>CM019063.1:99652691-100102821 GCA_009667805.1 Leptobrachium leishanense | reverse complement strand
AGAATTGTGTCAATGTCCCAATATTTCTGGACACAGAAACAAAACACAATTCAAGGTTTTGGTTTACTTGAATGGCCATTGAAGTGTAAGCTCACCTGCCACATCAAAGCACCTCTAGTAACCAAAGACCAGGCAAGGTAGTAATAGATTATAAGGGATCAGGGAAAGAGCTAGGATAGGGGCAAGGAGACAGACGAGGATGGGCACAGGATAGATGGAGGCGAAGATGGGCACAGGATAGACGGAGGCGAGGATGGGCACAGGATAGACAGATGAGAGGATGGGCACAGGATAGACAGAGGCAGCTGGTAACTGGAGTTCCTGAGTTTGGAAGCAGGTAACTGGGGTTGTTGAGCTTGGAAGCAGCTATAAAATAATTATCTTTTAATTCCCTCTATTAATAGCTAAAGGGGGCATGTTAACTAAGATTTGTATCTTTGAATCACCATATATATTAATACAGGGAATTAAAAGATAATTAGCATGGGCATACGACATAAGCATGGACATCCATTCTTCTATCCTTTTGTTTTTAATTCCAATGTCTCTTTTAATCTTTGATATAAACCACCTTTGAACTTTGTGCAAAAATGCTAATCTGCTACATGTTAATTCATAGACCGGTATGCCAGTCTTCTAGACCATCACTGTTGCTAAATGTGTCTACATCAACTGTTACTTACCATCTGTTGCCGTGTCTTATCTGCATCAATATACTTTGTATTTACCTGCATCACTGTTTCGAGTGCCATATTAACTCGCTCACCCCCAGCACTTAGGATATAAATAAACCAAACTTTTAGTCCCAGCACGACTTCTGCCAGGTACCACCCTGACTTTCAGTGGTTTCATTCGACAGGCTTAAGGCCCGTGTCAGACGAACGCAGTGATAACGTCGGTGTTGCCACACAGTTTAACATCCGTCGTAGCATAGAATCATGAGCAATGGAGACCCACAAACTAAGTGCGTCCGCATCGAACAGTGCACACATAACGCACGTGGCAAACGGAAGCAAGTTAGGCAAGAACATAAAACCGCTAGAACGGACGCGCAGAGTGCACCATGTCCGCGTAGCATTGTGTGTGTGATGGAAGGAAGTCAGACGGACCGCATTTGCGACGTCCGGCACCTTGACGCACACAATGGCTTTTCATATCATGTATCAATTTTTATCATTTTTCATATTCATTTTGTTTCCCATAGTTCCCTTTTTTTTCCTACGTCCATCAGAAAAACGGATCGTGTGGTGTCTACAGTATCATCCGTCAGGATGTCTGTCCATTCTGCATGCACGCAGAGTGCGCTCAGAATGTGCTCGTCTGACATTAGCCTAAGCAGGCAAATCCCATAGGTTTCAATGCAAAAAAAATCCACATTTAGTTAAATAAAGAGCCTAATTACTGCAAATGAAGAGACTAAACTGTGAGTAAATATGTATTTAATTTTTTGGCATTTTTCATGATTTTTTCGGCGACAGTTTTAAATTCTGTTTTTTTTTACATTGCTTTTTTTTATTCCACAACAAACCTTTTTACTGTTATTCATAGGATCTTATATATTATTTCAGGGCTTTTCATGCACTAGTTTTTTTTTTTAAATACATTTTAAAAGTTGCAGTGTTTTTTTGTTGTTGTTTTTGTTTACCCCTGTTCGGTGGTTGGTCGACTCTTTTCAGATTGATTCGACAGTCTGTTTGTTGGATGCAGTCAGTAGTTTTTTGGGTCGATTCAAAGGTTTTGTGGCAGGTTATTGGATCGATTCGGTAGTTTTTTGATTCGTTAGGTGGTTCATCGGTGGCGGTGCATCGTTTCGGCACACTTCAGAGACCCTGCGCTGAATGCAGAATTCACCGCAGGGTTGGTGAATTAAAGGTGCCGAAGTGCGCTGAGAGAGAGAGCACCAAAATTTCGGTACTCTCTGAATAACCCCTGTTGTGTTAATTTCTCACTGCCACAAGTTTTATTGCATACTACAGTACATATAGTAAGAATAATTCTAATAGCATTAATATAGCCTTTCAGTATGGTGTAAACGCACACAAACAATGAAAAGGATATATTTTTTATTTTTAACCTCTTCAATACCAAGCTATTTATGTTGAAATTAAACCACCATATAATTTACTTGGGATGGTTCGTTGATACCTACGTGTAGGATAAATAAACAATTTGCATATAGATTGCTATTTTGAAATAGTATAAAGAACAAAAGTAATGTAAATGTGCGCATTTCTAATTTGTCATTTAGCTATTCATTGTTTCCAGAAATGGTTGGATATAAAGTTATAGTGTTATAACGCACAATGGCAAATGTGGTGGGCATTATTAGCAAACAGACAAATAATGTTGTGTCAAATAGAGTAAAAGTGATAAATATAGACAAAAGTGGTCAGATATTCTGCTTATGGGTATTTATAGTGATCATAATGAGAGCATTAGCATAGCAATGCAGCTTCCAAATATACCAATAAAGTATACAAAAACAATATTTGTATGTGGATAGAACGCCTGCATATGGAAAGTATAGGATCATTTTGCATTTCTACTGCTAAAGATTTTCAATTATAACTAGGGATGGGCTGCCAGTTCGATGCGAACGTGAGTGTCCGTTTGACCGTTCGCCCGAACGGCGAACATTTCCGCATGTTCGCCGCGTGTTCGCCCACAATGCACTTTCCCACTGGCCTGAAGCTTGTAATTGACTACAGCCTTGCACCTGACCACAGGTCAGGTACAAGACAGGTGCAAGACTATGCCAATCAGGGCTCAGAGTCCTGATTGGGCAAATTTTGCCCAATCATGGGCTCACAGAGCTAAGTCCCGCAGCACACTATATAAGGCTTCCCCCGCAGCCCTAGCGTGTGTGTTGCAGGAGTGAATCAGAGAGGAGATTGTTGCATTTGCAGGAAGAAGCTGACAGTGGCAAATAAATAGCAGGGAACTGGCAGCCTGGCTGTGAAATATCATACCACAGTTGAATCAGAGTTCATCTGTATCTTTAATCTTTGTCTTTATCTATTCAGAGTTGAATCTGTGTCTTGCCAGCTATCAGGGTGTATCACTGATTTTATAGCAGGGTTCTGGAAATTTGAATCTGTGTCTTGCCAGCTATCAGGGTGTATCACTGACTTATAGCAGAGTTCTGGAAAATCTGTATATCTTTAATTCTAGATACCATAGAATACCACAGTTAAATCATAGTTTATCTGTATCTTTAATCTGTATCTTTATCTATTCAGAGTTGAATCTGGGTCTTGCAGCTTTCAGGGTGTTGCAGCCTGCAGGAGAGGAAGTGAATCAGAGAGAGAGTAGAGGACATTGGCAGCCTTGCAGGGAAAATATCAGTGAAATCGATGATTTATAGCAGAGTTATGAATATCTTTAATTTAGATAACACAGTTGAATCAGAGTTCTGCATATCTCCAATCTTTATACCAGAGTTGAATCAGAGTTCTGCATATCTCCAATCTTTATACCAGAGTTGAATCAGAGTTCTGCATATCTCCAATCTATATACCAGAGTTGAATCAGAGTTCTGCATAGCTCCGATCTTTATACCAAAGTTGAATCAGAGTTCTGCATATCTCCAATCTTTATACCAGAGTTGAATCAGAGTTCTGTATATCTTTAATCTACAGTTGTGTTCAAAATTATTCAACCCCCACTGAAATTGAGTGTTTTAGCCAGTTTGACATTGATTTTGATCATTCAGTCATCTTGCTTACAATTAAATCAAAGAGGCACGTGTAGGTCAGACAAATAAAACATAACATTTATAATGAAATAACCACAAATGTCTTTTCTGTGCTCACATCATTATCAGTTTTATTCAACCCCCAAGTGACATTCAATCTTATAACTGTAAAAGGATGTTGTACTAAGTACTAACAGCTTTTAAACGTGAAGCATAGCTTGACACAAGTGTCTTGCCGCGATCTACGGGTATCTTCGCCCATTCGTCATGGGCAAAAGCCTCCAGTTCAGTCACATTCTTAGGCTTGCGCACTGCAACTGCTTTCTTTAAGTCTCACCAGAGGTTCTCAATTGGATTTAAGTCAGGTGACTGCGATGGCCACTCCAAAATGTTCCAGCCTTTAATCTGCAACCATGCTCTAGTGGATTTGGAGGTATGCTTGGATCATTGTCCTGTTGAAAGGTCCAACGTCTCCCAAGCCTCAGGTTTGTGACGGACTGCATCACATTGTGATCCAATATCTCCTGGTACTGAAGAGAATTCATGGTACCTTGCACACGCTGAAGCTTCCCTGTACCTGCAGAAGCAAAACAGCCCCAAAGCATGATTGACCCCCCGCCATGCTTCACAGTAGGCAAGGTGTGCTTTTCTTCATAGGCCATGTTCTTCCTCCTCCAAACATAGCGTTGATCCATGGGCCCAAACAGTTCTAATTTTGTTTCATCAGTCCACAGAACACTATCCCAAAACGTCTGTGGTTTGTCCACATGACTTTTGGCATACCGCAGTCGACTCTTCTTATTCTTTGGAGACAACAAGGGGGTGCGCCTGGGAGTTCTGGCATGGAGGCCTTCATTATGCAGTGTGCGCCGTATTGTCTGAGCTGAAACTTCAGTACCCACATCTGACAAATCTTTTCTCAGCAGTCACACGGGGACTTTTCTCCACTCTACGCTTCAGGTAGTGCACAGCAGTCGAAGTCAGCATCTTCTTTCTGCCACGACCAGGTAGCGTTTCAACAGTGCCCTTTGCCTTGAATTTGCGAATGATGCTTCCTATGGTCTCTCTTGGTATGTTTAACATCTTTGCAATCTTCTTATAGCCATTGCCCTTCCTGTGAAGAGTAATCACCTCTTCTCTTGTCTTCCTGGACCATTCTCTTGACTTCACCATGTTTGTAACCACACCAGTAAATGTCTAGAAGGAGCTGAGTATCACAGTCATTTTAAAGCTGCCTAATTGGTGCTTATTATGCTTTATTGCTGCTCCGTGACATCCACAGGTGTTTTCAATACCTGATTGAAAACTCTTGAATGAACCTCTGTTCTTCAGAGTGGTAGTCTTTAAGGGGTTGAATAATTGTGTCAACGAAGAATTCACAAAAGAAACCTTTACTACTGTATTACAAAACCAATTGATGTCATTTTAGTTGCATATGGTTCTTTAAAAAATCCTTGTAGGATTTCATTCTGAATACAATTACAAATGTACACTAAATTCCCTAAAACCCTTTACAGCATTGGGGGTTGAATAATTTTGACCACAACTGTATATATCACTCACCATGTCAGAAAGACCAAAAAGGACAGGCAGACGCTCCCAGACACAGATAAGAGGGCAAGCAGCCGCTGTGTCGGAAGGCTGTGCCCCTGGTCGTCGTGGACGTGATGCATCCTCTGCATGGGGCACACTTGTCCTTTCTAACTGGTGCTGTCCATCTTATGCAAAAAAGCCGCAGTTGTTTAGGCGGCGAAACATGTCGAGAAGTAAGGTGTTTTAACAGTTGTATGTTCCCATTACCAACCGTGTATCACTGTTATTCGCCCCTATCAATGAGGGCGCAGTGGTCATCACTCCAATTATTATTAATGTGACATTGGCATGGTCTATTTGAACATATGATTGTTGCAATCTTCACACTTCAATATGGGCTGGCTCATTATTGCTGCACTTGCAATTGTAGTATAGGAGAATATATTTATAGCTGGACGGCTGCTTGGGTTTTGGTTACCCACGCTTTAATTTTGTGATTTTGCCCCTATCAATGAGGGCGTAGCTGTCATTGTGCCATTGTGGCAATCTGTGGGAGTCTGTGGGAACCCGCGCCGTTCAATTGTCTCCATTATTGCTGAGTACAACATTAGAGTATAACCATCACATTGTGCCCTTTGGAATATTGCATCACATGCTCCATATCGCATTCAGGGTAATCAAATTGCTACAGTTGTGTTCAAAATTATTCAACCCCCAATGGTGTAAAGGATTTTAGGGAACTTAGTGTAGATTTGTAATTGTATTCAGAATGAAATCCTACAAGGACTTTTTAAAGAACCATATGCAACTAAAATGACATCAATTGGTTTTGTAATACAGTAGTACAGGTTTCTTTTGTGAATTCTTCATTGACACAATTATTCAACCCCTTAAAGACTACCACTCTGAAGAACAGAGGTTCATTCAAGTGTTTTCAATCAGGTATTGAAAACACCTGTGGATGTCACGGAGCAGCAATAAAGCATAATAAGCACCAATTAGGCAGCTTTAAAATGACTGTGATACTCAGCTCCTTCTCGACATTTACTGGTGTGGTTACAAACATGGTGAAGTCAAGAGAATGGTCCAGGAAGACAAGAGAAGAGGTGATTACTCTTCACAGGAAGGGCAATGGCTATAAGAAGATTGCAAAGATGTTAAACATACCAAGAGAGACCATAGGAAGCATCATTCGCAAATTCAAGGCAAAGGGCACTGTTGAAACGCTACCTGGTCGTGGCAGAAAGAAGATGCTGACTTCGACTGCTGTGCGCTACCTGAAGCGTAGAGTGGAGAAAAGTCCCCATGTGACTGCTGAGGAACTGAGAAAAGATTTGTCAGTTGTGGGTACTGAAGTTTCATCTCAGACAATACGGCGCACACTGCGTAATGAAGGCCTCCATGCCAGAAATCCCAGGCGCACCCCCTTGCTGTCTCCAAAGAATAAGAAGAGTCGACTGCAGTATGCCAAAAGTCATGTGGACAAACCACAGAAGTTTTGGGATAGTGTTCTGTGGACTGATGAAACAAAATTAGAACTGTTTGGGCCCATGGATCAACGCTATGTTTGGAGGAGGAAGAACATGGCCTATGAAGAAAAGAACACCTTGCCTACTGTGAAGCATGGCGGGGGGTCAATCATGCTTTGGGGCTGTTTTGCTTCTGCAGGTACAGGGAAGCTTCAGCGTGTGCAAGGTACCATGAATTCTCTTCAGTACCAGGAGATATTGGATGACAATGTGATGCAGTCCGTCACAAACCTGAGGCTTGGGAGACATTGGACCTTTCAAAAGGACAATGATCCCAAGCATACCTCCAAGTCCACTAGAGCATGGTTGCAGATTAAAGGCTGGAACATTTTGGAGTGGCCATCGCAGTCACCTGACTTAAATCCGATTGAGAACCTCTGGTGGGACTTAAAGAAAGCAGTTGCAGGTCGCAAGCCTAAGAATGTGACTGAACTGGAGGCTTTTGCCCATGACGAATGGGCGAAGATACCCGTAGATCGCGGCAAGACACTTGTGTCAAGCTATGCTTCACGTTTAAAAGCTGTTATAACTGTAAAAGGATGTTGTACTAAGTACTAAGATTGAATGTCACTTGGGGGTTGAATAAAACTGATAATGATGTGAGCACAGAAAAGACATTTGTGGTTATTTCATTATAAATGTTATGTTATATTTGTCTGACCTACACGTGCCTCTTTGATTTAATTGTAAGCAAGATGACTGAATGATCAAAATCAATGTCAAACTGGTCAAAACAGTCAATTTCAGTGGGGGTTGAACAATTTTGAACACAACTGTTTTTGCCAATTTTCTCAATATTGGTATTATACCATGTATGACAAGCAATTGGTTACCTATCCACGGTTTGGTCAATCATCATCCTCTGGGTGATATATTTTTCAAGTATATGTTTTTATACGGTCGGTTGTTTTTTGTTTATGTACACCAAATAAAGTATGATTAGGTAGCTGGTGTCTACCATTGCTATATATTGTTTCTTCAAAGTTATACTGGGTGATGCCCATTTGTAGACACTAGTGTGATTAACCCCAGTGTTCTCTTGTTCATTACTATTTTTTGCTTGAGGATGAGCAGCAACTCCAGTGCTCTGATTCAAACTCTAAGGTTGAGGAAGGGAGTAAAATCAGCCTAGACGGAGGGGGTGCCAGTGACATACAAAGAACTGGCACTCATGTTCCCCCAGCAGCTGCAGCATACTGCCAGGTTGGCTCCAGTGACGAGGAGATAGGGGGTGATGACGATGATGAGGTCACTGACTCCATCTGGGTGCCTGATCGAAAAGAGGAGTCAAGTGAGGAGGAGGCACAACAAAAACGAGGCACAAGAACCTCTATGAGCAACCGTAGCCAGTCCAGGGCATCAGATGTCAGAGCTGCTCAGGTGCAGACCGCTGTTGTCTCGCAGCACACGTCCAGGAACTCTGCTGTCTGGGAGTTCTTCACGACATGTGCAGCAGACTGCAGCATTGCTATTTATAAGCTATGTCTGAAGAGGATCAAGCGTGGGAAAAACATGAGACGCTTGGGTACCACGTGCTTGATGCGACATATGACCACCTGCCACGCATCCCGTTGGCACAACACTTTGCATAGGTCCTCCTCCTCATCTATGTCCTGCCATGTCTTTGCCTACAACCTCCACTGACAGGGATAATGCTACAGTAATGGGTGTACCAGGTCCTTCCTCAGAATATGACAGCATCCCATCAGCTGCAGATTTTGCAGTCAGATTTCGTTGCCCCAGCTGCTACAGCGTAAGAAAAAATATAGTCCCAACCATCCCCTTGCACAGTGTCTAAATGCCAGCTTGGAAAATTTACTCGCATTACAGCTGCTGCCTTTCCAGCTGGTGGACTCTACCACCTTCCGTGAATTTGCCAAATGTGCTGTACCACAGTGGCAGGTTCCAAAATGCCAATTCTTTTCATGGAAGGCTATTCCAGCACTATACCAGCACTAGGGATGAGTTGTTCGGTTCGATCAGTTCGGAGTTCGATTCGAACATCGCCTGTTCGCGAACTACGAAAATTTCCGCGTGTTCACTGCATGTTCCCCACAATGCACCACAATGCACTTTTCCACTGGCCTGAAGCTTGTAATTGGATACAGCCTAGCACCTGACCACAGGTCAGGTGCAAGATAGGTTCAAGACTATGCCAAATCACAGCTCAGAGTCCTGATTGGGCAAATTTTGCCCAATCATGGGCTCACAGAGCTAAGTCCCGCAGCACACTATATAAGGCTTCACACAGCCTGCAGCATGTGTTTTTTGAGAGGAGATTGTTGTGTTAGTGTGTGTTCTCAATGCCAGTCTGCCACCAGCTATTGGGGGGGTCTCATTTCTACAAAATATCTGTGAATTGTTCTAATCTTTGTGTTCTCACTGCCACCAGCAATTGTGGGGGTTTCATTTCTACAAAATATCTGGGAATTGTTCAAATCTTTGTGTTCTCACTTCCCCCAGCAGTTTTGGGAGGTCAGTCATTTATACAAAATATCAGGGAATTGTTGTAATCTTTGTGTTCTCACTGCCACCAGCAATTTTGGGGGTCAGTCATTTATACAAAATATCTGGGAATGGTTATAATCTGTGTGTTCTCACTGCCACCCATCAGGGGGTCTCACTGATTTATAGGAGGTTCCTGGGAATTGTAATTTGTGTCTTGTCACTGCCACCCATCAGGGGGTCTCACAGATTTATAGGAGGTTTCTGGGAATTTTAATTTGTGTCTTGTCACTGGCTGCCAGCTATCAGAGTGTCTCACTGAGTTATACCAGAGTTCTGGAAATCTTTAATCTTTATTCCAGAGTTGAATCAGAGTTCTGCAGCATATCTCCAATTTTTATAACGGAGTTGAATCAGAGTTCTGTATATCTTTAATCTATATATCACTCACCATGTCAGAAAGACCAAAAAGGACTGGCAGATGCTCCCAGACACAGATAAGAGGGTAAGCAGCCTCTGTGTCGGAAGGCTGTGCCCCTGGTCGTCGTGGACGTGGTGCATCCTCTGCAGGGGCACGCTTGTCCTTTCTAACTGGTGCTGGCCGTCTTAAGCAGCAGCAACATACAGAGGATTTGGTGGATTGGCTAACCAGGACATCCTCATCCTCCCAGTCCTCTGCCAGCCAGGCTTGCAGTGCTTTACAGTCCACCTCAGCTGCCAAAGCATCTAATGCAGTCTCCATGTCCACAGCTACTCCTGCCGTAGCCTCACTATCACACACGGAGGAGTCAGCTGAATTGTTTGACTACAGTGACAGTGACATGCTGCTTGAGGATGCGCAGCAACTCCAGTGCTCTGATTCAATCTCTGAGGTTGAGGAAGGGAATATAATCAACCTAGAGGAAAGGGGTGCCAGTGATGACACACAAATAACTGGCACTCATGTTGCCCCAGCAGCTGCAGCATACTGCCAAGTTGGCTCCAGTGACGAGGAGATAGGGGGTGATAACAATGACGAGGTCACTGACTCCACCTGGGTGCCTGATCGAACAGAGGAGTCAAGTGAGAAGGAGGAGGTGACACAACAAACACGAGGCACAATGTCCTCTATGACCAACCGTAGCACTAGCCAGTCCAAGGCATCAGATGTCAGAGCTGCTCAGGTGCAGAGCACTGTTGTCTCAAAGCACGCATCCAGGAACTCTGCTGCCTGGGAGTTCTCTAACAAATGTGCAGCAGACCACACCGTTGCTATTTGTAATCTGTGTCAGATGAGGCTCAAGCGTGAGAAAGACACCGGATGCTTGGGTACCACAAGCTTGAGGTGACATATGACCACCTGCCACGCATCCCGTTGGCGCAAAACTTTGCGTAGGTCCTCCTCATCTGTCTCTACCCCCACTATATGTCCTGCCATGTCATTGACTCCAACCTCCACTGACAGGGATGATGCTACAGTAATGGATGTACCAAGTCCTTCCTCACAATGTGACAGCATCCCATCATCTGAAGATTTACGCAGTCAGATTACGTTGCCGCAGCTGCTGCAACGTAATAAAAAACATAGTCCCAACCATCCCCAAGCACAGCGTCTAAATGCCAGCTTAGCAAAATTACTCGCATTACAGCTGCTGCCTTTCCAGCTGGTGGACTCTGCTGCCTTCTGTGAATTTGCTGAATGTGCTGTACTGAAGGAGAATCAGGCTGAAAGATGGTTGCCACTATGAGCCAGGCAGCCATCTTGTTCAGAATATTGGTTCACCAGTAAATAGAATAGATTTCATTTAGAAGAGAAGAGCTGAGCTCACGTAGAATTTAAGGAATGTGTGGTAGATTAGAAAAGCTAACAAGAAATCCAGGCAGGATCCGGCCAGCTCTTGGCACAGAGAGACAGGAAGATTTATGAATGAGGCAAGGTCAGTGCGATGTGCCAAGGAACAAAGAGAACATAGAAAACAGACTAGGTCCCTGGCTATCTGAATAAACAAAGCCTAAAGGGAGGGAGGCGCTGGCCGGAGAAAGACAGCACAACAAATCACAGACTGTCAAACTAACATGAAGTGTATCAATTTATAGTTAAATGTGGAATGTTCTTTGTATTCATGCTAATGATGGGAGGTATTAACCCACGTGGGGTGGAATAAAGTGTCATCGGGAGGTGGGCTAATTGGGATGTACCTAATTACGTATTTTTGGGTATAAGACCCCTTGCATGGGGTGAAAGGGGGGCTCACTCTTAGAGATTCAATCCTGTGTGAGCACTTGTGTGACGACACAATAAACGTTTGCCTTTCCTGAAGAGACTCGTGTTTGGACAATCCTTGCTTGTGTCTGGTCCGGCGCCGTTTTAGAAGTGAACCAGTCTGACTCCGGTTACATTTCTTGGGGGCTCGATAGCCGGGATAACGGGCCCTTTGCCAGGACACAGGCAACGGCTGCTGAACACAGTGCGTCGATATTGACTGCAGGTGCGCGAGAATCCCGCTGGTTGGGCGTCCGTTGAAGGTGAGCTGACATCTGCAGGCGCCAAGCAGGATTTCCTGTTCAGTGGACCTCGTCTCGTCCCAAACGGACCCCCGGCCCAGGAACTGGGACACCACGAGTCTGGGAAACAGCAAGCAGCGCCGGCGATAGGTAACGTGTCTTCTATGTTTTGTATGTCTGAAGGAGATACCGGTATCTAAGGGAAACGTCCGACTGAGATAGACGGATAAGAGGATGCAATGGCCACCATCCTATTGGCATATCTAGCCCGCCGCTGATAGCACTGACATTGCTAAGGAGCCAGAGTGGCTAGCGGGTGTCTGGATTCGGGGGAATTGAATGCCAATCAAAGTGTAGTTCTGTAAGAGAGGGAGGAGGTAGCCACGTGGAGTTGCATAAGTCATTTAGTGTTTGTAAACAGAGCTTCACCACGTGGGTAAACGGGAAAGGAGGAGGGTTTTTCTGTGACTGGGCTGAGAGCCTGAGTCAGTGCCTAGTGTGTACGCCGTGTAGTGAAAAGGGCTCATAGTGGAGCCAGCGGTAGCTGCAGAGATAGTGGTGCTGAGTGGGTAGATTATCCATAAAGCAGATTGGAATTGCAGACGGAAGTGTAGACAAGGAACGGGGTGCACATAGTCACACGCAGTTAAGAGTTAGAGTTCAAATTACGGGGTATAAGGAGCCACAAAGGAGGGAATACACCCTCGGCTAATGGAAAGAGTTGAAGTGTTATATGTTCTGTGCTGTGCTGAAAGTATCTGATACGGAATGTGCTGTGAATGAACTGACTCGAGTGCTGTGAGTGAACGTGCGCCTACTCGCTCCGCGAGGAAGCAAATACGAGATTGGACCCCGAACGTACGTTTCCGGCTCAGGCGACTGCAGACGGCTACTGAAGGGGGAAGCGCCTCAGACACGAAAGGACTGTTGGCTGAAGTATCAGACTGTAAATTTTAACTGTTGTTGAAATAATATATCTGTATAGCAAAAAGTACTGTTTTCAGGAGTGACAATGGGTAACGGGTCATCAAAGCCCAAGAAGGTAAAGGAGGGGGAGACGCCCCTAGAGTATATGGTGCGAAATTTCGATGCATTATATAAAACCCATGACTACGGTGTAGAATTGACAAAAGAGAAGTTAAAAGTAATGTGTACAGTTGTGTGGCCAATATTAGTCCCAGGATGGCCAGAGCAGGGGTCAATGGACCCGGAGTTGGTACAGAAGGTACATTCCCAAGTCACAGAGCAGTACGGACATCCTGAACAGTACCCGTATATAGATATATGGAGATATTGTATTAAAAACAAGAGTCATTTTATAATGATAGCGGGGAGAAATAAGAAGCAGGACCCCCAGAATAATGAAGAGAGAGGGAGACCGGTGTTAGATCAACCGGAAGAGAGTGATAGTCTGCCCCCGTCCTATCCATCGTGTTATGGGGCAGCTAGGGAAGCTCTGAATGCCGCGATTGCGCGGGCTGAGAGGGGGGAGCAGGCAGCTGCTGTGCTTCGGTCAGCACCCTCTGCTCCGTCCCGTGCGCCTGCGGAGGAAGAGCAGGGCGCGGTGGGTGGAGGTGATAGAGAGGCTCCACCAGAGAAGATTGAGATGCCCGATGGGAGCATATATAAATTAGTGCCCCACAGGAGTGGTGATGATAAAGAAGAAGATGAGACCCAGGGAGTTACCACACGCGCAGCGAATAATATACATAAACCCCGGGATCTGTACCAACACAATCCCCACAGGAGCGCTTTGCAGTTGCCTTTGCGGGAGGTGCCAGGCCCCCCCTTAGCGGACGGGAATCCAGGGCCAATGCAATACACATATGTCCCATTCACGACAACGGACCTTTTTAATTGGAAAACACACACACCACTGTATTCCACAAATCCCGCAGCAGTGGCCTGTATGATAGAGTCAGTTATGCTCACACATAACCCCACATGGGCAGATTGTCAGCAATTAATGTTGACAATGTTCACCACAGAGGAAAGAGCCCGGATAAATAGTAGCGCGCAAAAGATTTTACTTGCCCAAGCTGTAGCAGATGCTAAACCTCATCCAGAAGCGTGGGCAGAGGAACACTACCCCAAAACAGATCCTAAATGGCCGTACAATACAGTTGAAGGAGTTGCCCATCTGCAGACATACAGAACAGCAGTAATTATGGGTGTCAAAGCGGGAGGGAAGAAGCCCACAAACATGGGAAAGATAGCGGATGTGGTGCAAGAGGTTAAGGAATCCCCAAGTGCGTTTCTAGAGAGATTGCTGGATGCGTACAGGATGTATAGTCCCATTGATCCTGAAGCGACGGAGAATCAGAGGTTAATTAACTCTTCGTTTGTGGGACAGTCACAGAGGGATATACGGAACAAAATACAGAGAATAGATGGGTTTTTGGGAAAAGGTATTAGCGAGTTAGTTGAGATCGCTAATAAGGTGTATCATAACCGGGATCTGGAGGAGATAAAGAAACAGAAGGGACATACCGGGGTGGTTGGATACATGGGGAATGGTGGAGGACGAGGTGGCCCAGACAGAGGGAGGGCAAGGGGTAGGGGGACTCGAGGAAGAGGTAGGGGAGCCCCTAGGGAACCCCTAGGACCCAATCAGTGCGCGTGGTGCCGGGGTGAAGGTCACTGGAAAAACGACTGTCCTGCATTTTTGGCTAAATTTGGGGGACAGGGTGAAGTTGGGGAGGCGGGAGGTCAAGCCCCTAATGGCCAGGTAACAGACGGAAGGTATGAGAGAAGTGAGGGGAATGGAGCGGGATTTGTGGGACTGGCGGGGACATCATTTGAAGGGCAGGATGCATATTGACGGGGACCTGGGCCCATCCCGCTCGGTAGCCACGAGCCCACGGTCACAATGAGAGTGGGAAATAAAAATGAAGTTTTTATGGTTGATACTGGTGCCGAATATTCTGTTGTAACAAAGCAAATTGCACCCCCAATGGGAAATGAGGTTGATATTATGGGAGCAATGGGAGTGTCTGCTAAATATCCTTTTCTTGCTTCTAGGAAATGTAGTGTGGGTGGGCATAATGTTGAACATGAATTTTTGTATATGCCCGAATGTCCCATCCAACTCCTGGGGCGGGATATCCTGTGCAAATTACAAGCCCAAATTACGTTCCTTCCCGGGGGTCACGCTCAATTAGACCTGCCCGAGAGTGGCGGCTCTGCTCGGCAGCATAATCCAGCCAGTCCGCACAATCCACAATCTGTGAAAATTGCAGTAGTAATGCCAAGGGAGGAAGAATGGCGCACGGCACCTACTCTGCCTGCCGCGCCGGACCCGCATGCACTACTCCTCGAAATTCCTGGGGTGTGGGCGGAGGAAAATCCGCCTGGACTTGCCATAAACATACCCCCGGTATATGTGGAATTAAAGCCCGGCGCAACGCCTGTGGCCCTAAGACAATATCATATCCCACAGAAAGCCAAGCAGAATATACAGATACATTTACAGAGACTTAAAGATAACGGCATATTAAAATTCTGCGTGTCACCATGGAACACACCCCTACTGCCAGTATTGAAAGAAGGAACACAAGAGTACCGCCCTGTCCAAGATTTACGAGCTGTCAACGAGGCCACAGTAACACTACACCCTGTATTCCAAATCCATACAATTTGCTGGCGTTAATCCCCGGAGATACACAATATTACACAGTGCTTGATTTAAAAGACGCTTTCTTTTGCATCCGCCTGGCTCCAGCAAGCCAGCCCCTTTTTGCATTTCAGTGGGAAGAGTCTACCACGGGGGCGCGTCATCAAATGACGTGGACGCGCCTCCCTCAAGGTTTCAAAAATTCGCCCACAATTTTTGGGTGCGCGCTCAGCCAAGATCTCCTCGCCTTCAACGCTCAGCCAGACAAAGTAGTGTTACTCCAATATGTTGATGATTTATTGCTGGCTTCTCCCACAGAAAAAGACTGTTTATCCGCCACAAAAGCTTTGCTACACCTACTAAGCCAAGCAGGTTACAGAGTTTCTAAAAAGAAAGCACAAATATGCAAATGCAGTGTAAAATATCTGGGCTTCCAGTTAACAGGTACCAAACGTGCACTGGGGGCAGAAAGAAAAGAAGCGGTGTGCCGCATACCCCAACCAAAGACCAGAAGACAAGTCCGTGAGTTCCTGGGAGCTGCAGGCTTCTGCCGCCTGTGGATCCCCAACTTCGCAGATATTGCCAAGCCGCTTCATCAAGCCACCAAGGGGGGAGAACTAGACCCCTTTCATTGGGAAGAAGAGCAAACAGCAGCGTTCCTGAAATTAAAGACTCTGCTGATGGAAGCTCCTGCACTGGGCCTGCCAGATCACAGCAAGCCCTTCCAGCTGTTCGTACATGAACATAATCAAACAGCAACAGGAGTATTGGTCCAGACCTTTGGCTCATGGCTGAGGCCTGTGGCCTACCTCTCTAAGCAACTCGACCCTGTGGCCTGCGGCCTACCCCCATGCCTGAAAGCAGTGGCTGCCACCGCAATGCTGATAGCAGAAGCAGACAAGCTGACCCTTGGACAAGTTCTTCATGTCAAGGTGCCCCACGCTGTCAAGGCCCTGCTGGATGTGAAAGGAGGTTACTGGTTCAGTAACAGCCGGATGACGAAGTACCAAGCCATGATGTGTGAAAATCCACGGGTTCATTTGGACCTCATTGCTACCTTAAACCCTGCTACTTTACTACCTGACTGTGAAGAGGATCCAGATCATGAATGCCTCCAAGTTATGGAAGAAGTGTTCAGTAGCAGGCCGGATTTGAAAGACGTACCCCTAGACAAATACGATCTACAGTTATTCACTGATGGTAGCAGCTACATGGATGATGGGAAGAAAGTCTCCGGCTATGCAGTAGTCTCAACAGAAGAAATTATCGAAGCAAAGCCACTGCCAGGCCATACATCTGCACAACTGGCTGAAATAACAGCTTTAACCAGAGCCCTTGAAATTTCTGAAGGCAAAAGAGTAAATATCTATACAGATTCCAAGTACGCCTTCATGACAGTCCATGCACATGGTGCACTCTACAAAGAAAGAGGTCTACTCACGTCTTCAGGACAACAAATCAAATATGCAGCAGAAATCACGGCCCTCCTGGAAGCAGTGTGGAAACCAAGTGCTGTCAGCATCATGCACTGTCGTGGCCATCAAAAAGGCCGTGATGAAATTCCAAAAGGTAACAGACGCGCGGACCAGGCCGCAAAAGCAGCTGCGAAACCGCCACCGCCAACAGAAGATCAAGCTAAAGTACTGATCTGCAAGCAAGAGCCTCAACCTTCTATGCCAAATTACGAGTTCTACATGAATTTGAAAAAGTTTGAACCCCACGGCGAGTTCATTGAAATAATATTGCACAAATGGCAAGATGATTATGAACTGTTAGAACTCAATCATGATTATATCCAATGGCTTTTCCCAACCCGGACACAAGGCCGAAATTTCTACTCTACTCCCCTAAATCCGCAAGAGACACGCCTAATGGTTAATACCTCAGAAGTTCAGCAAAGACTACGCAGAGCCTACAAAATGATGCTGAAATTCTTCGGCGTAAAAATAGTGGGGGAGGAGGAAGACAAAGAAACAACTGAAGTTGAACGAGCAGAAAATTTCGCGTCACGATTTGAAAATTTGACAAACAATCCTCACAATAATCTACGAATCACACGAATACTGCACAGTCTGGGAGAATTGGGAGCAGAAGAATATCAAGTCCCACTGGTGAGGTTCTTCCTCAAGGAGATCCTTATCAAGAACAGACTGCCAAGAATGAAGAAAAGTGCAATGAACTTTTTTATACCAGCAGTAAAAGATTCACAAGACAGACAAGATTTATTGTTTTTCGCATGGCGATATTATTTCCCAAAAGAAGAATTTATCTGGGGAAATCATGGAGAATTGGCACGATACAAACCAAAACCAGTGGTAGCTGCACTTCTACCGGCACCACTGAGCGAATGGACACCTGTGTACTCAGAAAAAGAAAAGAAGTGGCTGACAGAAGAACCCGGAGGATATGGAGAAGATGGATGGTTCCAGATGGAGAATGGACGAGTAGTCCTACCAGCAACACTGGCTCCTGAAATCGTAAGAGCACTTCACGCAAGTACCCATGGAGGGAGAGAAATGATGGAGCAACAGTTGGAGCCACATTTCTACGTACCAGGATTGTCAGCAATCTGCAAAGCAACAGCTCAGCAGTGTGTAACATGTGCCAAAAACAACCCGAGAACAGGCCCATCTCAACCCCCAGGGAAACAGCCAATCGGGCTATCCCCAATGGCATCATTACAAATAGACTTTACAGTGCTGCCACCCTGCAAAGGATACAAATATTTACTAGTGATGGTGTGCACTTTAACAGGATGGGTGGAAGCCTTCCCACGAGAACTGAAAAGACGACGGAAGTGGTAAAGAGCCTGATGAAAGAAATAATACCACGTTACGGACTTCCACTCGAGATAGGGTCGGACAATGGCCCTGCATTTATCCAGAACTGTTTACAGCAACTTGCCCGTCTACTGGGCATCACCTGGAAGCTACACACCGCCTACAGGCCCCAAAGTTCGGGAAAAGTTGAAAGAATGAACCGTACCCTAAAGACTTTGATGTCCAAACTGTGCAAGAGACGTCACTAGGCTGGTTGGACTTGCTGCCGATAGTCCTTTTGCACATTAGGTGCAGACCAACCCCCCATTGAAGCTAAGTCCGTACGAACTTATGTTTGGACGGCCAACCCCTCTAATTAATGGACTAAGGGGGGACCTTCGGGCATTGGGAGAAACTAAACTAAATGATCAGGTAGTAATGCTGGGTAAATCATGCAGAAATTAAATACCTGGGTGGGGGATAATATACCGCATTTTCTATATCCTTCACTGCATAAGTATTGTCCGGGTGACTCAGTATGGGTAAAAGAGTGGAAAAATGATCCACTGGGTCCAAAATGGAGAGGTCCTTATCTTGTCCTGTTATCAACCCCTACAGCAGTAAAGGTTGCCGAGGTGGTCCCGTGGATACATCACTCCAGAGTAAAAGCAGCTGCAGCCAGTCCTGAGCTAACATGGAAGGTTGTCGCCAACGAGACCAACCCGCTGAGGCTGAAGCTGACAAAGACCACAGTCATGAGCACCTAAATGATCCTAACCCCGATGATTCAGAGGATCAACAAGTGGGTGTTTTGATGGGCACAGGCCCTGACCACCTGCCAACGGGGGATAACCACAGGGTGCTTTTTAGGGGCCCGGCCCCCACCCTTGATCATCCAGAAATGTTCTTTACTTTTGAAATTCCGGTGGGGAGGGATTGGGTTTATGTGACTGTGAAAAGAATTGCCCAAGGAATTCTGACACTCGGGGCATTTGTGGTGCTGATTTTATACCTTGCTAATCTGATTTATGGACTCTCACGTGGAGCATGCCCCAATTGTACAAGCACCGCGGGGAAAGTGGATCTTTCCCACATCTGGAATGGTACGCACCCGGTGATGGAGAACCGTACCATGTGGAGACAAAAGCGAGAAATATCATCCGAGATATTGCCAAGAGGACATTTGCTTGTGCAATTTAAATATGACTATGCTAAGAAATCTGGGCAGGAAGCATGTTGGGTGTGCAGCAGAATGCACCCAGAGACAATCCATATCCCATTTGCTTCTGTTCCAATGAATCTGAGTATGTTCGCATCAGGGAATATCACAATACATTCTTTCCGGCCACCCAGAGAACAGCCAGAAATGTATGAGGCCGGATACCCTATAATAGGGTACATATATCCCCCAGAATGGTGTTTCCAAATAGGGCCAGATAGAGACACACATAAGAAGGAAGGGTGTTACTCAAGCAAATTCAATTGGACATCATACATATACACAATTGACACAGAGGGACACTCAAATTATCTATACATACAGTGCAGAAAACTCACGAATGAGCAAGAAAAAGTGATTGAAAGTGAGTCTGGAGGGATGCAGAGTGTGCTGGAGACGACAAGACGAATGAGGCGAATGATGTTAGAACTAGCAAAGGGAACATTACACCTATCACCATTCATGTTAGAAGAGGGATACCAGGTGTGTTGTGGGAGAGTGTGTTACACATGGGTTCCACCAACAATAACAGGAATGTGTTATTTGGCTAAACTGGTCCCAATTCAGAGACTAAGGGGAGAAGACACAAACACAGACACGGAACTGCACCCTAGGTACCCACTAGTGTTTGAAAGACCGAAGAGAGAGTTGTTTGCGAAGATGGATCGAATATGGACATGGTTGCCAGCATGGACTGGATGGGGAGGAGAGACGATGAGGAGATTGAATAGCTATGTCAATCTAATGGATGAGATTCTGAATAGAACCAGTATGGATATTCAGTTGCTGAATCTGGAAATGCGAGAGTTACGAAAGGTGCAGATGATACATGATATGGCACTGGAGCAGATCAGTGCGGCTTTGAATGGATTGTGTGAGATGACAATGCACTATGAATGTTGCACCTTCATCAGAAACACTACACACGAAGTCCCAGATTATTACTAGGTAATTCAAGATCACCAAGAGAAGGTAGCACAGTTGCAGGGCTCAGCTAGGAGGATTGCTGCCGAAGGCTGGAATCCGCTCCGTGGGTTTGGAGCAATGGGAGAATGGTTTGGATCGATCCTGAGATTTATCTCACAGATTGGATCCATGATACTCATGGTAGTAGTGGTCTTGATCATAGGGATACTGATTTACCGCATAGGGCTATGCATATGGCCACTATGCAAGGCAGCACTGACACCCACACAAACACAGAAGATACCACTGATAATTCCACAGGGAATGTTCCCAGCGAACGGAAAGCCCCCCCAGTATGCAGAATTTCAGAATAGTGGAGTGTAATGGCTACAAGTGCCAGGAAAAAGATACTGACACTTGAGCCAAGGGGGGAATGAAGGAGAATCAGGCTGAAAGATGGTTGCCACTATGAGCCAGGCAGCCATCTTGTTCAGAATATTGGTTCACCAGTAAATAGAATAGATTTCATTTAGAAGAGAAGAGCTGAGCTCACGTAGAATTTAAGGAATGTGTGGTAGATTAGAAAAGCTAACAAGAAATCCAGGCAGGATCCGGCCAGCTCTTGGCACAGAGAGACAGGAAGATTTATGAATGAGGCAAGGTCAGTGCGATGTGCCAAGGAACAAAGAGAACATAGAAAACAGACTAGGTCCCTGGCTATCTGAATAAACAAAGCCTAAAGGGAGGGAGGCGCTGGCCGGAGAAAGACAGCACAACAAATCACAGACTGTCAAACTAACATGAAGTGTATCAATTTATAGTTAAATGTGGAATGTTCTTTGTATTCATGCTAATGATGGGAGGTATTAACCCACGTGGGGTGGAATAAAGTGTCATCGGGAGGTGGGTTAATTGGGATGTACCTAATTACGTATTTTTGGGTATAAGACCCCTTGCATGGGGTGAAAGGGGGGCTCACTCTTAGAGATTCAATCCTGTGTGAGCACTTGTGTGACGACACAATAAACGTTTGCCTTTCCTGAAGAGACTCGTGTTTGGACAATCCTTGCTTGTGTCTGGTCCGGCGCCGTTTTAGAAGTGAACCAGTCTGACTCCGGTTACAGTACCACAGTGGCATGTTCCAAAACGCCATTACTTTTCACGGAAGGCCATTCCAGCACTATACCAGCACGTGGAAGAGAATGTTATGGAGTCATTGGGAAAGGCAGTCAGCAGTAAGGTGCATGTGACTTTAGACACCTGGTCCAGCAAGCATGGACAGGGCCGTTACATTTCCTTCACGGCACACTGTAACTCTGATTGCAGCTGGGAAGGATCCAAGACAGGGCTCTGTGCTGGAGCTTGTTCATCCACCACGCCTCCAGAAAGCTGCTGGTATGAGGTCTGTCTGCTCCACCACCACCTCTCCCTCTTCCTCCTCCTCCTTCTCTGTCTCTGGCGAAGTGGCAGTTAAACCGAGTTTAAGTGGCAGGGGCTACGCAATGGCTCAAGCAAAAAGATGCCATACTGTGCTTGAGCTGGTTTGTTTAGGGGACAGGAGCCACACTGGGTCAGAAATTCTGCCAGCTCTGCAGGGGCAGGCGCAGAGATGGTTAACACCACGCCAGCTTGAGCTGGGAATGGTAATCTGTGATAATGGCAGCAACCTTCTCTCCGCCCTACGCCTGGGTAAGTTGACGCATGTACCATGCCTAGCACACGTCCTAAATCTGGTGGTACAGCGTTTCCTAACCAGGTACCCAGGGCTGGCAGAGCTTCTCAGCCAGGCCAGAAAAGTCTGCAGCCACTTCAGACGGTCATTCCCAGCAAGTGTTCGCCTGGCAGAAATTCAAAGAGAGTTCCACCTTCCCACAAACCGTCTGATCTGTGACATGCCCACCAGGTGTAACTCAACATTGGCAATGCTGCAGCGTCTGCACAAGCAGCAGAGGGCCATCAATGAGTACCTGTGTGAGTATGGCACAAGGACAGGTTCAGGTCACCTTGGTCCCCCCCCGCAGTGGCTGATGATCAAGGATGCATTCACTGTACTGTCACCATTTGAGGAGGCAACGAGGATGGAGAGCAGGGACAGTGCATGCATCAGTGACACAATTCATTTAGTGTTCCTGCTGGAGCGCACTCAGCGGGGAATTATAGATGTGGCACTAGAGGCAGAGCAGCGGGAGGAAGAGGAGGACTTCCCTAGCTCTCAAGGCCGCAGTCTTTACGCAGAAAGCATTCCTGCGGGTCCTCAGATCAGACAGGAGGAGGATGAGGAGGAGGAGGAATATTTAAGTTGTGGGGGCATTGAAGGTGGGTATTCCTCAAGGGAGAGTTTTGTGTTCCCAGAAACCCAAGGACTAGTACTTGGCTGGGAGGAGGTAGTGCACGATACAGTCATCCTCAGCAACCAGGAACACTCGGAAGCTAATGCCAGCTCCAACCTATGCTGCATGGGCTCCCTTATACTGCCAAGCCTGCTAAAGGACCCTAGGATTTGTGCTATCAAGGAGAGGGATCATTACTGGTTGGCAAGCCTTCTTGATCCACGATACAAGGGTAAGATTGCAGAGCTCATCAACTTGAGGATGCTCTAAAGCGACACTTGTGTAATACCTTTCCAGGCACTGGTAGTTTACCATGTGATCACACAGGTGCTTCTGAGGCTGCGGTTTATCTGAGAAAGAGCGGTGAAGGGGACCGCTTGACTGATGCTTTTTGCAATTTTTTAGTCCACGACACCCAGGTACGTCAAATGTAGGCACCCATTGCGCGCTCTTCACCATATGGTACAGGACTACCTAGGGGCAAGGGCAGACCTGGATACCTTTCCAGCAGATGATCCACTGGCTTACTGGGTGTTGAGATTGGATCACTGGCCAGAACTTAGCCAATATGCTATGCAGCTACTAGGTTGCAATTCATCCAGTGTGCTTTCTTAAAGGACGTTCAGTGCCGCTGGAGGTTTTGTCACAGACAAAAGACATTTATAAAAATGAATCAGTCCTAGATCAGCAGCTATCACTCCCCTGATGCTGATGTAACTGAATAGATCGGGGATCTCTTCTATATTCCCAAAACTTCCACCACTGCACTCTTCCACAATACCTCAGAGGGGTCACGTTGTGAAGGCACTAGCTGGCACCATAGGCCCAAAGTTTGGGTACACTGCCACTGACGCGTGTACCAGATTCATATCATTTTAATATTTGACCGCAGGGTCCACCCCTGCACTCTTCCACAATACCTCAGAGGAGTTATGATGTGAAGGCACTAGCTGGCACCAAAGGCCCAATATGTGGGTGCACTGCCACTGGCGCGTGTACCAGATTCATATCATTTTAATATTTGACCGCAGGGTCCACCCCTGCACTCTTCCACAATACCTCAGAGGGGTTACGGTGTGAAGGCATTAGCTGGCACCAAAGGCCCAATATTTGGGTGCACTGACGTGTGTACCAGATTCATATCATTTTAATATTTGACCGCAGGGTCCACCCCTGCACTCTTCCACAATACCTCAGAGGGGTTACGGTGTGAAGGCACTAGCTGGCACCAAAGGTCCAATTTTAATGCACCTGTTGTTACTTTCATCCAAAGTCTGCATAAGTTTCACCATTTTTTAGCCAAAAAAAATCACTAAACTTGTTCTGCGTGTCCTAAAACGTCTCCTTTTTTCATACAGGCTGCCGCCCCAAGCAGTTGTTTGTGAATAGATTAAAGGAAAACCATTTACCGTCATTTGTAATGTCTTTTCTTTTCTTTTTAAATGTTTCTATACATCCTACAAATCCACCACTTCACAGGCAGGTTATGGGGACCTCCTAGGCACGATATTTGAAGGAATTTTTTGTTTTTATTCTTAACCTTTATGTCATGGAAAAATCACTGTTCCTTTAAACTCGTTTTCTTTTTAACTTTTTGTCCTTGTTTCCTGTCCCCCAGGGCACTACCCGGACCCCCATACACCTTTTATCGCCAATATCTTGCATATATGCCCTCTTGGAGGGCACTCTAAAAATCGAACGTTCAAGTCCCATTGACTTGCATTGAGTTTGAATCGTGTTCGAATTCAAACTTTTTAAATTGTTCGAGTTCGAACCGAACACGGGGGTGTTCGGCCCATCACTAATTATAAACACATGAATCTTATATGTGGGCAGTAGTGTGTGACCCAGAGCTTTCCATCAAGTGTCCACTCTCTGATCCCACCCTTTCACTGACGGTGGGATCATCTCCTTACAGCTTTGTTTAAGTAACACAGGGTGACAGGAGTGAGGTCTAAATGAGAATGTAATCTCACACTGGGAGAACAGCAGTTCTGCATTAAAAACATATGCAAATGGTTTACTGTATGCTACTTTTTCAATGGAAACCAGATGTGTATGTATATTTATTGGTGTAAAAGGGTCAAAATCATATGTAACAAATACAAACCAACGAAGACAGGACCTATAGATTTTTTCTTTCCATATGTATTTGAAAAGATTAGTCGACAATATTACCTGACTTGACGGTGTGTGTGTTAATCCAGCTTTATGAATGAGTGACCGAATGAACCTTGTGTGTAGGCAAGAGCTATTCCATTAATTTAAATTTAAATTAAAACGCAGATTGTATCTCCTTTAATCATATCCTCTCTTAATACCGCTTTGAGTGTTTTCCAAATATCCACTGACTTTGAAATTAATTAAAGGATTATAATATTAACAAAGATATAAAGGTATAGCAAAATAGTTCAGAAAATAGACATAGGAACAAAATCAAACTATTTCAGATAATTAAACTCAATTCATGGACATTTTTATGTATATACATTTGCGGTGGGGAAAAAGATGAATCTCTGACAAAAACCATATCAACCGATTGACTCTCTTCAACCACTGTTAAGTGTACTGAAACAGAGGTCCTAAAGGCTATTAGTGTAGCGAGGAAGCCGGCTGTGCATTTTGCACCGCTCCCTCTACACTTATAGCGTATCTTCTCAGAAGCTTCACACAGCGCACCGGTGTATGCAGCGTCTAACAGTGTGGGAGACGGGAGGCTGCGCTTGTTGGTGGATCCAGGAATCAGGTGAGTATTAGAAAGAAAGAAAAAAAGTTTTATTTTATGTTCCTTGGGACATTTAAAAATGTCCTCGGATTTTATTTTTTTTCGAAATGTGTCTCCTTACCTTAGCCTGGTGGTCAGTCAGTGGAGGCTCCCTGGATCCTGGTTGTGGGGGGGTCTGCCGTGGCTGCAGGTGCAGTGGCTCCCTCCCTACGTCGCCTCTCTGCCACATGCACCCGGCCGGCTAGCCCGCACAGTCGCAGCTCTGTCATCCGGCAGCCACATGCTCCTCAAGGGATCCTTGGGAGGCCCCGGCGGGCTGCCCTCTACATTGCCTGATTAGAGGGCCTCGTCTGCCTGATGTTTTAGCAACAAGATTGTTTTATCCCATAGGCTTCAATGTTAAAAATATTCCCGTTTTAATTCAATATCTAATAAACCATTGCTTATAATATTCTGCAGTGGTCACCTGGCAGAAATTCAAAGAGAATTCCACCTTCCCACAAACCGTTACTGTAGCATCATCCCTGTCAGTGGAGGTTGGGGTCAATGACATGGCAGGACATATAGTGGGGGTAGAGACAGGTGAGGAGGACCTACGCAAAGTTTTGTGCCAACGGGATGCATGGCAGGTGGTCATATGTCGCCTCAAGCACGTGGTACTCAAGCGTCCGGTGTCTTTCCCACGCTTGAGCCTCATCTGACATAGATTACAAATAGCAACGGTGCGGTCTGCTAAGAGGAGGCCTTCCCTAGCTCTCAAGGCCCCAGTCTTTCCGCAGACAGCATTCCAGCAGGTCCTCCTCAGATCAGACAGGAGGAGGATGAGGAGGAGGAATATTTAAGTAGTGGGGGCATTGAAGGTGGGGATTCCTCAAGGGAGGGTTTTGTGTGCCCAGAAACACAAGGACTAGTAGGTGGCTGGGAGGAGGAAGTGCACGATGGGGTCATCCTCATTGATCAGGAAGACTTGGAAGCTAATGCCACCTCCAACCTACGCTGCATGGGCTCCCTTATCCTGCAAAGCCTGTTAAAGAACCCCAGGATACGTGCTATCAAGGAGAGGGATCATTACTGTTTGGCAAGCCTTCTTGATCCACGATACAAGGATAAAGTTGCAGAGCTCATCCTGCCCGCACAGAGGATGCTTGAGGATGCTCTAAAGCGACACTTGTGTAACACCTTTCCAGGCACTGGTAGGTTACCAAGTGATGACACAGGTGCTTCTGAGGCTGTGGTGTCACGGTTCCCGGATCCCACCATGCAGTCCTTAAAGCCCAACACTCCACAGAGCCCAAAAGCTACCAACAGGGTAGCCGTGGAAGAATCCCTAACTGTCTGGTCCTTAGAATTGGCCAGGTATACTAGCTACACAGAAAGGGTTAATCAAAGACAATGTCGTAATACAAAACCAGGTCAGCAACACAGGGGTAGTCAGGCGAGCCTTAGTGTAGGTGAAGGTGAAGTGATTTGGATGAAAGGGTGTAAGGTTACATTAAATCTGTAATAAATTATTGTTCAAAGTGAAACAAAGTATTAAGTTCGCAGTTCAAGCTTTTTTAGCTTTGTGGAATAGCTTGCAAAAAAATATTTGAGGCAAGTTATGAAAGACATGTTTTAACATGGGGTATTATTAGGTATTAATGGGATATTCTAGTTGTTTTTGCATTCTAAGTCTTCACAAACATATTTCTGAGAAATCAGGTTTGTGGACAGCCAGTGTGTCCAACGTTGAGTTCATATTAACATCCCCAAGTGGCATTCTTAAGTGGACATCCAGAGTTGTTTCCTGGAGTTGCGGGACTGGAGGAAGGAACTGCAAGGCCCACTTTTACTCTGGGTAAACGCACGTCTATATCATGCTTTCTCTCACGCTTCTACTCTTTACTTCTACTTTTCTCCTTAAATGGAACTCCTGCCCCTCTACCACCGACCCCTACACTATCTGCATCTCTCCCTCCCTCCTCTCGTCCCACATGATGGCCTCGCATGAGCTCCTTTGTTTCCTCAGAACATGGTCTCCCTCTAACTCTCGCGCTGCCAATCACTCCCACTCCCACAAATCCCATTCCCACCTTCTCTTTCTCACCCTCCTGCTGCTACTCTCTTCAGGTGACATATCCCCTAACCCTGGCCCCACAACACATCCAATACTTCCCTCTCATCCTATCTCCATCGCACATAAATCACCTCCCTGCAAGCCCAGCAACCTCATCCCCATAATCCCTCAGCGCCTGTCCTCTTTCTCCTGCACCCTCTGGAACGCTCGCTCTGTGTGCAACAAACTCACAGCAATCCATGACCTCTTCCTTTCAAACTCCTTCAACCTCCTAGCTTTAACTGAAACCTGGATAACTCCCTCTGACACGACCTCCGTTGCTGCTCTCTCACATGGCGGTCTACACTTGAGTCATACCCCAGACCGGGTGAGAGAAATGGTGGCGGGGTCGGAATCCTGCTCTCTCCCACCTGCACCTACCAGCATCTCCCTCCACCCCCATCCCTCTCCTTCTCCTCCTTCGAGACACACTGCATCCGCCTGTTCTCTCCTCTGGCCCTCAGGGTGGCAGTCATCTACCGCCCACCGGGACCAACCTCCCAGTTCTTTGACCACTTTGCTACCTGGCTCTCTCACTTTCTGTCTTCTAATCTTCCATGCCTAGTTCTCGGGGACTTCAACATTCCCATTGACGATCCTTCCGCCCCTGCTGCCTCCAAACTTCTTTCACTCACGTCCTCCCTTGGACTCACACAATCCTCCCTCCTCCCTACCCACCGCGATGGTCACGCTATTGACCTTGTCTTTTCCAACCTCTGCTCCATTTCTGAGTTCAACTGTCGCCCTTTCCCCATCTCTGACCACCACCTTCTCTCTTTCAACCTATCTGGACTTCCTAAACACCCTGCTCCCCCACCCCGCACTCACACTCGCAGAAATCTACAGGCTGTGGACCCCCATCAATTCTCCAACCTACTTCACCACCTCCCTCATACCTCATCCTTCACCTGCCCTGATGCTGCCACTAATCACTACAACACTACGCTTATCTCTGCTCTAGACACTCTTGCTCCTCTTCGACTCTGTAAGGCCCCACGCCGCCAGCTTCAGCCCTGGCACACCCTCCAGACTCGCTACCTGCAAAGATGCTCCCGCACCGCAGAGCGTGCCTGGAGGAAATCCCGCTCTGAAGCTGATTTTGTTCACTTCAAGTTTATTCTCCGGTCATACACCTCTGCCCTCCACTTGGCCAAACAATCCTTCTTCTCATCTCTTATATCTACGCTGTCCTCCAACCCTAAACGGCTCTGGTCCACCTTCAACACCCTCCTCCACCCACCTGCACCTCCCCCCTCAGCTGCCTTCAGCGCTCAAGACCTGGCAGACTACTTCCTCAGTAAAACTTTAACTATCAGAAGCAACATCCCAACACAAGATAGTTATCTGCCACCTCCACTCCCACAGGTCCCATCTGCCACCCTCTGCCGCTTCCTCCCAACCACTGAGGAGGAAGTCAATTCCTTATTGTCCTCCTCACATCTCACCACGTGCCCGCTCGACCCCATTCCCTCACATCTAATTCCTCCCCTCTCCTCCTCCCTCACCCCTGCTCTCACACACATCTTCAACCTATCTCTCTCCACTGGCTCCTTTCCATCCGCCTTCAAACACGCGCTAGTTACCCCTTTACTAAAGAAACCATCCCTAGATCCCAACTCTCCATCCAACTACCGTCCTGTATCCCTGCTTCCCTTTACCTCTAAGCTCTTAGAAAAACTAGTCTTCAACCGCCTCTCCATCTTCCTGTCCTCCAATTCCCTACTTGACCCCCTGCAATCTGGCTTCCGTCCCCTACACTCAACTGAAACTGCCCTCACCAAAGTCACCAACGACCTCCTAACTGCTAAAAAACACGGCCACTATTCTATTCTCATCCTGCTTGACCTCTCGGCTGCTTTTGACACTGTTGACCACCCCTCCTTCTACTGACCCTCAACTCTCTGGGTCTCGGTGACACTGCACTTGCTTGGATTGACTCCTATTTATCCAACAGGTCCTTCTGTGTGTCCTTTGCTGGTAACTCCTCCTCCTCATTGCCTCTATCTGTTGGTGTACCTCAAGGCTCTGTCCTTGGTCCTCTGCTCTTTTCCATCTACACCTCCTCCCTGGGCAAAATCATCAACAGCTTTGGCTTTAATTACCACCTCTACGCTGATGACACTCAGATCTACCTCTCTACCCCTGATCTCTCTCCCCCTGTCCTTTCCAAAGTCAGTGACTGTTTATCTGGCATCTCCTCCTGGATGGCCTCCCACCACCTAAAGATCAACATGTCAAAGACTGAGCTCCTACTTATTCCTCCCTCTAATGCCGCCCCACCTCCTGACTTCTCGATCACGGTGGAGGGTATCACCATCTCCCCATCAAACCAAGTTCGCTGTCTTGGAGTTACACTTGACTCTGCTCTTTCCTTCATCCCCCACATCAAGTCTCTTTCCTCCTCCTGCCGATACCAACTGCGTAATATTTACAGAATTCGGCCATTTCTTACCGCTGTCGCCACAAAACAACTCATACACGCCCTGGTAATCTCCCGACTCGACTATTGCAATAATCTCTTATCTGGCCTCCCTCTGTCCCACCTCTCCCCCCTACAATCCATCCTGAACGCCTTCGCCAGGCTAATTCACCTCACCCGCCGCTCTGTCTCTGCCGCTCCCCTCTGCGAGTCCCTTCACTGGCTCCCCATCCACTGCAGAATTAAGTTCAAAATCCTTATCCTTACCTACAAAAGCCTCACTAACTCAGCTCCCCACTACCTGTCCTCACTAATCACCAAATACACCCCAGCCCGCTCCCTAAGGTCAAACAGTGACCTGCGCCTAGCTTCTCCCCGCATCACCTCTTCCCATGATAGACTGCAGGATTTCTCACGCGCAGCCCCCACTCTCTGGAACGCTCTCCCTCGTACTGTCAGACTTTCCCCTAACTTCTCTTCCTTCAAACGCTCCCTTAAAACATTCCTATTTAGGGAAGCCTACCACCCAACTCACTGACGCAACCATCAATCACTCTCACCTTACAGTCCTCTCCTCCTGTTTCCAACCCCAACCCTCCCAGATTGTGAGTTCCTACGGGAATAGGGCCCTCATCTCCTCCTGTACTGTTTGTCAAATGTTGTTCAATGTATTGTAACCCTGTCTATACTGTGCTTATTGTACAGCGCTGCGGAATATGCTGGCGCTTTATAAATAAAGAATAATAATATTAAGGGCACTTTCCAGTTAATTGCTATAATCGAAGAATACGTTGCAGTTAAAATTTTGCCGGGTTGTGCTGCTTTACGCGTGACTTTACATTTTTTACAAAAACAATAAACAAAAATAGTTGCTCTAGGTTTTTTACAATAAAAACCAAAAGTAATTCAAATTTGGCTGAAGAAACTGACCAATCATTAATGGACACAGGCACTTACATGAATTTCTGTTTCAGTCACACCAGAATTTAAAATTTGGCCAACGAGATGAGCCGCTTCTTAAAGCTCTTCCATTGGACGCGTTTTAAAAGTTCAAATGAGTAAAAATTTGGTCAATTGTAATGACCACTGGGAAACCATTATAACGGATTATTTTTTCTACTTTGCACAAGATTTACACCTTATTTAATTAAAAAATTTATATATTTAACCTTAAGATGAACTATTACATATCATTTTATGTACAAAATACCCCAATGATTGGTTGATTTTGAAAAAATTGCTGGACGTATACAGCCAATGGTGATGCAAACACATCCAAGCTTAACGCCATTGGCTATTAGACTCCAACATTGTTTTCCAATGCAGCCCATGAAGATTACTCTGCAAAAGATTAGTAAACATATGTTAAGGTTACAATGAGAACAAATATCCCTTCAGCCTTAATTTTTACTAAAAATATAAAAGATCAGGATTCTCACCAGTATAATCTGTGCAAGAAACATAAGTAGCAGTTACCACCACCGTGTAAATCTGACATAGATCCCTGAAGTCTTAAGTGGATTATTTATCGTGTGATTGGATGTGTTATTAGGAAGCCGTAGAATGAAATAATGTGCATTTCAGATAACAAGTAAAAGAAAAGGATATTTTAACTTAATTAAATTTTCTGCAACGCTGTCATTTTAGCTCATAGAAAGAGAAGAACAAGATGGAGCGATGACGAAGACGAGGATAGTGACGAAGATGACTCCCAGAATGGAGGCAACCGATGGATGGAGCATCTTCAAAAGATATTTAAAAGATCTCGTCCAAAAGCACGCGATGAGGAAAATCCTGATGAAGAGGATGGGGAAGATAAGAAGACCTCGAAACCGAAAGAAAGAAAGGCTTCTTATCATGACCCTCCTAAAGATCAAAAAAGAAAGCGTGCTGCCGAAATTCCAGACGAGGAAGGTGACACCTCGAAAAGCCTAAAGAGAAAGATCAAGAAAGTGTTCGGGAAAGGCAAAAAGAAAAAAGTCTGGAAAAAAGTCAAGAAAACAGGGAAAGTGGTAAATAAACGGCTTAAAAACCTCAAAAAGAAAATGAAAGGGCTTAAGAAAAAGAAAGTGGTGAAGAAGCTTAAAAAAACCTCCAAAAAGATCCTGGAGGCCACAAAGAAAAGAATGAAAAGGTTGAAGAAGCTGAAAATTGAAAGGCTCAGAATGAAAAAGCTCCATCAGAAACAGCTGAAGAAAAGAAAGATGTTCCAAAAGCTCAGACTGAAGAAAAGGAAACTGAAGTTTAAGAAGCGAAAGAACATCTTTAAGAGGCTGAAAATCAAGAGGCCAAAGATGAAGTTTCGGAAAAGAAAGAACATCTTTAAGAAATTTAAAATGAAGAGACCAAAGATGATGTTTTTCGGCAGAAAATAAAGCAGCCCTATCCACCCAGGGCGCTTTATCTGCTTTTTCCTCATCATGCCACTATTCCCAACAATAAAGACTCTTTCATAATTTGGAACCATCAGATATTTGTGAATTAATGTTTATTCAAGTATTCGTTATCTAATGTGAGCCACTGGCCCAGATTCACTATGTATTGTGATGGCTGTGATGTGTTTTCCATGTTCTCCTACTCATTGATGATAGATGAGGGGTAAATTCAGAGCAGTTAAACGCAGTAAAGCCTACCCCCCCCCTTCTGACTGAATTCAGGGTCCTAATTAGTTACATATATTGGAGTGACATCCATCCCACCAAACCAATTCGTTCATTTTTTTTTTAGTTTCGTTCTGTAGGTTATCGCAATTTGTATTTTCGGACCAAACGAAATTTCAGACGGACGTTTTATTTTTTTAGAATCCATTTGCTTTCTGTCTATGAGTTTTTTGTTTTTTTTGTTTCCTTCGTATTTCATTTTTATGAGGTTTTTTTGTATTTTCGGGCGATTCGTATATTCAGACGGTCGGTATTTCGTTTTCTCGGATCACTTCATTTATCATTTTTATGAGTTATTTTGTATCTTGGGTAGATTCGTATTTCGTTTTTTTATTAATTGTTTCGAAATGTGAAACGGATTACTACTACAATAGAATGAAAATACCAGCCATTCAAAATAATCCCATAGGTTTCAATGTAAAAATAATTCCTGTTTTTATTAACCTCCCTGTCAGTCTAATTTTTTCAAAATTTCGTGTCTAAAAGCGTTTCAATTTTTTTTTAAAGGAAACGTGTTTTTGTACATAGTTAGCCTGTAATAATTAGGAATCATACTGGTAAAATCCTTTATAAATAAATAAAAAATAAAAAATTAGTAAATACACTGAGTCCGATAAAGTTTGAAACACGACATAATAATTTATTATCCCAAAAATAATTATCCAAAATAATGCAAATAAATGATATTCAATAAAATACAACAAAAAACACTGAAATCTGTTTGAAAACAAGGGTGAGACGATGTATGGTCTATTTCTTATCCTTTACTGCCACCTAGTGGCCGTTCATAAACAGTGCACTTATCATTTTACACTGTATAATCCAATTTTTCTAAATTTGCTACTAGTCCCGCCCCCCCTGCATCATGTGACTCGCAGGGTGCCTTCCAGGAAGCAGCTCGCCGCGATCACACTGCGGAGGACAGCGAGGGAGCCAGGAGGAGGTGAGTAAACATCCAGCCCGAGTGTGGCTCGGGGTTTCCGTTCGCGGTAGTAAAATTTAACCCCGAGTCACACTCGGGAATACCGGCAGGGAGGTTAAATATTTTTTCAACCGTTTATTTTTTCACGTGCAGCAAAAAGTCACGTTATTTATTTATTATTTTACCCTTTTTCTGTGCATTTTTTTGGTAAGATTTTAAGTTTCCTAATTTTTAAAGCAACAAGGCTTTTTTGTCGAGATTAAACCCTCATTAAAAATAACCACAAAAAAAGGGGAGTGCCTAGGGGAAAGAGACTAGATATGGAGCCTCCTCGCTTGTACCCCTACTGGCAGGGTAAACACATGAATTACAAATTAAGTATATACATATGTATCACAATTTTTTAAGAAAAATACACAGACGGTAATAAAACTCACTGTTATAGAAAAGTTCTGGAAAAAATGATGAGAAAGAAAAAAAAGCGTTCTGACTCAGGGTGAAGTATGCTGTATAGGCAATACTATATCAAGACATCTGCAATTCTGCATGTATATGCACAGCTTAATTTGGAAAACATGCCTCAGACATTAAGGCTCGGGTCAGACGAGCGCAGTGTTCACGTCCGTGTTGCCGCACATTTTAACGTCCGTGGCATCATACAATTATGATCAATAGAGCCCCACACGAAGTACGTCCGCACTGAAGTGCGGACGAGGTAAATGGACGTGGTAAACGGACGCAAGTTGGGCAAGAACATAAATCCGCTAGAACGGACGCACAGAGTGCGCTGCGTCCGCAACGTCTGCATAGCTTTGTGTGTGAGTGATGGAACGTAGTCAGACGGACTGCATTTTTGACGTCCAGCATTTTGACGGACAAAATGTTTTTGATATTTATTTTCCCTCCTACATTAGTCAAGAAAAGTCAGTCACAAAAACAGACTGTGTGGCCACTACCTTGTCGTCAGTCAGTCAGAAAGTACATCCGTTGTGCACGGACGCACAGTCCGCATAGAATGCGCTCGTCTGACCCTAGCCTTAATAAGATGGATGTACACGAGGGTCGTGTTTTGACGTCTGAGCTGCATGGCTGCGTGTTAATTCGGCTCATCAGACCTCGCCGATCACCCGCACAGCGTCATTTGCCAGCACGATGGACAAGAGCAAACGGCTCATGCCGAATCCCGGCATATCAGAGATGTGCTCCAGCCCGCCTCCGGCTGGAATCCAGGAGTTCCTTCCGGCCAAAGGTGGGAGCGCCAGTGGCCCACCACAAGGGTCCAATATGGTGGCTGCCATTACATCGGCATTGCTTTACTCCCCGGCCCCCTCTGGCAGTGGTTAGGAGCAGTTAACAGACTTACACCACCTGATCTGCTCCCTGCCTACCAAGGATGACCTTGAGCCATCGTCCGGGACCTGTGTCTCTCCCTCTCTAGGGAGATTAAGCAGGTAAGGCAGGATATGCTAGGCCTCACGCAGTGCATAGTTGCAGTGGAGGAGGAGCAGCCAGGGCCGGCTTAAACGCAGGGCAAAAGGGGCAGTTGCCCCGGGCCCAGTCACTTGAGGGGCCCAAAGCAGCTGCCCTCTTGGGCCCGCGGCAAAGACCGCCGGCGCCGCCGAAAACGACTTGTATTGACTGTAAGTTGAAACTATTTGTTGTCCTCAGGCTCCGCTCCGTATGAAGGTGCTGGCGGCGGCACCGCCATCTGGCTATGTGTGTCACTCACTCACGGAGGGCCCGGGCTGGCAGCAGGCAGCCGCAGAGCCGCTGCAGCGCCAGCGTGCGTGCCTTCCTTCCAGCGGACACAAGGCTGGGAACGGCACTCACGCTGTTGGCGCCGCCCTCTTCACGTACCACGTGATGTGGGGCAGCGCGCATGCGCAGAATGTCCCCGCATTATAATCTCACTGGTGGCTGCATTTACCGGAGCTGAGCCGGAGCCGCTCTCAACCACCAGTGAACCAGCAGCACTATGGGTGTCAGTGTGTGTCGATTTTCAGATAAAGGTCGGTGGCTCATATGGTTGAGGTTGACACAACAGTAACAAGGTTCCCTTCTGACTGGGGTCAATACATAGGTTATAAAAATTAAAATACTGTAAGTACCCCCAAGTACATACATACACTGAGGGGGTTATACAATAGAGCGACTAGCGCTAAGCAGATGGTAATATATTTAGTGCACAGTGATTAAAAATCGTACCAATGCACTCACACAATACAATGTGTAGCAGACATATAAAGGTTTCTTTTGTGTCTGAAATTCGTACCAGTTCACTCACAGAATACTAGAGGATGATGCAGGCACATAAAGGTTTGCCTGCATCCTCTAGTATTCTGTGAGTGTGTGAGTGAACTGGTACGAATTTCAGACACAAAAGAAACCTTTATATGTCTGCTACACATTGTATTGTGTGAGTGCATTAGTACAATTTTTAATAACTGTGCACTAAATATATTACCATCTGCTTATTCACCTCCATTGTATAACACCCTCAGTGTATGTATGTACTTGGGTACTTACAGTATTTTCATTTTTATTACGTAGCGAGACGTCAGTAGGAAGAGACGTTCACTGAGAGTGTGATCATAACCCAATCGTGATATCAAAGAAAGGTTAAAATTCAGGATAAATGCAGGAGGCTAGCATTCATCATGGTCGATTAGATATAGCTGTTGATGAAGTTCACGGTTGTGTTTTTTTGGGGTTTTTTGGGATGTTGGGGGTGGAGAGCAAAATTCTGCGATGGGCAGGCTTTCGGGGGGCCCCAAAAAAATGTTTGCCCAGGGTCCAATCAATATTAAAGACGGGCCTGGGAGCAGCAGGCACAGGAATCCATCGTACAGGCCCACTCCAAGCAGCGCTCCCTCCATCACTACTTGCTACAAGCCCTCACCCAGCAGGTTGAGATTGAGAATTTGAAAAACAGGAGACGGGGCCACTATAATAGGGTGCGGGTTCTCCTGGAGACTGAATGAGACCCTGAGAACTTCTGCCATACACTAATTCACCTCTTTAACATGCTGCTGAATGCTGCCCCAGATGCTGTTGTGGAGATGGAACGTTTGCACCGAGACATGAGGCCTAAGGGTACCTCACGCAATGTCATCCACTGTATCCTCCACTTCTGTATTAAAGAACGCATTGTGGCTTAAGCCAGGGGTAAGAGCCCTGAGGGGTATAGTCCAGTTTGATGGAGCAGCGATTGAATTAGATCAGGATGTCTCGCTACTCACTTTACATCCCTGGAGGGCTCTCTGGCCCCTCAGTACAGCTCTACAGTAGGCTTGTGCACTGATTTTTTTTCGGTTCGATTCGATTTTTCGGATTTTTAAACTTTGATTCGGCTCGTTTCGACCGATTTCTGTTTCGATTCGGTTCGGCTCGACTTGTTTTTCGTGTACATTTTTTTTTCGGAATATAGACCATTTTTCGTATTTTTGTGTCACTTAGCTCGTTTTTTGTATCGACTTTTCGTATTTTCGGAAATTTTCGTTTTTCGGAATTGTAAATGGTTTCGGAATATCGACCATTTTTCGTATTTTCGTGTCACTTAGCTCGTTTTTTGTATCGACTTTTCGTATTTTCGGAAATTTTCGTTTTTTCGGAACGTCTGTTCTCCTCGTTTCAAAGCAATAAATTTCGATTTGACACATTTCAAGTACATTCGAAAATTCCGAAAATATTTCGTTTCGGCTCGGAAAACATTTCGGATCTGCCATTTTCGGATCTAAAAATTTTCGGAAAATCGGCCGCATCCCAAAACACGAATCGGGAAATTTCGTAAACATTCCGAAATTCCGAAACCCGAAACGCACATCCCTACTCTACAGCAGGCGGGCCTGCAGTACCGCTGGCTATACCCCTCAGGGGTCCAGGTCCGCATTCCTCGTTGCCCTTCCATGGTGCGTAAATATGAAGATCTCCCTGAATTTGTGGTCCACCTGGATTTGCCGACTGATATCCTCTTGTATTGGCTGAACCTGCTTCACTTCAACATACATATTTCAGGACAATGGGAGCGCTACTCACATTATACTGACAGGTCTTCTCCACTTGCAACATATAGCAAGTCTCTACTTTACATAATTATTCACTCCCTCGTAGGGCAGATCAAAGCCCAGCAGTCCCATTCTTGCTTATCAGCTGGAGCAAATTAATAATGATTGGATCTGGGTATATATATCCATCACTCCTATCCGGGTCTGACCAGTCTTTATTAGTAATGGGCCGAACACCCCCCGTGTTCGGTTCGCATTCGAACTCGAACAATTTCAAAAGTTCGAGTTCGGATGCGAACACGATTCGAGCTCAATGCAAGTCAATGGGACTCGAACGTTCGATTTTTAGAGTGCCCTCCAAGAAGGCATATATGCCAGATATTTGCCATAAAAGGTATATGGGATCCGGGTAGTGCCCTGGGGGAGAGGACACGAGGAAAACAAGTTTAAAAAAAAACGTTTTAAAGGAACAGTGATTTTTTCCATGAAATAAAGGTTAAGAATAAAAACGAAAAATTCCTTCAAATATCATGCCTAGGAGGTCCCCATAACCTGCCAGTAAAATGGCAGATTTGTAGGATGTGTAGAAACATTTAAAAACAAAAAAATTACATTTCAAATGACGTTAATGAATAACTGCTTGGGGCAGCAGCCTGTATGAAAAGAGGAGACGTTTTAGGAAACGCAGAACAAGTTTAGTGATTTTTTGGCTAAATTATGGTGAAACTTATGCAGGCTTTGGATGAAAGTAACAACAGGTGCATTAAAATTGGACCTTTGGTGCCTTTCACACCGTAACTCCTCTGAGGTATTGTGGAAGAGTGCAGGGGTGGACCCTGCAGTCAAATATTAAAATGATATGAATCTGGTACACGTGTCAGTGCACCCAAATATTGTGCCTTTGGTGTCAGCTAGTGCCTTCACACCGTAACCCCTCTGAGGTATTGTGGAAGAGTGCAGGGGTGGACTCTGCATTCAAATATTAAAAAGATTGGAATCTGGTACACGCGTCAGTGCACCCAAATATTGTGCCTTTGGTGCCAGCTAGTGCCTTCACACAGTAACCCCTCTGAGGTATTGTGGAAGAGTGCAGGGGTGGACCCTGATAGCTGGCAGTGCCAAGACACAGATTCAAATTTGCAGAATTCTGGTATAACTCAGTGATACACCCTGATTGCTGGCAAGTCACTGATTCAAATTTGCAGAACTCTGGTATAATTCAGTGATACACCCTTATAGCTGGCAGTGGCAAGACACAGATTCAAATTTGGGAAAAGGGGAATGTTACCCTCTGTGGGCACTCTTCCTACTGGTCTAGAGTTAAATATGTGAGCGTGCTGCTGCCTAATAGAGTGAAATGACAATGCTTTGCTATATTGCCAAAGTTTCTTTGTTCAATGGAGTGACTCTATCTGGCGCTGCTCGCTGAAATTGAATCAGGTTGGTTGTATATATCACATACATCAGGGTCTGTCTGGGAGAATGTGCCTTTACAGATAAGTGGTACAGATAAATGGTACAGAATGGAGATATAGTGACATGTATCGTGTCTGTCTGAGCAGTTTGTGTTTCAACACAGACAAATTGAAGACAGGATAAATGGACGTATAATGTGAACAGTATACAGATAGGTATATAGTGTAATCTAATTATGATGTTGTGCGCCCGTCTCTGCTGGGTTTTAGAAGACAAATATAAATGACATTGCCTTTAAATGTTCAAAAGTCCATAATGTCTTTACATCCGCAAGAGTACTGGGTGGAGTTGCTTTGTTGATCCTTATTCCTGCTGGGGTCTTTGTTCCCTTTAACCTCCGAGATATATAGACAGAGACAAACGGCAAAGAAAATAGTGTGAACTGTGATTAAACAAGTGTCTGGTGGAAGTAAGAGTAGTTGCACTTACATGGTCCAGAGCTACATATAGCTCAATGGTCTCACGTTGTTAGTCCATAAAGGTGGCCGAACATCCCTTCTTTACACTGCTCCTCTTCCTCTTACTCCTTTAGTAAAGGACTGCACGGCCGGGGATCCTTGCTGGTTCACACTCACATAGATCTCAGGGTTTCCGCTGGCAGGCAAATGAGGATAGTGGGAGACGTAGTGTATAAAGGTATGGGATTTATTGGATTTAGTAAGGTAATTACAGATTAAAACAATATAAAATGGTTGAAAATATGTCCAGTGAATCGGGGGTTCTACAGAACGCGTTTCGCCAGTCACAATACTGGCTTCATCAGCTGACATTACGGACTTTTGAACATTTAAAGGCAATGTCATTTATATTTGTCTTCTAAAACCCAGCAGAGACGGGCACACAACATCATAATTAGATTACACTATCTACCTATCTGTATACTGTTCACATTATACGTCCATTTATCCCGTCTTCAATTTGTCTGTGTTGACACACAATCTGCTCAGACAGACACTGATACATGTCGATATATCTCCATTCTGTACCATTTATCTGTACCACTTATCAGTAAAGGCACATTCTCCCAGACAGACCCTGATGTATGTGATATATACAACCAGCCTGATTCAATTTCAGAGAGCAGCGCCAGATAGAGTCACTCCATTGAACACAGATTCAAATTTGCAGAACTCTGGTATAACTCAGTGATACACCCTGATAACTGGCAGTGGCAAGACACAGATTCAAATTTGCAAAACTCTGGTATAACTCAGTGATACACCCTGATAACTGGCAGTGCCAAGACACAGATTCAAATTTGCAGAACTCTGGTATAACTCAGTGATACACCTTGATAGCTGGCAAGACACAGATTCAAATTTGCAGAACTCTGGTATAACTCAGTGATACACCCTTAAAGCTGTCAGTGCCAACACACAGATTCCAATTTCCAGAAATCTGCTATAACTCAGTGATACAGCCTGTCCCTGATAGCTGTCAGTGCTAACACGCAGATTCCAATTTCCAGAAATCTGCTATAACTCAGTGATACTGTAACGTTGGGGGCTTCCAGCATCTCCAGTGTGCTCGAAGGCAGCATGTCTGATGCTGCTGGCTGACCAATGCCTGGTTTAAATAGAGACAGGCAGGGAGGTGGCTGCATGAGGTGTGGCTTGAGAGGGGGGGCGCGGTCTGGTGAAGGTCTTTTAAAAACCCACAGTTCCTTCTAAGCAGTGCCAGATCGTGGTTATCCATACCTCAGCTCCCTGTACCTGAATTCTCTTGTGATTTAACCTGTTATTGACCTCTGCTTGTTTTCTGACCATTCTACCTTCCGTTGCCCTAGACTCTTTTCCTTGTACTACGCTACTGCACTGATATCGACCAGGATATTCCATTTTGACTATTCTATACTCTGTATTCCTGATTCTGGCTCGTCTGACTACCCCCTTGTTGCTGACCTGGTTTTGTATTACGACATTGTCTTTGATTAACCCTTTCCTTCTAGCTAGTATACTTATACCTGGCCAATTTTTAAGGACCAGACAGTTAGGGATTGTTCTACGGCTACTCTGTTGGTAGCTTTTTGGCTCTGTGGAGTGTTGGGCTTTAAGGGCTGCGTGGTGGGATCCGGGAACCGTGACATTACGATCTGGCCAAATGGATCCCACAGACTTAGCACAGCATTTGAGTACCTTTGCATCCAGACAGGACGAGCAGGACCATAGGATGGATCAGTTTGTTCTCGCCTTACAAACTATCCTGACTCGTACAGCTCACCTGGAACCAGCTGGGGTTGCACCTCTGCCTGCTATACCTGTGTCCTCTGTCGTTTAGACATCCCAGGTACAGATGACCGCTCCTATGAGATTGACGGTACTCCCTCGGAGTGCCAGGGATTTTTGGTCCATGTGGATATTCATTTTAAGTTAAATCCACAAATGTTTATCACTGACATAGCCAAAGTGGGGTTCATTATTGACCATATGTCTGGCAGAGCGTTGACATGGGCGAATCCTTTATGGGAGGCAGAGAAGCCTATCGTACTGAACTATAAAGAATTCATAGCCGAGTTAAAACGTACATTTAATCCTACCAGAAAGGCCAAGGTAGCTGGCAAATCCTTGTTCCGCATACGTCAAGGGAACAGGACTGTGTCTGATTATGCTATAGAATTTAAAACGTTGGTTTCTGACGTGAACTGGACTAATGAGGCTCTGGTTCTGGCTTTTATGTAGGGGTTATCGGAGTTATTGATGCATGAGTTGGCCCCTCGGAAATTACCTGAGGTGTTGAGTGAATTTATAGATTATTGTATAGATCTGGATGATCAGATACGGGACAGAAGAACTCCAAGAGAGAAACCTAAGAGACCGTTACCAAGGTTGGCCCCTGTCTTTCAGGCACCACCAAGAGAGTTATCCCCTCCCTCTGAGCCTATTCAACTAGGCCATACTAGGCTTACAGAGGAAGAGAGAACAAGGCGTCTTCGTGAGGGATCGTGCCTGTATTGTGGTTTAAAAGGACATTTATGACTTCAATGTCCCACTCGCCCTAGAATGCATGATAAGTCGGAAAACTACCGCACCTAAGGCAGCTGAGGAGACAGGCCTTGGGTGTGACGTTCATGTCTCCTGTCAAAGACACTAGACGCTTGTTACCAGTATCCGTGGCTTGGGAGACCAAGACCACGCATACTACTGCTTTTGTTGACTCTGGGACTGCTGGTAATTTCATTGATGTTGAATACACTTCCTACATTTCTCTCCCTCTGGTTGTAAGAGAGACACCCTTGGCCGTCGAAGCCACAGACGGTAGGCCGTTATCCTGCCCCAGAATTACTCATGATACTGTTACAGTGGTTCTTACCACTGGTCTCTTGCATAAAGAAGGGATCATATTTCAGGTTATCCGTTCACCTTCCAATCCTGTTGTGCTTGGTTTCCCTTGGTTGGTGGAACATAATTCTGTTATTGATTGGGCTAAGGGAGAGATACCGTCTTGGAGTCCTGCTTGTTTTGGGACTTGTTTAATACCCATTCAGCATATTGGTGCCCTGAACACACCTACAGCTCCTCCATTGTCTACAGAGGTTCCTGACTGGAATGCCGACCTCAGGGCTGTATTCGATAAAAGAGAGGCAGAGAAACTACCTCCACATAGACCGTATGATTGCGCCATAGATATTCATCCAGGTACCATGCCTCCTCGAGGCAAAGTATATCCTTTATCTATAAAAGAGAACCAAATCATGGAGGAGTACATAAAGCAGAATTTGGAGAGAGGTTTTATCAGACGTTCCTCTTCTCCAGCAGGGGCTGGGTTCTTTTTCGTGTCTAAAAAAGGAGATTTACGCCCATGTATCGATTTATAGGGGGCTTAACAAGATCACCATCAAGAATGTGTACCCTATCCCTCTTATATCAGAACTGTTCGACAGGTTAAGGGGATCAGCAGTATACACAAAACTCATTTGAGAGGGGCTTACAACCTGATACGTATAAAAGAAGGGCATGAGTGGAAAACAGCATTTAACACCAGGAGTGGGCATTATGAATATCTGGTCATGCCTTTCGGTCTTTGTAATGCTCTAGCTGTATTCCAAGATTTTATTAATGATGTGCTCAGAGATTTTTTGCAATCCTTTGTTATAGTATACCTAGACGATATACTGATTTACTCTCCCGATCTGAAAACTCACCAGGAACATGTCAGACAGGTATTAGCAAAATTACTAGACAATGGTCTTTATTGCAAACTGGAGAAGTGTTTATTCGACATTACTACTGTTAAATTTCTTGGGTACATTATCACTCCAGAAGGTTTTGAGATGGATCCTTCCAAACTCACGGCCATCTCAGAATGGCCTCTCCCTCAAGGCCTCAAAGCCATACAGAGGTTTCTGGGGTTTTCCAACTATTATAGGAGATATATCAAGAATTATTCTGATGTAGCTTCTCCTATCATTAATATGACACGTAAAGGTCTGAAGAACCAGGTCTGGTCTTCACAATCCAAACAGGCATTCGAAGCTCTCAAACAGGCTTTCACTTCCGCTCCTGTGTTACGGCATCCTGATCCCAGAATTCCATTTGTTCTTGAGGTTGATGCTTCCGAGATAGGCATTGGCCTGTCCTATCTCAAAGAGAGTCTCCAGGGAAGCCTCTACATCCTTGTGGGTTCTTTTCAAGAAAATTATCACCAGCAGAACCCAATTATGATATCGGTAACAGAGAATTGCCTGCTATTGTGTCTGCCCTGTCAGAGTGGAGACATTTGTTAGAAGGTACTCTTGACCTTTTGTTGATAATCACTGATCATAAGAACCTTACGTACATCGGGGATGCTAAACGTTTGAACTCGAGACAGGCCAGGTGGTCATTACTACTGTCTTGGTTTAATTTTGTGTTTACTTACAGACCAGGTGACCGCAATGTAAAGGCTGATGCCTTATCTCGTCAATGTGACCCGTATGAATCAAATACACAAGACCACAATCCTATAGTTCCTCCTGAACGTATTGTGGCTTCCACGGTCTTGTCTGTTTCCTCGCCTTTCCTGGAACGCCTCCAAGCAGCTCAAATGGGGGCTCCACCTAACAAGCCTCCAGATATGTTGTTTGTGCCTGAAAAGGAAAGACAAGAATTACTCATAATGTTTCAGGATTCAAAACCAGCAGGTCATCCTGGTATTACTAAGACTCTTATCAGTATCTCCAGACAGTTCTGGTGGCCCATCATGCGACAGGACGTACGTCTGTTTGTTTTGGCTTGTCAAGTCTGTGCCAGAAGCAAAACCAGTAAAACCTTGCCTGTCGGTCTATTGCAGCCTTTACCCACGCCTAATAGGCCTTGGTCTCATCTATCTATGGATTTTATTGTGGACTTGCCGAAGTCCATGGGTCATACTCTGGTTCTGACAGTTGTAGACCGCTTCTCCAAAATGGCTCATTTTGTTCCTTTACCTAAGCTTCCTACAGCCAAAGAACTGGCGGTTGTCTTTGCTAGAGAGATTGTACGAATACATGGGGTTCTGTCTGAAATAGTCTCTGATAGAGGAGCTCAGTTCGTCTCTCGTTTCTGGAGGGATTACTGTGCGGAGATGGGGGTGCGATAGGCCTTCTCTTCAGCATATCATCCACAAACCAATGGGGCAGCAGAGAGGGCAAATCAGGGTCTCGAGCAGTACATACGTTGCTTTACCACACAACAAGACAATTGGTCGGAGTTGTTGCCCTGGGCTGAGTATGCACGTAATAACGCCGTTAATGAGACTACTGGCCACTCTCCTTTTTCTGCCATCTATGGTTTTTTCCCTCCGGCCCTACCGCTTCAGTTTGCTGAACAGGCCATCCCGGCTCTCGATGAACATCTCACACAACTACAAGAGATTTGGAGACAGATTTGCGAAAACATGGAGCGCAATGTTGCTGTCCAGAAATGCAAGGCTGACAGGCATAGGTTACAAGCTCCTTCCTACAACGTGGGGGATAGAGTTTGGTTGTCCACTAGGAATGTGAAGTTGCGGGTGCCTTCTATGAAAATGGCACCTCAGTTTATAGGTCCATACAAGATCATTCGCCGCGTTAACCCTGTGTCTTATGCTCTTGCCCTTCCTAAACATCTTCACTTGCACAACGTCTTCTGCCTCTAGGTTGGTCAGGGAGTTCCATGCCTCGCACCCTGATCGCCCTGGTGGTCGTCCTGTCACTCGTCCTGTTGATCGTCCTGCCTCTTGTCCTGTTGGTCGTCCGGTGGCCTCCCGTGGAGAGGGGGGTACTGTAACGTTGGGGGCTTCCAGCCTCTCCAGTGTGCTTGAAGGCAGCATGTCTGATGCTGCTTGCTGACCAATGCCCGGTTTAAATAGAGACAGGCAGGGAGGTGGCTGCATGAGGCGCGGCTTGAGAGGGAGGCGCAGTCTGGTGAAGGTCTTTTAAAAACCCACAGTTCCTTCTAAGCAGTGCCAGATCGTGGTTATCCATACCTGTGCTCTCTGTACCTGAATTCTCTTGTGATTTAACCTGTTATTGACCTCTGCTTGATTTCTGCTCATTCTACCTTCCATTGCCCTAGACTATTTTCCTTGTACTACGCTACTGCAATGATATCGACCCGGCTATTCCATTTGACTATTCTATACTCTGTATTCCTGCTTCTGGCTCGTCTGACTACCCCCGTGTTGCTGACCTGGTTTTGTATTACGACATTGTCTTTGATTAACCCTTTCTGTCTAGCTAGTATACTTATACCTGGCCAATTTTTAAGGACCAGACAGTTAGGGATTGTTCTACGGCTACTCTGTTGGTAGCTTTTTGGCTTTGTGGAGTGTTGGGCTTTAAGGGCTGCGTGGTGGGATCCGGGAACCGTGACAGATACAGCCTGTCCCTGATCGCTGTCAATGCCAACGCACAGATTCCAATTTCCAGAAATCTGCTATAACTCAGTGATACAGCCTGATATGCAACAATCTCCTCTCCTCTCTGATTCACTCCTGCAACAAACACACGCTGGGGTTGCGGTGAAGCCTTATATAGTGTGCAGCGGCTCTTAGCTCTGTGAGCCCATGATTGGGCAAAATTTGCCCAATCAGGACTCTGAGCCCTGATTGGCATAGTCTTGCACCTGACCTGTGGTGCATCAGAGCTATTTTGGCAGTATGAGTGGGATCTACATGATATTAGAGAAGTGGCTTTAATATTTTGGGTGATCATTACAAAATTTGTTTTCTTACCAATTACATTTTGTACAAAAATTCAGCATCTAAAAAAATACCATCAGCACAAATAAAGCAAATCTTATGAATCCCATATCACGGATTTTTTTGCTTCATGCCATTAACTAGATTCAATGGCCCCTATTACATTCTTCGCACAATTGGTTTTGCGTGCGCAAATGTGCATTTGCGCGAGGAGCAAAACCCTTTGCGCTGAACGCCGTATTACAACGTTCGCGCAAACGATGCGCGTTATCGTTTAACGCGGATGGACCTGCGTGAGCGTGATGAATTGTGCGCTTCCTATACTTAACATTGTGAGCGCAAATTCGTTCGTGTGCTGGTACGCGGATGGTATTCCAATCGATGCACATCTTTTTACAAACGAAGTTTGCACGCATAATTTTAACGTCTTTGAAAAGCTGGTGGTAACTGCAAATCGTAACGTTCTGGCCGAAACGAAAAACACCAGCACGAAAAAAAAAATACAGCACAGTATAGTTACACATTCAACACATACCCAAACAAAAAATTATTGCTGCAGCATGTATACTCAGATTTACTTTGACAGGCGCAAAAACTGAAGTGAGTCAATTAAGGTAAATTGATGTCAATTAAGGTTCTTCATTCTGATTGGCTGAATCTGGCGAAAAAAACAGTCCGCACACATTTACGTGTGCTACGTTACTAGACTCTTCGTTTTGTGCGTCGTTTTTATGAACGTGATTTTCGGACGGATGAGAAAATGCGTTCGGATCGGAATACTCCGTTAAGTTTCGTGCGATAACGCCGGACAATGTGCGGAAAATTTTTTGCACTGTGCTAACAAAATTGCACGAAGAATGGAATAGGGGCCAATATAGGGTATCTATGTAACATCTCACATGGGTTGTTGTTTTTTTGTCATTGCCCATTTTCATTGTCCATTGCCCATTTTCATTGTCCATTTTGCAAACAGGATTTGCCAAAAAGGACAGGTTGATAAATATGTAAATATCAAAAAGGGCATATGTGGGTGGGGAGAACTTTAAAACAATATTTTTAAAATTTATTTTTAGTTTTTTTGGGGTAAAATGTCTCTCTTGCTATTCCAGCCGGGCAACAAACTCCTCATGGGGGTAATATTCACATTGACATATGCCAATATAAAACTGTTCTGTGAGTAAATCATTGTAAGGCACTAAAGACACAATTCTTCTATAGGATTTACAGACTATCAACATTTTGCATTTGTCTGCGAGTTTACAATAGATTCTGATATAGGCTTTTCTAGAAAAAAATGAATATGCCAATAAATATTTAAAAAATTCTATGCTTTGTAGCAAGTTCCTGAGCTACTAGCCAGGCCTTATACTGTAAGTTACTCGCCATCAGTTATGTCATATGAAAACGATCATTGATTTTGTCATAATTTTCAATCAGGTAAAAAAAATGAATAAGGAACTACATTTTCGTCTGAACATCCATAGGAGGATATTTTACTGCAACTCACAAATTTTCACAATTTTATGATATCTAACAAACTACACTAGAGCTGTGTTTCTCAACCTATTATGGAGAAGTACCCCTGGAGGTCTAAAAAAAAATCCTAAGTACCCCTGTCTTGAGAAAGTAATTTCTACTGATTGGGCGTGATGATTTCTGTTTGTGTGTAATGTCAGTATATGTGTTTGTGATGGGTTCTGTGTGTACAATGTACTGTATATGTGAGGTTTTTTTGGTGTGTGTGTGTGTGTTGCAATAAAAGTTAACAATCCTTAACTAAAGGGGCGAGAGAGGTGAAGAGAGGGGGGGAGAAAAAGAGACAGAAAAGGAGAGAGGGGAGAGAGAAAAGGATAGAGGGGAGAGAGAAAAGGAGAGAGGAGGAGAGGGAAAAGGAGAGAGGAGGAGAGGGAAAAGGAGAGAGGAGGAGAGGGAAAAGGAGAGAGGGGGAGAGGGAAAAGGAGAGAGGGGGAGAGAGGGAAAAGGAGAGAGGGGGAGAGGGAAAAGGAGAGAGGGGGAGAGGGATAAAGAAAAGGAGAGAGGGGATAGAAAAGGAGAGAGGGAAGGAGAGAGGATTCTGCCAGGCTCCTCCAGCTGGTTGCATTATTACAGCTTCAGCAAGTGTCCCAGGCTAATGCCAAATTGGTCTGACAGGGCCCCAGCAGACATCCACAGGTTCAAGACTGGTGGCAGCCACACGACTGCGAATCCCTCCCCCCCTTCACAAATCATGCATCACACCTGATGCACATCAAGTCTCCCAGGGGTCAAGTCCTGGGAAAAAAAGCGAGGGAACTCACCCAAGATTCCAACTACCCCATCACTTTTTGCATCCCTAGGTAGCGCACATTACTGTGAGTTTTATTGCTTTGCAGCTCTGTGATATGGTCACACTGCACATTACTGTGAATTTTATTGCTGTGGAGCTCTATGATATGCTCATACACACTGCTCATTACTGTGAGTTTTATTGCTGTGGGGCTCTGTATGAGCGTATCACAGAGCTGCACAGCAATAAAACTTGTAATAATGTGTTGTGTTTAAGTGTATGACACAGCTCCACAGCACTGAAACTCAAATACTGCCCCCATACAGATACACAGAAACATATACTGTCAGCCCCCTCCCATACACACTGCCAGTCCCCCCATAAAATTACTGACATCCCCCCATCCCCATGCAAAACCCTCACATTAAATGCCTCCTCCTATAAACCCACAGCCAGCCCCCGCATCCCCATGCAAAACCCTCACATTAAATGCCCCCTGTAACGTTGGGAGCTTCCAGCCCTACCTGTGTGCTTGAGGGCAGCATGTCTGATGCTGCTCGCTGACCAATGCCCGGTTTAAATGGAGACAGGCAGGGTGGTGGTTGCATGAGGCGCAGCTTGAGTGGGGGGGCGTGGTCTGGTGAAGGTCTTTAAAAACCCTCAGTGTATTCTCAGCAGTTGCCAGATCGTGGTTATCCATACCTGAGCTCCTTGTACCTGACTGCTATATTGAATTAACCCGTTATTGACCTCTGCTTGTTTCTGACTATTCTGCCTTCTGTTGCCCTAGACCATTTTCTTGTACTACGCCACTGCTCTGATATCGACCCGGCTATTACATTTGACCATTCTGAACTCTGTATTCCTGATTCTGGCTCGGCTGACTACATCCCGTGTTGTTAACCCTTTCTGTCTAGCTAGTTTACCTGGCCAATTCTAAGGACCAGACAGTTAGAGATCTTTCACGGCTACTCTGTTGGTAGCTTCTGGGCTCTGTGGAGTGTGGGGTGTTAAGTACTGCGTGGTGGGATCTGGGAACCGTGACACCCCCTCCGTCCCCATGCCAAACCCTCACATTAAATGCCCCCATCCCCATGCAAAACCCTCACATTAAATGTCCCCGCATACCCATACCAAACACTCACATTAAATGCCCCCATCCCCATGCCAAACCCTCACATTAAATACCCCCCTTCCCCATGCAAAACCCTCACATTAAATGCCCCCAACCGCATGCCAAACACTCACATTAAATGCCCCCCATCCGCATGCCAAACACTCACATTAAATGCCCCCATCCCCATGCCAAACCCTCACATTAAATGCCCCCATCCCCATGCCAAACCCTCACATTAAATGCCCCCATCCCCATGCCGAACCCTCACATTAAATGCCCCTCCATATAAAACCACTGCCAGCCTTCCCATCCCCATGCCAAACCCTCACATTAAATGCCCCCTCCCTATAAACCCACTGCCAGCCCCCCATCCCCATGCCAAACACATACACTGGTCTCCATCCAAAAGTCTCACCTGTCCCCCTGCGTGCTCAGCAGCATCTATTCTGGTCACATGGGACTCCAGGGGGAGGAGCGGCCTGCTTTCTCTGCAGCCAGAAGATTGGCTGTGAAGGCGGCCTATCAGGCTCCTGTTTGCTCCCATAGTGAGCGCACCGGCAGAGATCATGTGAATCCTTGGTCTGTCACCGGTGATTCAGATCTCCGAGCCTCAATGGGAGCGAAAAAGCTTAAGCAATTTCCCTGTTTAAAGAAAAGAGTAGAAAGTTGGGAGGAGTTACAATGGTTCACCCCTTTTGTTTCAGGATTATCGCTGGGATTGGGTCTCGGGGACAGATAACAGAAAGGGGAGGGGCAGGGGTAATAGAAAAGGGTAAGCAAAGGACACAAGAAATCAGTCTAACCTTTGTCTTTTTCCCATCCTACCCACCCTGTTTTTAGGTTACTGCCTGTTTACCGAAAAGGTCACATCATCAGAGAGCAGCATTGACCACGGATAGGGGCTAATGAAGTGGTGATTCCGCCAGTCATTTCAAGACCGCCCGTGGGTTCCCATATGGAGCCATACCATGTCGCAGGAAGCCGGTTGGTGGTTTGTGCAGCCAAATCCGGTGGATTGCTTTAGATATGGGCATGGTTAGTTGAGGTGCAGTCAGGTAATTTCACCATGTTACATGATGCCAGCTGGTGGTTTGTGCGGCCAAAACTGGGGGATTGTATTGACAGTTACTTCGGCTGGTGCTTTTTCTACGGCCAAAGCCGGGGGGATTGTTTTTTGAGTAAAGACATGGTTAGTTGAGGTGCAGTCAGTAATTTCGCCATGTTACATGAAGCCAGCTGGTGGTTTGTGCGGCCAAAGCTGAGGGGATTACATGGACAGTTACTTCGGGTGGTGAAATATGCGGCCCTGGCACGTAGAGAGGCGATAGAGGGGGAGGATCTGGGGGTCTGTATGGTGTTTTGTGCGTGTGGTGGCGCTAGCTTAGCCACGTGGGGCCGGCCGCTATTTCTGGGCAATGCTGGTGGTTCATTTCGGTTGCCAGTGTTATCTGGCTGGATCTATGGTACCAGTGTTATCTGGTGTTACCTATTCCAAGAAAGCGAGGATTGCTGATAATTCTGCCACAAAGGCAATGATTTTTTGGCCTTGATTATAAATAAAAGACGTGACCTTTTCAAACCACCAATACTTTTGTCATGTGTTTTTATTTATGGGGAGAGCGGGGGCGGGGGTGGGGGGATGGTTTGGGGGGTTGAAGGGAAGTAAAGGTAACTTAAGAGAAAGGTAATGGTGGAAGAGAAATAAGGGTAAAATGCTTAAACTCTTTGGGCCATATTACGATCCTAGCGTTAAAGCACAGGTGCAAGGGAGGAAAAACTGCGCCCGCAGTTTTCCCCCTTGTGCCCCCGTTTTTTCCTAGATTACAATGCAGACGCAAAAAATGCTGCTTGCATTAACGGACGCTACTGCCCCGCGATGCTCGCGGCAGTGCTGAGCGCAGCCGCGAGCATCCACTCGATGGAGTCCATAGGACTCCATTGAGCTTCCCCCTGCTGGTCACATGACCAGCCATATCTCGCCTCGCGAGATCCGGCCGGTCGGCATAGTGATACGCAGGGAGAGACTGGGGGAACTTTTTTCCCCAGTCTTTCCCTGCTCCCGCCGTACGGAGGAGGCGGTCGGAGCCACGATCAGAGCCGCGGGACAGGAGGTGAGTATACGATTGTTTTTTTATTTTTGTAGACTGGTGTTAACGGATTCCGCTTCTGCAGAATCCGTTAACACCAAATCCTGGCTCTGGTTAACTCTCCACTAACCACAGCCAGACGTTAATCAGCGTTAGGACTTTGTAATCCTGTTTTTCATGGTAACTGCCGAACTGCCAATTTATTTGAATAGTCTACATTTTTATCAATAGAGGTTAATTGAAAGATACCATATGTTGTGAAAAATTATTTTTAAAAGGTAATACCGATAGCTGATAGCGTGAGACGTCGGGTAGTGAGTGACGACACAAACACACAGTGATGGGTAAAGAATTTACTTTAAAATGAAAGGATAAACAGAAAGATAAAACATTGTTAAACTAAACCCTGGACACTGCAATAACACAAAGACTCAGCATAGGTAAAGTTATATAGCAAGAGATCAAAAAGAGCAACAGTCATTTACCCATCCATAAATGCACAGCACCTGACATAGCCATGTGCACTCAGGTCCAAGCCAAATGACAAAAAGGCTGATCCCTTTCTGGAACTCCTGGTTCAATCAAAATAAGGTTGGACTAGAGTCTTGCCCCCCCCCCAATAGAGTGCAATGCCTCCCACCAACAATATGTATACATGTCATGCCTCACCTCCATAGCGCGGCCGTGGCGTCATGGCGACCGTCGGCGTCTCCCACGATGGGGGAGGTCGGGTATTGGGAGGTCCCATACCGCTGGTCGCGATGCCCTCTCGGTGCGGCGTTCGGGCTCCCCCGCTGCCTCCATCCTTTCCCTGTCGGCCTCCCGTGTGGTTCGGCGTCGCTTGCGGGCGGCGGTGGGTGCGGTCCCCCATCGTGCGCGTGTGGGAGGATCCTTGGATCTCCTGGGCGTGTGCGGGGGGCGGCGCCCTCCGGCCCGCCTGCGGGGGCGTGGCCTTCGCGAGTTCCGGACAGGACCTGGGGAGACCCGGCAAACAGGAGGGGCAGGGGAGGAGTCCCACACACAGGAGAGGCTGAGCTCGTTACCCATACCTCATAAAAACCCAAAAGGCCAAGGAGAAAGTGCTCAGTCGTCAACTCCCTGTTGATATCTAAGTTCCCTGATATATTATCTCCCAATCTCATAGCTACTAATAACGAACCTTTGCCTTCTATTTGACCACGTCTTCCGGATATCCCCTTGTACCTTGCTTTGACCTTATCGATCTCCTGGTTTCCGACACTTGGCTTCCCACTCTCGTTTATGAACATACTCCGCCTGGACCGACCACTTGCCTGATTTCGACCATCCTTTTTCTATGCTCCTTCTGTACCACGAACCGCATACTGGACTCCAAAAGGACCCGCATTACGAGTAAAGCATGACAGAACGACTGAGCCAGGACCCGGAGTCCGCGGAGGTGACTTCTGCTATACGAACCCTCACCGAACAAGTAACGGCCATTGCCCACTCAGTGCAGCAGTTACAAGTAAGCCATGCTACACTACAAGCCCAAATACACACCGAAGGTGCCTCAGCTACCAGAGCCCCTGAACCCCCTGTTCTCCTACCAGAAAGATTCATGGGCGATCGTCGTACCTACAGATCATTTGTGACCAGTTGCCAAGTGATGTTTTCACTAAAACCACGTACTTTTTGTAACGAACATGTCAAGGTACAAACGGTCATATCATTATTATCTGGTGAACCCCAATCTTGGGCTCACCAACTGTTGAGAACCCAAAGTCCACTCCTCAATACCTGGGAGACACTTCTATCCGCCCTGGATGCAATATATGATGACCCATTCCGTCAAGATACAGCACAACGTGAAATCAAAGCCCTCAAGCAAGGTCGCCGACCTGTCGAGGACTATGTTATAGAGTTCAAACAATATGCCTTGGATACTGCATGGAACGAAGCAGCTCTCATCACCCAGTTCCGCAGCGGGCTATCAGACCAAGTAAAGGATGAACTCGCCCGGATCGGTGTTCCGTCTACGCTAGAAATGCTGATGCAAGTATCTATATCAATTGATAGAAGACTCCGCGAGAGGAGACAAGAAAGAAACCTATATTCCCCCATTCAACCACGTCGTACCCCGCAAACTGCCCTTCACGATGTCACCAGAGCATTGGTTCCCTACGCACCACGTAATGCACAGGAAGAACCAATGCAGATAGGAGCTATCGACAGGCGCCTCCCACCAGAAGAGATGGCACGACGCAGAACAAATCGCCTTTGCCTCTATTGTGGTCAGGCCGGTCACGTGATCCGTAATTGTCCCGAGAAGGCCGAACGTGGAGGTAAGAAAACAAATACGCCTTCCGACCCTGACCCCAAGCCTAATGCATTACTGATTGCTCCTCACCTGTCTATCCCTATCTTCCTACAGCTGAATGAACAACGCCTCCCACTAACTGCCATGATAGATTCCGGAGCAAGCGGAAATTTCATGGACTTATCACTCGCCACTAGTTTGTGTGTACCTATAATCAATAAAAAGCACCCTGTTCACGTAAAACTGATTGATGGTTCATCATTGAAATCAGGGTTGGTTACCCTTGAGACCATTCCCATCCAAATGTATATTGGTCACGACCACCTCGAGACCGTTTCTTTTGACCTTGTATCCTCACCAGTGTTCCGAATAATACTCGGGTTACCATGGTTGCGTATACACGATCCGCTTATACGTTGGGAAAAAGAGACCGTATTGTTTATATCCCCACATTGTCTGCAACAATGCTTGAGACCTCACGTTAAAACCATTAATTCTATCCTAGATCTATATATGGAGAAAAAACAGGTTATCCTTCCACCAGCTTATATCGAGTACCAAGACGTGTTTAATGAGAAAAAGGCAGAAGATCTCCCTCCTCACAGGGCGTATGATTGCCCGATCGATTTGCTTCCGGGAGCTGCCATCCCCTATGGAAGAATATACCCCCTGTCCGAACCAGAGCTTAAAACCTTAAAAGAGTACATACGCGAAAATATACAGAAAGGATTTATCCGTTCATCTACTTCCCCTGCGGGAGCCGGGATCTTCTTTGTGGGAAAAAAGGACGGAGGGCTACGACCCTGTGTCGATTATAGAGATCTCAACACCATCACAATAAAAAACAGGTACCCACTTCCATTAATCCCAGAATTTATGGAACGGTTAAAAACAGCCAACATATTCACAAAACTTGATTTGAGGGGCGCCTACAACCTCCTGCGCATTCGTCAAGGAGACGAATGGAAAACCGCTTTCAACACCCGCTATGGACATTACGAATATCTCGTCATGCCATATGGATTATGCAACGCTCCAGCAACTTTTCAGAATTTCGTAAATGATGTGTTCAGAGACCTCCTTGACATATGCGTAGTGGTATACCTCGACGACATATTGATCTACTCAGACACCCTCCAAGACCACAGACGACAAATGTTGGAGGTCTTCTCCAGACTACGAAAACATCACTTATATGCAAAAATAGAAAAGTGTGTATTCGAGACCGATCGAATAGCGTTCCTGGGAACCTGCTCGAAATGTACATGCTTCTCGCCTTCTTCTTCGATTTCATCGCTCCCATCTGACCAAATCTGGTCCTTTGCTCTCCCGGAGGGCTCGCCTTGTGGGGGGGGGTTGTGTCATGCCTCACCTCCATAGCGCGGCCGTGGCGTCATGGCGACCGTCGGCGTCTCCCACGATGGGGGAGGTCGGGTATTGGGAGGTCCCATAGCGCTGGTCGCGATGCCCTCTCGGTGCGGCGTTCGGGCTCCCCCGCTGCCTCCATCCTTTCCCTGTCGGCCTCCCGCGTGGTTCGGCGTCGCTTGCGGGCGGCGGTGGGTGCGGTCCCCCATCGTGCGCGTGTGGGAGGATCCTTGGATCTCCTGGGCGTGTGCGGGGGCGGCACCCTCTGGCCCGCCTGCGGGGGCGTGGCCTTCGCGAGTTCCGGACAGGACCTGGGGAGACCCGGCAAACAGGAGGGGCAGGGGAGGAGTCCCACACACAGGAGAGGCTGAGCTCGTTACCCATACCTCATAAAAACCCAAAAGGCCAAGGAGAAAGTGCTCAGTCGTCAACTCCCTGTTGATATCTAAGTTCCCTGATATATTATCTCCCAATCTCATAGCTACTAATAACGAACCTTTGCCTTCTATTTGACCACGTCTTCCGGATATCCCCTTGTACCTTGCTTTGACCTTATCGATCTCCTGGTTTCCGACACTTGGCTTCCCACTCTCGTTTATGAACATACTCCGCCTGGACCGACCACTTGCCTGATTTCGACCATCCTTTTTCTATGCTCCTTCTGTACCACGAACCGCATACTGGACTCCAAAAGGACCCGCATTACGAGTAAAGCATGACAATACACCTTTATTCCCAGTGGGCATCACCATATGAGGTAACCACTCTAGAGTAGGCTGGCTTAATGATGTCACAGCTAGTCATACAAGGCAAAAAGTCTCACACTGCCCCTACTGTTCCCTCTTTGGTATAACAATTATAATTAAATATGATGATTTATGACACAGTTCATCCATGATCACTACACCATATTAAATATTTGTGTTAAAACGGTCTCTTTTTATACTAGCTATAACTATTTTATATCAAATCTTATAAAATTTAGGAAGCAGCAGGTGCAGAAAAATGGATGTGTCAAAACGGGAGAAAATAGGATTTTGTTGAGTTGAAAGAATTTAGAATTGAGTTAAAAAAACTGGGTAATCTTATATTTTTTTCTCTCTGTCTTTTGTAAAGGTTATATAAAAGGTCGCTGAATTGGAGTTTAACACTACATCATTGGCAAATAGAAGTAATTTTTCACAGGACAAATATTGGTGTTTCATAAAAATAAGCTTAGAACAAGGGTTTTTTATGTTTTTATAACATAGATGACCTTGATGTTCCATTTTGATGTGAACATTGTGAACTAAGTATTACAATTAGTAAGTTGCGTGATTGTGTTCTCGTGAAAAAAATGGAGAGTCTAGTTTGCAAAAAAACTAAATCAGGAACAGTTGGGAAAATATAGACAGAAAGAAAGTGAAACATGTTTATGTTCTGGTGGGTAATTTATTTTTTTCTTGATGTTAGGATATTTGAATTGTTTACATACCTTTTCTATATTCTTCATCTTTGTTTGCAACACAGTAGTTCTAAGTACAGTTCATACAAAGACGAGCAAGCTATTATTTTTCCAGGGAACAATGTTGCAGAGGAAATTAGTGCACATTTTAATGATCCAATAATTACAATACGAATATCTCATGTAATTGTTATTTTATGCTCTGGACAATGTAGCAGTCCACAGTAATAAAGTTTGGTTTCATGTTAGAAAAATAAGTCACAGGATAATTTGTTGATCAGATATAATTCAATGTGAAATACATAGATAAAGAAACCTGCCTCGCTTTGCAAAATATTTCATAGCAAGAATATGTGTTTATTTCTTGCTTTTAGGTCTACAGGTAGATAAGAATATTTACCTGTTCCTGGGTCTATTGAAAGACTAGACCCAAGGTTGGACAGTTAATCCTTCCATGGTCATGCAGTTTAAACTAAACATATTTTATTACATGTATTAAATGTTCTTTGGAGAATTGTTAAGTTTGAACAAACATTTAAGCATTTCTAAAGAAGTATGTAATGTAGACTGTTTTGATATGTCCACATCTCAGATGCTGTAAGACATATAACCAGGTACAAACAAACTGCTCTTTAGAAAGGCTGTGAAGTTACCACAAGTGGAGTCTGTGTGTCTTTCATACAACTAGCTTGTGTGACTTCAATCCTTCCAAGGATCCTGTGGGTGTGATAAAGCTCAGAGAGAAAAGGAGAAAGTCTGCAACAGCTGAAATAGTCACCCGGGTGAAGAAATATGGGTCTATCTCCATGAATTTGATTAAATGTATTAACAAAGCAATAAGAAGGTAATGTAAATAACCAGAGGCTGTTCATTTTTCTTTTCTCCCATGACTATATGTGCTGTGAAGGATAATAATTATATATTTTACAAGGTCTGAAAAACACATTTCCTCTTCAGCTATCTATAAACCTGTTGGGTGAAGAGTAGGAATGAGCCGAACACCCCGAGTTCGGTTCGGGCCCGAACCCGAACTTCCCATTTGTTCGGGTCCGAACCCCAACCCCCATGCAAGTCAATGGGGCTGAAAATTCGGTTTTTTAGAGTGCCCTCCAAGAGGGCATATATGCTACATATTTGCCATAAAAGGTGTATGGGGGTCCGGGTAGTGCCCTGGGGGACAGGAAACAAGGACAAAAAGTAAAAAAAAAAAAATGTTTTTAAAGGGACAGTGAGTTTTCCATGAAATAAGGGTTAAAAATAAAAACGTAAAATTCCTTCAAATATCGTGCCTAGGAGGTCCCCATAACCTGCCCGTGAAGTGGCGGATTTCTAGGATGTATAGAAATATGTAAAAACCAAAAAATGACATTTCAAATGATGGTAAATGCTTTTCCTTTAATCTATCCATAAACAACTGCTTGGGGCGGCAGTCTGTAAGAGAGAGGAGACATTTTCGGACACGCAGAAAAAAGTTTACTGATTTTTTGGCGGTGAAAAGCAGGAGAATGACTGGAGAATGGAAAATTCTAGACCAAATAGCCGATTTGGAAAGTGAGATAAATGGGCGAATTTTTCTGGTTTGGCTATTTTGACCTAGAATTTTCCATTCTCCAGTCATTCTCCTGAGTTTCACCTTTCTCTGAATAACCCTGTCAGGGTTATTCAGAGAGCGGTGAAGAGCAGGAGAATGACTGGAGAATGGAAAATTCTAGGTCAAAATAGCCAAACCAGAAAAATTCTCCCATTTAGGCTAGGGTCAGACTAGCGAATTTTTAACGTGCGTTTAGGCGCACTTAATCACGGCCGCACTAGCAGCAAATGACGGGCAATGACGGCCAGTATACGAAGTACGGTCGCACGAAAGTCCGGCTGCGCAACGCAATTGGAAAATGAACGCATTTTTTCAAGAACGCAGAAGCGCTAGTACGGACGTACAGAGTGCGCTGCGTCCACTAGCGGCGTGTGTGCGTGATTTGGAGACGTCAGGCCCTGCTTATGTCCGGCCAACATAACGTCCAGACACCCAAAGTTTCCTGGTTTGGATCCGTAAAAAATCACGCACAAAAATGCGCATCGTATGACCGTGTAGCGCTCACTCCCGGAGGAGCCGCTGAATTTGAACCTCGGGTCAGTCTCCCCGCACTAGGGAATAAATATACTCCAGCACTGTCGTGGATTTTATAAATTATATAGTTTACTGAATAAACTGGCATATAATGAGTAACACGGTATATATATATATATATATTTACAGTACTTCGTAATGCGGGAAACGCGCAGCGGAAAAGAAATACAATACTTCGTAATGCGAGAAACGCACAGCGGAAAAGGAAAAAAGTATTTTTAACCCCCTTAGTGGTTGGAGTGTGAGTCCCGTACAGGTTATGTCCCAAGGAATGTATGTGTATGTGTGTATTGGTACCCGGGTACAATTTTCAACTGGCCAGTGAATTATTTATTAGGTATCTTCGACTAGTCACGTTGGGGCCCTGTGGGTTTTGAACAAACTGCAGCGTGCTTTAGTATTTTACAGCGGCCTGGAAGGTCTCTCACCCATCCGCCAGATACTCAGGACCCAGGACGTTTCTCCGCTCGATTTTGACTGGGATTCTCTGTGTCACCGGATCCGCTGTCTTGCTTGTCTGTATCTGCCACAAGATGTCCAGCTCACCGCCTGCACTCCCTGTTAGATCGCCTGTGGTTCTCCTAACTCGGAATCCTTCAGCTTACTCTGTATCAGCGTGGGTTACTAGCGGTGGATCACTGGGTCTTCATGTAATAAGAAGGGAAAAACCCGATCTCCAGCTCTGCTAGGCCGCACCTGCGCAAAAAGTACGGCAATGCGTTCGGACGCACTTTTTGACGGTCGCTGCGAAAAATGCGTTAGTCTGACCCTAGCCTTATCTCACTTTCCAAATCGGCTATTTGGTCCAGATTGTTCTCTTTTCCTGCCATTCTCCTGGTTTTCACCTTTCTCTGAACAACCCTGAGAGAGAGGTGAAAGCCAGGAGAACTGGCAGGAGAAGAGAACAATCTAGACCAAATAGCCAATTTGGAAATTGAGTTAAATGGGAGAATTTTTCTGGTTTGGCTATTTTGACATCGAATTTTCACTTCTCCAGTTATTCTCCTGCTTTTCACCGCTCTCTGAATAACCCTGTGAATGTTTAATCCCGAGGTGAAAAATAACATTGCTTTCGATTTTTTTCAAACACCAGTTAACCACTTGGCTGCTATGGACGCGCTCAGCGCGTCCAGCCAAGTGGTTCTCCTGTGCTATGGACGCGCTGAGCGCGTCCATGCACAGGAGGCAGCAATCCGCCGGATTCCGGCAGATCGCTGCGCCCCCTGGTGCGGGCTGACATCTTGGATGTCAGCCCAGCACTCCGGAAACCTGGCGGAGCAATTAGATGTCATCGCGGCGAGGACATCTAATTCAGGCGCCCCCCCCACATGTGCGGAGGAAGCGCCTGAAAGGGAGGGGGGGAGGTCCTCTCTCCCTCCCGATCGCCGGGGGCAGAGGGTTAATCCAGGCACCGTTTGGAAGGGCACAGCCTGCCCTTCCAAACGGTGGCTGTGATTAACCCCTGGGGAGCCGGATCACAAATCGGCGCTGAAAAGCGCCGGATCGTGATCCTCTCCTGGAGCTGGCCGACATCTTGGATGTTGGCCAAGCCTCCAGGAACTCCCCCTGAGGACTGGCGTCATCATGCATAGCACGATGACGCCAGTCCTGGAGTTAACCCCTAGCTGCCACCAATGGTGGAGATAGGGGGTTCATTGGAACCCCCTATCTCCCGATCCGTGGCAGCTAGGGGTAATGTTTGATATCGTTGGATCGGCCAGAGCATGGCCTTTCCAAAGATACTAAACATGAGCATGAAAAATGTTTTTTTAAAAAAATAATAAATAAAAATAAAAAAATAGAAATATTTAAAAAAATATTTTTTGTTTGTTTTTGTTTTGTTAATGCAGCAATATTGTTCCCATTTCAATTATAATGTGAACAATAATGCTGCACTAACGATTTTTGTATGCTGTGCGTTTGTTAAAAAAAGCGAAATTGTTCCCAGAAAAAAATGTAACGAGACCCCATTTCAAATTTTTTTAACAAGCACATCCCATACAAAATATAACCGCAAACGATCGCATGTTAAAATGTGAAAAAAAACACTTTACACATAATAAATTATTGAAAATTCTAATTTTATTGCATTTTTTGTTATAATATACAGACATGACATAACGTATACATATAATAATGACATATTATGAATCTGCCAAGTCTGCCGGAAAGAACGATACATAATATGTCTGGGTCATATATTATTATTATTATTATTTATTTATAAAGCGGCAGCATATTCCGCAGCGCTGTACAATAAGCACAGTACAGACAGGGTTACAATACATTGAACAACATTTGACAAACAGTACAGGAGGAGATGAGGGCCCTATTCCCGTAGGAACTCACAATCTAGGAGGGTTGGGGTTGGAAACAGGAGGAGAGGACTGTAAGGTGAGAGTGATTGATGGTTGCGTCAGTGAGTTGGGTGGTAGGCTTCCCTAAATAGGAATGTTTTCAGGGAGCGTTTGAAGGAAGAGAAGTTAGGGGAAAGTCTGACAGCACGAGGGAGAGCGTTCCAGAGAGTGGGGGCTGCGCGTGAGAAATCCTGCAGTCTATCATGGGAAGAGGTGATGCGGGGAGAAGCTAGGCGCAGGTCACTGTTTGACCTTAGGGAGCGGGCTGGGGTGTATTTGGTGATTAGTGAGGACAGGTAGTGGGGCGCTGAGTTAGTGAGGGTTTTGTAGGTAAGGATAAGGATTTTGAACTTAATTCTGCAGTGGATGGGGAGCCAGTGAAGGGACTCGCAGAGGGGAGCGGCAGAGACAGAGCGGCGGGTGAGGTGAATTAGCCTGGCGGAGGCGTTCAGGATGGATTGTAGGGGGGAGAGGCGGGACAGAGGGAGGCCAGATAAGAGATTATTGCAATAGTCGAGTCGGGAGATTACCAGGGCGTGTATGAGTTGTTTTGTGGTGACAGCGGTAAGAAATGGCCGAATTCTGGAAATATTACGCAGTTGGTATCGGCAGGAGGAGGAAAGAGACTTGATGTGGGGGATGAAGGAAAGAGCAGAGTCCAGTGTAACTCCAAGACAGCGAACTTGGTTTGATGGGGAGATGGTGATACCCTCCACCGTGATAGAGAAGTCAGGAGGTGGGGAGGCATTAGAGGGAGGAATAAATAGGAGCTCAGTCTTTGACATGTTGATCTTTAGGTGGTGGGAGGCCATCCAGGAGGAGATGCCAGATAAACAGTCACTGACTTTTGAAAGGACAGGGGGAGAGAGATCAGGGGTAGAGAGGTAGATCTGAGTGTCATCAGCGTAGAGGTGGTAATTAAAGCCAAAGCTGTTGATGATTTTGCCCAGGGAGGAGGTGTAGATGGAAAAGAGCAGAGGACCAAGGACAGAGCCTTGAGGTACACCAACAGATAGAGGCAATGAAGAGGAGGAGTTACCAGCAAAGGACACACAGAAGGACCTGTTGGATAAATAGGAGTCAACCCAAGCAAGTGCAGTGTCACCGAGACCCAGAGAGTTGAGGTCTGTAGAAGGAGGGGGTGGTCAACAGTGTCAAAAGCAGCCGAGAGGTCAAGCAGGATGAGAATAGAATAGTGGCCGTGTTTTTTAGCAGTTAGGAGGTCGTTGGTGACTTTGGTGAGGGCGGTTTCAGTTGAGTGTAGCGGACGGAAGCCAGATTGCAGGGGGTCAAGTAGGGAATTGGAGGACAGGAAGAGGGAGAGGCGGTTGAAGACTAGTTTTTCTAAGAGCTTTGATGTGAAGGGAAGCAGGGATACAGGGCGGTAGTTGGATGGAGAGTTGGTGTCTAGGGATGGTTTCTTTAGTAAAGGGGTAACTAGCGCGTGTTTGAAGGCGAATGGAAAGGAGCCAGTGGAGAGAGATAGGTTGAAGATGTGTGTGAGAGCAGGGGTGAGGGAGGAGGAGAGGGGAGGAATTAGATGTGAGGGAATGGGGTCGAGCGGGCACGTGGTGAGATGTGAGGAGGACAATAAGGAATTGACTTCCTCCTCAGTGGTTGGGAGGAAGCGGCAGAGGGTGGCAGAGGGGACCTGTGGGAGTGGAGGTGGCAGATAACTATCTTGTGTTGGGATGTTGCTTCTGATAGTTAGAGTTTTACTGAGGAAGTAGTCTGCCAGGTCTTGAGCGCTGAAGGCAGCTGAGGGGGGAGGTGCAGGTGGGTGGAGGAGGGTGTTGAAGGTGGACCAGAGCCGTTTAGGGTTGGAGGAACAGCGTAGATATAAGAGATGAGAAGAAGGATTGTTTGGCCAAGTGGAGGGCAGAGGTGTATGACCGGAGAATAAACTTGAAGTGAACAAAATCAGCTTCAGAGCGGGATTTCCTCCAGGCACGCTCTGCAGTGCGGGAGCATCTTTGCAGGTAGCGAGTTTGGAGGGTGTGCCAGGGCTGAAGCTGGCGGCGTGGGGCCTTGCAGAGTCGAAGAGGAGCAAGAGTGTCTAGAGCAGAGATAAGCGTAGTGTTGTAGTGATTAGTGGCAGCATCAGGGCAGGTGAAGGATGAGGTATGAGGGAGGTGGTGAAGTAGGTTGGAGAATTGTTGGGGGTCCACAGCATGTAGATTTCTGCGAGTGTGTGTGCGGGGTGGGGGAGCAGGGTGTTTAGGAAGTCCAGATAGGTTGAAAGAGAGAAGGTGGTGGTCAGAGATGGGGAAAGGGCGACATTTGAACTCAGAAATGGAGCAGAGGTTGGAAAAGACCAGGTCAATAACGTGACCATCGCGATGGGTAGGGAGGAGGGAGGATTGTGTGAGTCCAAGGGAGGACGTGAGTGAAAGAAGTTTGGAGGCAGCAGGAGCGGAAGGATCGTCAATGGGAATGTTGAAGTCCCGAGAATTAGGCATGGAAGATTAGAAGACAGGAAGTGAGAAAGCCAGGTAGCAAAGTGGTCAAAGAACTGGGAGGTTGGTCCCGGTGGGCGGTAGATGACTGCCACCCTGAGAGCCAGAGGAGAGAACAGGCGGATGCAGTGTGTCTCGAAGGAGGAGAAGGAGAGGGATGGGGGTGGAGGGAGATGCTGGTAGGTGCAGGTGGGAGAGAGCAGGAGCCCGACCCCGCCACCATTTCTCTCACCCGGTCTGGGGGTATGGCTCAAGTGTAGACCGCCATGTGAGAGAGCAGCAACGGAGGCCGTGTCAGAGGGAGTTAGCCAGGTTTCAGTTAAAGCTAGGAGGTTGAAGGAGTTTGAAAGGAAGAGGTCATGGACGGCTGTGAGTTTGTTGCACACAGAGCGAGCGTTCCAGAGGGCGCAGGAGAAAGAGGACAGGCGCTGAGGGATGATGGGAATGAGGTTGCTGGGCTTGCAGGGAGGTGATTTATGTGCGATGGAGATAGGATGAGAGGGAAGTATTGGATGTGTTGTGGGGCCAGGGTTAGGGGATATGTCACCTGAATAGAGTAACAGCAGGAGGGTGAGAAAGAGAAGGTGGGAATGGGATTTGTGGGCGTGGGAGTGATTGGCAGCACGAGAGTTAGAGGGAGACCATGTTCTGAGGAAACAAATGAGCTCATGTGAGGCCATCATGTGGGACGAGAGGAGGGAGGGAGAGATGCAGATAGTGTAGGGGTCGGTGGTAGAGGGGCAGGAGTTCCATTTAAGGAGAAAGGTAGAAGTAAAGAGGAGAAGCGTGAGAGAAAGCATGATATAGACTTGCGTTTACCCAGAGTAAAATTGGGCCTTGCAGTTCCTTAACTCCAGGAATCAACTCTACGCGTCCACTTAAGACTGTCACTTGTGAATGTCACAAGAGCCTGGCTCAAATGGAGCCAATCTTAGTGGTTATATAGGGCAGACTGATTGCAATCAGGCAGTTAAAAAGTCAACAGCTGAAGCTGGATGGGCTGTGTCAATAGGGCAGGAGATTCACATGCTAATTAGCAAAGCAAATGGTGGAGAAAACAAAAATAAATAAAAAAACAGAAAAAAAAACCAAGGAAACGTTATAATGTGGGTGCCTGCGAATACTGGGTGATAATGCCTACCAGCAAAAGTATGCAGGGGTTCAGTTGAGCTGTGGGTGTCTGTGGATGATGGGTGATAATGCCTACCAGCAAAAGTATGCAGGGGTTCAGTTGAGCTGTGGGTGTCTGTGGATGATGGGTGATAATGCCTACCAGCAAAAGTATGCAGGGGTTCAGTTGAGCTGTGGGTGTCTGTGGATGATGGGTGATAATGCCTACCAGCAAAAGTATGCAGGGGTTCAGTTGAGCTGTGGGTGTCTGTGGATGATGGGTGATAATGCCTACCTGTGGAGAGAGGAGACACAGGAATTAGGGATCGTGATGGCGTAGGGGGATCTTGGATAAAACTCCAGGAATCAACTCTAAGCGTCCACTTAAGACTGTCACTTGTGAATGTCACAAGAGCCTGGCTCAAATGGAGCCAATCTTAGTTGTTATATAGGGCAGACTGATTGCAATCAGGCAGTTAAAAAGTCAACAGCTGAAGCTGGATGGGCTGTGTCAATAGGGCAGGAGATTCACATGCTAATTAGCAAAGCAAATGGTGGAGAAAACAAAAATAAATAAAAAAACAGAAAAAAAAAACAAGGAAACGTTATAATGTGGGTGCCTGCGAATACTGGGTGATAATGCCTACCAGCAAAAGTATGCAGGGGTTCAGTTGAGCTGTGGGTGTCTGTGTATGATGGCTGATAATGCCTACCAGCAAAAGTATGCAGGGGTTCAGTTGAGCTGTGGGTGTCTGTGGATGATGGGTGATAATGCCTACCAGCAAAAGTATGCAGGGGTTCAGTTGAGCTGTGGGTGTCTGTGGATGATGGGTGATAATGCCTACCAGCAAAAGTATGCAGGGGTTCAGTTGAGCTGTGGGTGTCTGTGGATGATGGGTGATAATGCCTACCTGTGGAGAGAGGAGACACAGGAATTAGGGATCGTGATGGCGTAGGGGGATCTTGGATAAAACTCCAGGAATCAACTCTAAGCGTCCACTTAAGACTGTCACTTGTGAATATATCAAAATATGGTTACAAAACGTGGTTAAACATGATGAGCGAAAGCAGTAAAAATGACCTCAGCACAGAGGTGTGAAAAGCCTCAGCAGCGAAAGGGTTAAATGCAGCATATTAGGATGTTTTAGGAGGGAAATTAATTCTCAAATCTCAATCAGAAACAGACACCACCCCACTCCCTCACTATATTGTACAATGTATCAAATGGATTACCAGACTGAAAACACCTGGTGTTATGCCCGTTTGTGAACAGAGGTCATTTAGAGTTGATAATCTTTCCACGTACACATTAGTTTTTAGTTCAATATCTAATAAACCGTTGCTTATAATATTCTGCAGTAAAGAGTCTCTTTATTTCTAGATTTTTTAGTATTTTTTTAAGCATTTTCTATACTTTTTTCAAAATTTCTTTTTTTTTTCGAACCCGAACCGAACACGCCCAAAAAGTTCGAAATTCGCGAACTTTCGAACTGCCAAAGTTAGGGTCGAACTCCGAATTGTCCGAACCCGAACAGCTCATCCCTAGTGAAGAGCATTATATAAAGTTCTTTAGCCATCACATATCTGATGGGGCAGCAGTAATGATTACAGGGACAAAGATAGTAATGCTGGGGCCACACAGATACATTAAGTGCATCCATTGTAGCTTTTCGATTGATCGGCTGGGAGGATCACATCATGTAATGTGTGTACTTCCAACACCACATTACAATGGGCATGGATTGTACCTGCCCTTCAAACCACTGTGATGGACATCAGACGGGTCGAAAGAAGTGCAGGTCTCGATAGGAGGTATGCGGTTTGTAGATCTGTACACACAAATGAGAGCACAGCAAGGTGGCCACACGATTGTCCACGTGGAACGAATGTCCATTCTGATGGAAGTTCTTTCTGCACTCTTGTATGTCCATGTGGCCCCAGCCTAACCTGAGAAACAGTTTCCTTCTTAGCACTCAATGTAACCCTCCTTACTCAAGGTACGAAAGAGCAATGTCTTACAGAACTATCTTTCGTGTTATCCTGATCGTGTGTTGGTTTTGTCTGTATGAGTCAATAAACTTTAATGTGTGCAATCTAACATGAATTAATTCTCGTGTCAGAGTATGTCCACCATAGAACTATAAACACAGGAGCCAAAAGGTAGAATAATTTATAGAAAATAAGGGACCAGTCTACAGCTATTCTCATACCGGTTGGCGCAAAACAGTTCTTTCTTTTTTGAGTAACACAAACAGTTTTTTTTTTTTGCAGATGGGAAGCATGCCAATAAACAAGTTAGAACAAGAATCCCAACTGATTTCTGGGATCTTCTCCTGTGTCTTCTGTTGTGCTCACACAAAATATCAGTCATTGTTTATTTTAAATTTAATTACATAACCACCACACATTTACGTTCGCTGTGAGAATTTGCAAATCACATCAGTACATATTCGTTATATATCTTTTTAATGGAAATTACAAAAAGAATGCCACGTACATAAACAATGATGAGCAAAAATGTGAAATGCAGTAAACAAAACTCACAAGCTACATAACATTTGGTTTTATGAACAAATAATTTAACTGAATCGTTGTGCATTATCAAACTAAATGTTTTAGATACATGATTTTGTAAATTATACATTTTAAATGTCTGCCAGTTGTATTTTGTCCAATAACAAAATATAAATTATGAATGCAGAATAAGTATGAAACGTTAGAAAATGATATATGGAGCTACACTGTGTGAAAATAGATGCATAAAGATAGATTAGCTCATTTTGTTTTGTATATGGAATATTATCTGGAGTTAATTCATAGCTGACTTCATATGATTTGCTTTAGTGTCAAGAGTCAGAAAGAAGATAAAGAAGCTCTATTAAAGGCACTTATTGTAAAGTAAAGTAGAAACACAGTAACTTTCATCCCCACCGGTTGTGCTATTCAGGGCAGCCATCAGAATTTTTGGGGCCCCTTACTGACCCTAACAATGGGCCCCCACTGAACTGTAAAAAAAAAAAAAAAGTTAGTCTCCAATCTCATAGGGGTTTAAAGAAAAAAAAATGTGCCCAAATAATATAAAGGTTCTTTAAAAAAATAAAAAGCTTTGTTAAAATTTTTAAAAAAGTCTAATAAGGTCTCTAAAAAGCCAATAGTACACCTATTCCATTTAATACATTGAATACTATGGGGATTCACCTGTTTAAAGCCTGTCGAATTGAAACACTGAAGATCCAGGGCATTTTGCCACAATTAAGTGTTCTTTGAATAGAAAACACGATAGTCTTCTATGAAACAATTTAGGTGCTGCCGAATTACAGGTTTTTTTTGCTGTCAATTCACCTGCATTTGGCAAATTCACAGCTAAGTGAATAGACGAATTGCCCCAAAATTGCACCGAACAGTGAAATTCACCATTTGGTGCCATTCGGAGGTTAGTGAATACCCTCTATAGAAACATAGAAACATAGAAAAATGTCGGCAGATAAGAACCTTTCGGCCCATCTAGTCTGCCCAATTACATGGATACTTTAGCTGTATTTATCTTTTGTTTAGGATAGCCTTATGCCTATCCCATGCCTGCTTAAATTCAATTACTGTTTTGGCCTCTACAACTTCTACTGGAAGGCTGTTCCATGTATCCACCACCCTCTCAGTAAAATAATGCTTCCTGATGTTACTTTTAAACCTTTGCCCCTCTAATCTAAGTCTATGTCCTCTTGTTTTGCTACTTTGTTTCCATTTAAATGTACTCCCTTCCTCTACCTTGTGGATTCCCTTTACGTATTTAAATGTTTCTATCATATCTCCTCTGTCTCGTCTTTTTTCCAAACTCTACATGTTAAGATCATTAAGCCTTTCCTGGTAACTTTTCTCCTTCAAGCCGTACACCATTTTAGTAGCCCTTCTCTGAACTCTCTCTAAGAGGTCTATATCCTTCTGGAGATACGGTCTCCAGTACTGCACACAGTACTCCAAGTGAGGTCTCACCAGTGCTCTGTACAGTGGCATGAGCACTTCCGTTTTCCTACTGCTAATACCTCGCCCTACACAACCAAGCATTCTGCTAGCATTTCCTGCTGCTCTATTACATTGACTACTTACCCTTAGATCCTCTGAAATAATAACCCCTAAATCCCTTTCCTCAGATGTTGAGGTTAGGACTGTATCAAATATTCTATATTCAGCCCTTGGGTTTTTACGTCCCAGGTGCATTATCTTGCACTTATCCACATTAAAACTCAATTGCCACAGCTCCGACCATTTTTTAGTTTAATAAATCATTTGTCATTTGGCTGATCCCTCCAGGAACATCAACCCTGTTGCAAATCTTTGTGTCATCAGCAAAAAGACATACTTTTCCATTAATACCTTCTGCAATATCACTAATAAAAATATTAAAGAGAATTGGTCCAAGTACTGACTCCTGAGGTACCCCACTGGTAACAAGACCTTGCGCCGAATAAACTCCATTTACCACAACCCTCTGTTGCCTGTCACTCAGCCACTGCCTAATCCATTCAACAATATTGGAATCCAAGCTCAAAGATTGCATATAGTAATGATTTATGAATCTGCAGTAAAAACCTCAATATACAGGGGTGTGGAAATTTAAAAAACATCTACTTGTCCAATGGACTAAGTAGTAGTCCAATCTACTTGTCCCTCAGGACGATCAACTTGTCCTGATAATTTCAACAAAATAGTGTTTAAATAGGTCTTTATTCATAACAGCCTATAGAGGCAGCGTCAGATACATGTGATGAATAAAGACCTTTATTTAAACACTATTTTGTTGTATGTATGTATATATTAGGGATGCACCGATACCACTTTAAGACCGAGTACCGATATTTTTTTCAAGTACTCACCGATACAGAGTACCGATACTTTTATTTTATGTCATGTGACCACTTTCCAATAAGAAAAGACTTCATAAAAATGCCCCCAGCTCACATGTTTAGATTCCAATATTGTTGACTGGATTAGGCAGTGGCTGAGTGACAGACAACAGAGGGTTGTGGTAAATGGAGTTTATTCGGCACAAGGTCTTGTTACCAGTGGGGTACCTCAGGGGTCAGTACTTGGACCCATTCTCTTTAATATTTATATTAGTGATATTAATTGTAAGCAAGATGACTGAATGATCAAAATCAATGTCAAACTGGCCAAAACACTCAATTTCAGTGGGGGTTGAATAATTTTGAACACAACTGTAAATATGACTTGATTCTTTGTTAATAAGTATGTGCCAACAAAATAACTTTCTTTTCCAAACCCACCTACAGTTGTGTTCAAAATTATTGGGCTTCAAAGGCACCATCTGGTGCCACGATATCGAGATATCTCGAAATGCTAATCCGCAGCCCAAAAGCAAATGAAATTTGTTTGCTGCAAAGAATTTCATCAGCTTTTGGGCTGCAGAAGGTGCCCAAGGATTTAGTCCTACGGGCATAATGCCCAAAGGGCTAAAACTGTAAAATCACCTGCACAAAGCTTTGAAATATCGGGCTTTCAAGAAAATAGATCTGCTGTTAAAACCTCTGTAAATCAATTTGGCAGATATCGCCATCTACTGGTCAAATAGGTTATTACACTAATAGATACGTATTACTGTACAATTTATTAAAATATTTTTCTAACCCCTTAGTGACCGGCGGTTTTACACAAATCCGTCCTTTAGTGACCGCTGATGTTTTTACCTTTCTGCACTGTTAGTGTTTAGGTCAAATTTTCCTCTTACTCATTTATTCATCCCACACATATTATAAACCGTTTTTCCCGCCATTTAATGGACTTTCTAAAAATACCATTATTTCCATCATATCGAATAATTTACTATAAAAAAAATATGAAATATGATGAAAAAAATGGTAAAAACACACTTTTTCGTAATTTAATTCCCAAAATCTACAACCACCAAAAAGGTCCCTGGCTAAATAGTTTCAAAATATTGTCCCGAGAATAGAAATACCCAATTTTGACATGTTTTTTCTTTTTTAACCCCCTTCACTGCTGAGCCAGTTCACCTATGTGCGCTGAGCTCATTCTGACGGTTTTATGCTAATTATTTTTAGATGACAGCTTAGGTACTAATTAACTAACCCCCCAAGTCAAAAAAAAAAAAAAAAAATAATAAAAAAAATTATAAAATTATTATTATTTTTTAAAGTTTTATTTTTATACCAAACCTGGTCATGTTTGGTATCATTGGTAAGGCCATGATCAGGCCTTTCCAATGATATCAAATATTACCGTCTCCCTGCCACGGATCGTGAGATAAAAGGATCCAAAGGATCCCCATATCTCCACATGGCAGCTAGGGGTCAACTGGCGCACTGACATTCTCACACATATGTGAGGATGTCAGTGGGTGGGGGGTGACCTGGAGGCTTGGCTGACATCCAAGATGTCAGCCCCATCCAGGTTTGAATCGTGATTCGGCGCAAATTTGAGCCAAATCGCGATCCGGCAGCAAAACTGTTAATGCAGTACACCACTGAAAAGGGGAGACTCTCCCCTTTCCAGCGGTGCAATTTGCATCTCTCTATCTTCAATGGTTGACATCATCGTGGCCAGCGTGGTGACGTCTTCGAGCTCACCGGCCCATGTAAATCACGGGGGCAGGCTTCCTCCATGCCAGATCTGCGAGGGATCCAGCGAGGGAGGTAAGTATCGGGCGGGAGGGAGGTTAGGCGCAATTGACGTACTATGTACGTCCGCGAGTCTAAGGGAGACCCGTTGGCAGGACGTACATAGTACGTCAGTGGTCCCTAAGGGGTTAAAAAAGAAACACTGATTTTTATATTTCTTTGTAAAATCACTTAGTAGTGAAGGGGTTAACTGTCGGTTGGCCTCAATGACCTTTCTTCTTAATTGTATCTTTACTTTGAATTTTTTAATTTTAATTCTTTTAACTTTTTCAGAACATGAGTATGTTTTCACGTTATTTATACAAAATGTACCCGTCCAGAAAATAAATGCTATTTCCTAGTTCCCTATATAGTGTTACATCACTTTTTACCTACAAAGACTGTTGCAAAACTACAGTATTCTGTCTTCATCTACTGTTTGTAAGATGACAGTCTTCTGATGTGTATTGCATAAACCCAATCCAACAGAAGCTATATCTCAGACAAGCTGTGTCTTCATCGTTAATGTTTGAGATGAATAATTCCTGAGATTCCAGACATGGTAATAGCAGATTAAAAGAATTTGCCTCTAAAGAGCTATAAACAGAATTTACTAGCAACTATACACTGAGCAAACAAAGATGGTGGCAGCAACAGGAAGTGACCTCAAAGGTCAGAAGAGGAAATACAAAAGCTAGAATGCTTTAAGAAAACGGGAACACTACAGAGAGCACAGCACATAAAACTGTTAAAGATGAACATATGAAATTATTGGGATGTCAAACAATGTATCTCTCAAAATAATTCATTTATCATTGCTCTTACATCCACCCTTAGATCCTTAATCAGAGAAACCAGCATGAACTAAAAACAGTTCGGAAGAGTGATAGCTTCATATAAGGTTGGAAGGGCAGGATCAGCAGCATTTGTGGGCATAACCCAAATGCACAGTTGCTGTAGCAACCAGTAACCAGCATCACTTAGGTTACCAATGATGATATATGATAATAATGAGACTACAGTAATTTTAGGACTTCTAGTATGTTCCTGGAGAAGATCATTAAAGTCTCTGAACACTAGTGATTAGATCAGCTTGATAATACATAGTAGGAGAGCTAATTAAAGGTAGCTGCTGTAAAGTACTGCCAATTTATGTTCAGTTATGTGTTGGCATGGGTGTTTACTATTAAAATTGCAAAATAAGAAAAAGTCACAAAAGCATTATCTGCAGAAAATGTGGTGCTCAGAAATAAATTGGCTGTAAAAGACAGTATATACATAGTAATGATCCTGTTTAGGAAGATACATTTAAAGAGCTGGAGCGTAAGAGAAGCTTTCATTTAGGACCTCGAGATGTTGTGGCTTTAATTTGTACATCCAGAAGCACTCTCTTCCAGACTGCAATAAAAGGAGACGAGATTATATTTTTAGCATTTGGCAAAACGCATAGATCTAGAACACCACTGATATCGAACATTAGCACCTGGTTTATTGTACAGATTATTTTAAATCTTTATCTCACCCCCATACAAATACTATGAATATAACAGAATAAAATATTTATATCCATGCATGCAATAAAGTTTATTTAACTACTAGACTGCAGATGACTTTTCTGCTAGGATGCGGGGGGACGCCCTCAGCACTTCAACGCAGTCCCTCGGCTCGGCTACGATTGCTTAACATCAGAAAGGGATTTTTCCTCGGCCGGGCAGGGAATTCCCTATAGAGGAATTCCTTTGGACCTCTGTATCCACCTAATATGTAGAGGGTCATGTTAGGTATCTTTGGAAAGGCCAGGCCAGGGCATGGACTTTCCAATGATAATGAGCATGACATGGTTATATGTAAAAATAAAAAATTTAATAAAATGTTATTTATTTTCTAATGCAGCACTATTCACTTTTCAATAATATTGTGAACAATGATGCTGTACTAACTCACCTTCTCATTTCCCAAAATGCCAGCAAGTGTGGAGGAGATGGCAAAATGCATTATTACGCATTGGTTCATAGATAACCAAAACCACAGCACTGCAGCAAGGAACGCCAGGGTCCTTTAGAGCCCTGTGCCTTTGATTTTTACACCACACAAGGTCAAATGAGGTGTCATTGGAAAGGTTAGTGTCTGGCCTTTTCAACAATACCAAATATGACCATGTAATGTGTAAAGAAAATAAAAAATTAACTGCAAAATTTACTTTTTTTCCTCCTCATATCTAAGGCGGTGGCATTATGTGCTTTTACTTGTAAAGCAAACAGTGTCCTTGAACTAACTCACCTTGGCATTTCCCACACTGGGACCAAATGTGGCGGTGATGGTGCAAATCATTATTACACATTGGTCCATTGAAACCTCCAGCCGCTGCACCACTGCGAGGAGAGCAGGGGCTCTTTGGACTCCTATATTTCCAATCTTTACACCCTACAAAGTCATATTAGGTGGCATTGGACAGGTCAGAGTCTGGCCTCTCTAACGACCATGTTTCATATGTAGAAGGAAAAGAAAACACTTACTCTTCAAACACCCTCTGCAGTGGCTCTTTAAACAGAGGTTCTGGCAGAGCTCTGGTATCTCATCATGTAAGTAGAATTTCTTGCATGTCAAATGAAAGGAAAGTCTGGGTTTAGGAGGATGTGCTTGTATAGTTCTCTTATATAAGCACTATAAAGTGTTGTGCTTGTCCAAACTCTTTTTCTCTCTTGGAACACAGAAAACAGCAGATAAGCAGGAGGTGCGATTAAGCTACACTATACGGGCAGTATTAAAATGTTGGTGCTAACTTAACCAGAGCTGTTGTAAACTTAAAACCTCCATAGGCTATAATGGCTTTGGTAAGTTTACAACAGCTCTGGTTAAGTTAGCACCAACTATGTAACATGGCCCTACATGTTTTTGATGTATGACTGACAGGGTTATCCAAAGAGATTCGAAAAGTCACCGCACGTTTGGTGACTTTTCGTTCTCTTCAATTCGGTTCCTTTTGCCGATTGCATTTCGGTGACCCTGCGGTGTATTCAGCAAACAGCACAGGGTCCCCGAATTGCAGGGAAAAGCTGCCGTAAACTCACCGAAAACTAACCGAATGCACGCTGAAAACAAGCAAAAACATCTGGATTAACCTTCGAAGAGGAGCCGAACAGGAGCCGAAAAGGAGCCGAATCACACAGAGCCGAAGCAGCTGTGACGTAGAGGAGGCAGTGAATAAATTAGAAAAACCATTTGTATGAATCTGGGAAAAAGAAACGCTGTTTGCAAAGAAACTACTGAGCGAAAATGTCTGAAATTTTCACAGGAGGTCCAGGGAATGATAATAAAGAGGGCTGTTACAAAAAAAATAAGCAAACTGAAAAAAAAAAAAAAAACAAATCGGACTTTTAATTTTTTTTTAAAAAATTCAGAAAAATGCTTAAAGTATCCTAAAAAATCTATAAATAAAGAGACTTTTTGCTGCAGAATTTTATACTGAACGGTTTATTAGATATTGAATTAAAACGGGAATATTTTTAACATTGAAGCCTATGGGATTCTCCTGAATAAATCTGCCGCATGAAACCACCGAATGGCAGGGCATTAGGGGAACCTTTCACTGCTGGTTTGTGTTCTCTGAATAGCCGAAGCAGTGCTTTTTGATGGGGATTTCACTGCCCTCGAACAGGGACCGAACAGGCACCGTATGTGCAGGCAATTCGCCAGGATTTGGAGAATTGCCTGCTCTCTGGATAGCCGAATGGCCAGGAAAGGTAACCGAACGATGATTTTCAGCGTTCGGTTACCTTTCTCAAGCAATTCGAATCTCTTTGGATAACCCTGTGAGTGAGTGCGTGTCTGTGTGTGACTCATTCAGGGTTATTCAAAGAGCACCGAAATTCCACTGGAATTTTGGTGTGCTTTCGTTCCCTGCACTTCGGGGAGTCAAATTTGCTGACAATGCAGTGATTCAGCATTCACCACAGGGTCCCTGAAGCGGAGGGAAAATCCTCCAAACGCATTAAAAAAACTGCTGCATAACCGTTGAATCGAATGAAAAAAACCGCCACAAAATCACCGCATAAAACATTGGATCGATCCGATAAGGCTGTCAGACGAACGCATTCTGAGCACACTGTGTGTCCACGCACAACTGACGAACTACTTTCTGACTGATGATACTGTACCACAAGGCCCGTTTTTTTTGACTGACGTTTTTATTGACTGATGTAGATGGGAAATAAAATTAATATGTAAAATGAAAAAAATTGATACATGATATGAAAAACCATTTTGTCCGGCAAAAATCCTGGACGTCAAAATGCAGTCCGTCTGACTACGTTCCATCACTCACACACAAAGCAACGCAGACGTGGCGCACTCTGTTTGTCCATCCTAGTGGTTTGACGTTCTTGCCTAAATTGCGTCCGTGCCACGGGCGTTGTGCGTCCGCACTTATGTGCGGAAGTACTTCGTGTGTGGGTCTCTACTGATCATAATTTTATGCTACGACGGACGTTAAAATGTGCGGCAACACAGACGTGATCACTGCGTTCATCTGATACGGACCTAAGCCACCGAAAAAATTTGGCCACATCTGTCGATCCTCCGCAAAACGCATCTAAAAAAAACGCGACAATCTGCCGAACAGAGCACTGACCAGCCGATGGAAAAAGCCGACAAGCCTACGAACTGGGTAAATAAACAAACATTTAAAAGGCATTTGGAAAAAACTACTCGATGAAAATGTCTGAAAATAATATATCATATACTATGAATAATAATAAGAAGGTCTGTTACAGAAAAAAAACAAATATTGGGAAAAAAAGTTTGCCGAAAAATGCCTAAAAATAAAGAGACTTTTTGAAGCAAATTAAAAGAATAAATGGTTTAATAAATATTTAATAAAAAGGGAAATATTTTTTACATTGAAACTTATGGGTTTCGCCTGATTAAACCTGCTGAATGAAAGCACTGAAAATAAGGGCATTTCACTGACATTTCGGTGCTCTGCAGTGTTTTCTGAATAGACTAACCATTACTTCTCTATGGGGAGTTAACTGGTGTCGAAGATCACCGTATTTCGCTGGTAATTCGCCAACATTTTGTGAACTGCCTGCTTTTTGAATTGTCGAAAGGCTCTGAAATTGCACCGTATGGAGAAATTTACTGTTCGGTGCAACTTCAAAGCCTATTTGGCTCTCTTTGAATAACCCCTAAAGTGTTTGAGAACCAGAATGTTTGAGAATCATTGGGACATGTTACCAAATATCCCTACCTCCTTTACCACCAAGTGACCTGCACATGTTAAGAAGCAGGTTGGAATCCGGCGGATTGCTGCCTCCTGTGCATGGACGCGCTCAGCGCGTCCATAGCACAGGAGAACCACTTGGCTGGACGCGCTGAGCGCATCCATAGCAGCCAAGTGGTTAAACATGAATATGCAATACAATTATGACATTTTTCCTGTTTTTTCTTTTCTTGCACAAAGATTAGAAAACTCAACAGTAAACTTTTATGCTCCGAGAAATTGATTTATTTTTTTTCATAATACCAGCAAGATTATAATTCAGACCTAAGAAAGGTCAGTTCTGTCACTATGTATCCACTGCTGTCATTCATCAAATACCTGAAGACGTGCTTACGCTGAGATATAATCATCCAAGTACATTTTAAATCTGTCTATATTGTCCAGACAGTAAGATGTAATCTACACTACTTCCGCATTCAAAAATTGTTTTAGTTTTAAGTAAATAAAGTGACTAAAACTATTCAGGTATATCTTGCTACACCTCCCAATGAAAACAGAAAGCTGTAAGTAAGAAAAAAATCTGTAAATCAAGTCCTATACATGAGACCAGTTACTAGTTTTTGGAAATCATCAAAAAACCAAATATTTTTGTTTGATAGCTTTGAGGTAGTAATTGAAATTAAGTACTCACTGTTGAAATTACAAATTGGTGCACTGAATCTTCAAACATTGCCTGCACGCTAAAGGATTAAACCTAACAGATATTAAATGCTTTGATCTGTTATGTTTATTTATTTTTTTATTATTATTTTTTTATTTACAATTTTATTTTGTAAAGATGTCGTCATACAAACAAGCATAAAGTGAGGGCCTCACAGGGCCACACATAGTCATCTACAATAGCTCAGAGTAAAGAAAACAACAAATAAAAATAAGAATATCAAATGGCAGACAAACCAATAAAAATTCAAAAACATCTTCGCACGCAGGGTCAAAACTTGTCAGACGAAAGACAGCGCATAATAAAAAAAAAGAAAAAAACAATAAACAAAACGATGAGACAGAGTGAAACATCTAGCTTAATGGGGGAAGAGAAGACGATAAAAAAAAAGGGGAGGGGGTGTCTCAAAAAAGCCTCAAAATGCAGAAAAACAAGGGGGTGGGAGGGGGTTTTGTAGTCAAATCAAAGTCTCAGCATGGGGGGGCTAATAGGGTCACATTTGGAACATGGGGCGGCTCAGACACTCAGTCCAACTGTCCCTTCAGCCTGCATCGAGAAAAAAATGGGTGGGGTGCAGGTAGCGCGACCCCCAGCAGGCCACGGCACCCGACAGCCGCCCAACCATCATCATTGGAGAAACCATCAGGACCTTGCAAGGCCCGAGCCGTTCCGCAATGTCCACCGCCAAGTCCCCTGGGCGGATCTACCTGGTACTTTGATGTATGCATCTGCGCCTTCCCGCCCGCTAGCTTGGGGGGGGAGCGTCGTCCCAGGCCCTCGAGAAAGCGCAACTCATCGTGAGGACCAGGCCAATCTGTGAGCACCACTGCCAGATCTCCTCTGCAGAGCTGCTCGGCATCTCAGCGTGCACAGCCGTGCTCTCTTGGTCGCCAACCTAGCGGAACCGTCCGTCCTGGGTCTTCAAGGAGGCACCACCGGCACCCATCTCGCTAACGCAACTGCTCTTCGGAGGGTGCGGGTAGTAGGTAAAGCATGTAAAGGCAGGCAACTCCGGGGGGGATGAGCTTCCAGAGCCGGAACCGCATTTAGGCCGCTATCCTCGGCCACAGCAGCAATAGGGCAGGTCACCGTGGTGTACTGGGACGAATCGGCCCCGATCTCAAGTGGCCGCTGGGTCCTCTCACGGCAGCATAGCAGCGCGGTCAGCATCCTGCACCAAACCCCCTTGGTGAGTGGGCTATCTGCATCTTCCCCCTCCAGTATAAGCAGGCAAGCATCCAAGCCAAAATAGCAGCCTCCACATCTCCGGGGGAGAGAGGAAGTTCACCCCGACCTTGATCCGCGGGTCCGTCCGCTGCCCCTGCAAACCTTACATCTGAGGTGGCCAGGAGATGGGGGCCCTCCATCTCTGGAATCTGCACTGTAGGCTCGGTCCGGGGCATGCAGCCAGCGCTGCGTGGTTGCAGGTCTGCACACAGGCAAAAGGCCTCAAGATGGCCGCCGACGTCTCGCTCCAACCGTTCAGCTACAGCAGTCAGGGTTGTCTCTGGTCCGGAGGCGTGGACTAAATGGCCTCCGGACATATCAGAACCGGTGACCAATGGCTCAGACCCAAGATCAGCAAAAAACGAGCACTCAAATGTCATCTAAAGGTCCCCAAAAAAAGCAGACGTGCGGAGCTCCAGCAAAACACATCCGCTCCTGTGAACAGCCGGCCACGCCCCTCTTGATCTGTTATGTTTAAATGCTTTACCACGCCAATAAAACTGGTGTCAATATGTAGATTTGAAGACTTCTGATTCTTACAATTAGCATCTTAATTTTGGTATATGCATCTTGAAATTAATATATTCCATTGTTACACTTCCTACTTATTGTGTCATTTGCATTGTCACAGATCTCCGTGCCCTGACAGGGTCACATTTGCCAATGCCGCTTCCTCGCTGGACACCTGGGTTCTACTCGTGTCTCCCACGTCTTTCTCTAGTCCTTAGCCGCAGCTTAAAGACGGGTACACGTAGAGAGCCTTGCTAGCATCTCCCAGAAATAAGCCGAAGCTGTAGACCTGGAGCTTTTCATTGACACAGTGAGGAGAAGATAGCTGCTACCCAAAACATGAGCCATGACTTCAAGTAGAGTCAGAATAGAACTGTTTTTTAATCAGGTACACACACATACATTTATATGGTAACACATGGGTCATTTACATAGACAAACCCCACCTAGAAACTGCTGGGGGGACCCAACCAGACTGAAACAGATAATTGGACAACACTTGCTTTTTGGAAGGTGAAACACATAATTAGATTCAGGTACAGACAGTGAGAACATTACTTAAACTTTCTAAAGGAATTAAAACAATGGCGATTAACAGATTATAGTTTAAAACAACAGATAACGGGGACCTGTTTGTCTGACAATGAAGAGTATGTTTGAGGATCTCTTAATCCGATATTTACACCTTCCTAAAAGAAGGTTTACTGGAAGTGTAATCTGATCAGGAGATTAAGAGACAATAACATTCTTGCACAATCACAATTATACCAACATAATGCACACAAGAGAGGCAAATGGGCCAATATTGATTATGAGTCCTGCACCCTACAAATATGCCTCCATGCCCATGCACCCAAAATTCAAAACGACTTACGTCACACACATCCTGCCCCCAAATAAATTGATATACATCTAGTTCTCCTATACCCAAAATGCTCTAGATTATATGCTCATCTGAACAGGTCCCTGAAGTCATGTTCTCTCTTATTTTTAAATTCGCTTGTAATTTTAATTTGATACAGCATTTCTTTGTTGTAGGTAGTGCAGAAACTGTTGGTGCTGATAAATCCCCATCACTATGTAGGGATGTTTCATAAAATCACTTGAAGGACCAGCAATTTTTTGGAAAATCATTTTTACCCGATCAGTAAAAATATACAGCAGCTTCTCTACTATATTTTAACTGTAGTCTAGCACTATCTGCTCGCCAAAAATCCTCCATGCTTTTTTATAGGAAGAACCGATCTCAAAGCTACTCAAACAATTTCAACATCTTGGCTGTCATGTCCGATGTGTCAAAACATTAAGGTTATGTTATACAGCCTATTTGCAAATTAACTTAGTTTGGAAAAATGAAATTCCTTTCGATTACTCCAGAATAAGACCAGATGGAGTATACTGCATCTTGGGGCATCAGCAGGAGCTTTTGAAGATCAAGTATATGCGATCATGGTAATGAAGAGGTAAAAAGTAAATGAGTCCCTGTTCACCATTAATGTTGAAGATTCCATAAAAAAAAATGCATTTTCCTGCACAATATCCAGGCTGTCAGGACCTGGACGCTCTGACCCCCTGGCGCCCCCTTTGATACCTCATATGCCACGTCCTGCATGAACTATGCAGGTTCCAGGACTTACCACTTGAACTTTGCATACAAGCCCTGGAGCCTCACTTGCACTCCACCCTGCCTGATCACCACTGCATAAAAAGAAGCTATGCCCTCCCTAGGATGCTTCCTCATTGAAGTTGTTGGCTTAGCTCAGTGCAGACTTTCCGTTCCTGAACTCCTTGCCTGGAACCCCTCCTGATGCAAAGACATTCCTGATTACCCTCTTTTTATTCCTGGACATTATCTTCATTAGGGATGAGCCGAACACCCCCGTGTTCAGTTCGCATTCGAACTCGAACAATTTCAAAAGTTCGAGTACAAACTCGAACCGAACTCAATGCAAGTCAATGGGACTCGAAAGTTCGATTTTTAGCATGCCCTGCAAGAGGGCATATATGCAAGATATTTGCCATAAAAGGTGTATGGGGGTCCGGGTAGTGCCCTGGGGGACAGGAAACAAGGACAAAAAGTTTTAAAAAATACGTTTTTAAAGGAACAGTGAGTTTTCCATGAAATAAGGGTTAAAAATAAAAATGAAAAATTCCTTCAAATATCGTGCCTAGGAGGTCCCCATAACCTGCCCGTGAAGTGGCGGGAGTTTTTCGGATGTATAGAAATATGTAGAAACCAAAAAATTACATTTCAAATGACGGTAACTGGTTTTCCTTTAATCTATCCATAAACAACTGCTTGGGGCGGCAGTCTGTATGAAAAGAGGAGACATTTTCGGACACGCAGAAAAAGTTTAGTGATTTTTTGGCTAAATTATTGTGAAATTTATGCAGGCTTTGGATGAAAGTAACAGTAGGTGCTTTAAAATTGGGCCTTTAGAGTCAGCAACAGTGCCGTCACACAATAAACCCTCTGAGGATATGAATCTGGTACAGGCGTCAGTGGCAGTGCACCCAAATATTGTGCCTTTGGTGGCAGGCCAGCAAGTGCCATTATACAGTAACCCCTCTGTGGTATTGTGGAAGAGTGCAGGGGTGGACCATGCGGTCCTATATTAAAAAGATATGAATCTGGTACAGGCGTCAGTGCACCCAAATATTGTGCTGCCATACAGTAACCCCTCTATGGTATTGTGGAAGAGTGATGTGGTGGAGGTTTTGGAAATGTAGAAGAGATCCCCCATCTATCCCCCATCTATTACATCAGCATTCAGCATCAGGGGAGTGATAGCTGCTGATTCAGGACTGATTCATTTTTATAAATGTCAGCCGGTCTACAGAGTCGGTGGACAGACGCACTCTTTTGTTTGTGACAAAACCTCCAGCTGCACTGAACGTCCTTTCAGAAAGCACGCTGGATGAAGGGCAACCTAGTACCTGCATAGCATATTGGCTAAGTTCTGGCCAGTGATCCAATCTCAACACCCAGTAAGCCAGTGGATCATCTGCTGGAAAGGTATCCAAGTCTGCCCTTGCCCCTAGGTAGTCCTGCACCATACGGTGAAGACGCTGGCAATGGGTGCCTACATTTGACGTCCCTGGGCGTTGTGGACTAAAAAAAATTAAAAAGGCATCAGTCAAGCGGCCCCGGCCATCACCACTATTCCTCTGATCATCCGCAGCCTCAGAAGCACCTGTGTCATCACTTGGTAACCTACCAGTGCCTGGAAAGGTGTTACACAAGTGTCGCTTTAGAGCATCCTCAAGTTTTTTCATCCTGTGCTCCCTCTGTGAGGGAAGGATGAGCTCTGCAACTTTACTCTTGTATCATGGATCAAGGAGACTTGCCAACCAGTAATGATCCCTCTCCTTGATAGCACGAATCCTGGGGTCTTTTAACAGGCTTTTCAGGATAAGGGAGCCCATGCAGCGTAGGTTGGAGGTGGCATTAGCTTTCAAGTCTTTCTGGTCAATGAGGAGGATGACCCCATCGTGCACTCCCTCCTCCCAGCCACGTACTAGTCCCTGTGTTTCTGGGCACACAAAGGAATAGCCACCTTCAATGCCTCCGCTACTTAAATATTCCTCCTCCTCATCATCTTCCTCATCCTCCTCCTGTCCGATCTGAGGAGGACCCACAGGAATGCTGTCTGCGGAAAGACTGGGGCCTTGAGAGCTAGGGAAGGCCTCCTCTTCCTCCCGCTGCTCTGCCTCTAGAGCCACATCTATAATTCCCCACAGAGTGTGCTCCAGCAGGAACACTAAATGAATTGTGTGACTGATGCATGCACTGTCCTTGCTCACCATCCTTGTTGCCTCCTCAAATGGTGACAGTACAGTGCATGCATCCTTGATCATCAGCCACTGCGGGGGGAAAAAAAACAAGTTGTCCTGAACCTGTCCTTGTGCCATACTCACACAGGTACTTGTTGATGGCCCTCTGCTGCTTGTGCAGATGCTGCAGCATTGCTAATGTCAAGTTCCACCTGGTGGGCATGTCACAGATCAGACGGTGTGTGGGAAGGTGGAATTCTCTTTGAATTACTGCCGGGTGAACACGTGCTGGGAATGACCATCTGAAGTGGCTGCAGACTTTTCTGGCCTGGCTGAGAAGCTCTGCCAGCCCTGGGTACCTGGTTAGGAAACGCTGTACCACCAGATTTAAGACGTGTGCTAGGCATGGTACATGCGTCAACTTACCCAGGCGTAGGGCAGAGAGAAGGTTGCTGTCATTATCACAGACAACCATTCCCAGCTCAAGTTGGCGTGGTGTTAACCATCTCTGCACCTGCCCCTGCAGAGCTGACAGAATTTCTGGCCCGGTGTTGCTCCTGTCCCCTAAACAAACCAGCTGAAGCACAGTATGACATTTTTTTGCTTGACCCATTGCGTAGCCCCTGCCATGTGTCGGTTTAACTGCCACTTCGCCGGAGACTGAGAAGAAGGAGGAGGAGGAAGAGGTGGTGGAGCAGACAGACCTCATATAAGCAGCTTTCTGGAGGTGTGGTGGATGAGCAAGCTCCAGCACAAAGCCCCGTCCTGGATCCCTCCCAGCTGCAAGAAGAGTTACCCAGTGTGCCGTGAATGAAATGTAACGGCCCTGTCCATACTTGCTGGACCACATGTCTAAAGTAATGTGCACCTTGCTGCTGACTGCCTTTCCCAATGACTCCATAACATTGTCTTCCACGTGCTGGTATAGTGCTGGAATGGCCTTCCGTGAAAAGTAATGGCGTTTTGGAACCTGCCTCTGTGGTACAGCACATTCAGCAAATTCACGGAAGGAAGCAGAGTCCACCAGCTGGAAAGGCAGCAGCTGTAAGGCGAGTAATTTTGCTAAGCTGGCATTTAGACGCTGTGCTTGAGGATGGTTGGGACTATATTTTTTCTTACGCTGCAGCAGCTGGGGCAACGTAATCTAACTGCGTAAATCTTCAGATGATGGGAGGCTGTCACATTGTGAGGAAGGACCTGGTACATCCATTACTGTAGCATCATCCCTGCCAGTGGAGGTTGTAGGCAATGGCATGGAAGGACATATAGTGGGGGTAGAGACAGATGAGGAGGAGGAGGACCTATGTAAAGTGTTGTGCCAATGGGATGCGTGGCAGGTGGTCATATGTCACCTCAAGCATGTGGCACCCAAGCATCCGGTGTCTTTCCCACGCTTGAACCTCATCTGACACAGATTACAAATAGCACTGGTGCGGTCTGCTGCACATTTCTTAAAGAACTCCCAGACAGCAGAATTCCTGGATGTGTGCTCTGAGACAACAGCGCTCTGCACCTGAGCAGCTCTGACATCTGATGCCTTGGACTGGCTAGTGCTACGGTTGGTCATAGAGGACGTTGTGCCTTATGTTTGTTGTGCCTCCTCCTCCTCACTTGATTCCTCTGTTCGATCAGGCACCCAGGTGGAGTCAGTGACCTCATCATCATTCTCATCACCCACTATCTCCTCGTCACTGGAGCCAATTTGGCAGTATGCTGCAGCTGCTGGGGCAACATGAGTGCCAGTTATTTGTGTGTCACTGGCACTCCCTTCCTGTAGGTTGATTATACTCCCTTCCTCAACCTCAGAGATTGAATCAATGCACTGTAGTTGCTGCGCATCCTCAAGCAGCATGTCACTGTCATTGTAGTCAAACAATTCAGCTGACTCCTCCGTGTGTGATAGTGAGGCTACGGCAGGAGTAGTTGTGGACATGGAGGCTGCATTAGATGCTTTGGCAGCTGAGGTGGACTGTAAACCACTACAAGCCTGGCTGACAGAGGACTCGGAGGATGAGGATGGCCTGGTTAGCCAATCCACCAAATCCTCTGTATGTTGCTCCTGCTTAAGACGGCCAACACCAGTTAGAAAGGACAAGCGTGCCCCTGCAGAGGATGCACCACGTCCACGACGACCAGAGGCACAGCCTCCCAACACAGAGGCTGCTTGCCATCTTATCTGTGCCTGGGAGTGTCTGCCTGTCCTTTTTGGTCTTTCTGACATGGTGAGTGATATATAGATTAAATATATACAGAACTCTGTATCAACTCTGTTATAAAAATTGGAGATATGCTGCAGAACTCTTATTCAACTCTGGTATAAAGGTTAAAGATTTCCAGAACTCTGATATAATTCAGTGAGACACCCTGATAGCTGTCAGCCAGTGACAAGACACAGATTACAATTCCCAGAAACCTCCTATAAATCAGTGAGACCCCCTGATGGGTGGCAGTGACAAGACACAAATTACAATTCCCAGATACCACCTACAAGTCAGTGAGACCCCCTGATAGGACCCCCTGATAGCTGGCAACAGTGACAAGACACAATTACAATTCCCAGAAACCTCCTATAAATCAGTGAGACCCCTGATGGGTGGCAGTGAGAACACACAGATTAGAACAATTCCCAGATATTTTGTATAAATGACTGACCCCCAAAACTGCTGGTGGCAGTGAGAACACACAGATTAGAACAATTCCCAGATATCTTGTAGAAATGAAACCCCCACAATAGTTGGTGGCAGTGAGAACACAAAGATTACAACAATTCCCAGATATTTTGTATAAATGACTGACCCCCAAAACTGCTGGTGGCAGTGAGAACAAATTTTGTATGAATGACTGACCCCCAAAATTGCTGGTGGCACTGGCAGTGAGAACACAAAGCTTACAACAAGTCCCAGATATTTTTATAAATGACTGACCCCCAAAACTGCTGGTGGCATTGAGAACACAAAGCTTACAACAATTCCCAGATATTTTGTATAAATGACAGACCCCTAAAATTGCTGGTGGCAGTGAGAACACAAAGATTACAACAATTCCCAGATTTTTGTAGAAATGAGACCCCCACAATTGCTGGTGGCAGTGAGAACACAAAGATTACAACAATTCCCAGATATTTTGTAGAAGTGAGACCCTCCCAATAGCTGGTGGCAGACTGGCAGTGAGAACACACACTAACACAACAATCTCCTCTCAAAAAACACATGCTGAAGCGCTGTGTGAAGCCTTATATAGTGTGCTGCGGGACTTAGCTCTGTGAGCCCATGATTGGGTAAAATTTGCCCAATCAGGACTCTGAGCCGTGATTGGCATAATCTAGAACCTGTCTTGCACCTAACCTGTGGTCAGGTGCAAGGCTGTAGCCAATTACAAGCTTCAGACCAGTGGAAAAGTGCATTGTGGTCCATTGTGGTGCATTGTGGGCGAACATGCAGCGAACACGCGGAAATGTTCGTAGTTCGCGAACATGCGAACAGGCAATGTTCGAATCGAACTCCGAACTGATCGAACCGAACAGCTCATCCCTAATCTTCATCTCACGGTATCCTCCTTTGCCCACTGTGCCCCCTTCTATATGCTTGATATATATCCGTGTACCAGATCCTTGCTTAGACCCTGACTATTCAATATTACCTGTTCCATTGTACAGTTGCCTGGATTATATGTTATCTGTATTATTGTATATTCAGTCTCCTTCTACTCTATGTTTCTCTTTGTCTCCTTGCTGCTCTGATCTTCAGTTCCCTCCAACTCTCAGTACTCTCAGCCATCTCTTTGCCTCAGTCTCCTTCCTGCATCTCACCCTCTCTGCTTTAGTCCATTGTCCAGTCCCCTCCTGTTGTTTAGTTATCGCTTGCGTATTACCGCCGTGTGCATTTCTAGTCTGTCTGTTTATTTGCTTGATTAAAATAAACTCCTGTTGTTACCCCGCTACCTGCTTATCTGTCCTATTCAGTGCATCTTGGGCTCACACCCACACTCCTGCACATAATGCTAGACCAGATCCCTGACACAGGCATTGCCATTGCACATATGCGATAATTAAAACATAGCATAACTTTGCTTTGTGTTGGTAAATCTTGCAACACAATTCTCTTGAGAGTAAAATGATCAACACATTCTATTCTAGTCTAAAATTAGGTTTGCAGTTCATGTTAATTTCAGTTTTATGAAAGATTCTTTCACGTGAATACCAGTAACACAATTTGTTTCTCTTTGTTTCCTATCATGGATTTCCCTTGGTAATCTTATCGTTTTACTAATGAACATTTGAAGATTAGGAATTAAAATTTAATATGTAATGTCTTTCAAAAGATGTAAACATATTTTAAGTGGCTGTTTATACTGCTTCATTAGGATACCAGGAAAAAATTGAATAAATACATATTAAACTTTATTAAAAACACAGCTTCTACTCATAACTTGAAAATTTAAAGTGAGAAGGAACAGGCGCTCACATTTCCAAAATTAGTTGAACACAAGGGAAAAAAATAAAAAATAAAAAAATCGACATTTCAGCCTCACAGGATCCTGTGTTCACAGGAATCTCAAGTTCTTCTCGCTTTAGATTTTCTATATGGGAGCTTGGCTGTTTTGGAAAATTGAGCACCTTTTCCTTTGATGTGGGGCATATGGTACCAGAAATACAGGGCTCCAAGGACCCCTGCACCTCCTGGAAAGATAATTCCCTGCCAGACAGGGGGAAGTCCTGTTTCTGATGTCAGCATGCACATGAACGATGAGGTAAGCCAAATCTTATGCATCTATAAGGAAGGTTAGACTATAAAGGCTAGAATCAGAAAGCAAGATCATAGATTGCAGTTTAAAGGTACTTTTTTTAGGATAGAGCATACAGGAAGGCTATCCATTTCCAAACCATTTTTATCTGCAGAATGAACGAAGCAAAAGTGAAAGCCGAGATCATAACAGCTACGGGATTGCAATGAGGAAGTCCATTGACCCTTCAGCGGGGGGAGCATGCGCAGAAACATCCGTGCTCCATAGTGAGACGTATGCCGAAAACCCGGAAATATGCAGACATTCGACACATGCTTAGTTACATCCGCCTTCCACAGTGGAACGCAGCCCAAGAACCAGGAAGTGTGCGAACAGACGGACCTCTACGCCATGTTGGACAGATATGAAACGTTAAAAATATTAAGGTGGCACTGAAAAAGGACATTTTTTCATGGAATATTATGTTCCCATGGACACTGAGGAAGCATTTCTTGCGAAGCGTTTTAGCAGTCCATATTGTTTAATTATTGTTCATCTTTTTTAAAGTTGTGTTTTGAAAGATCTATTAATTACATTTTAAAACCATTTTTTTTATAATAAAATACATTATTTTTATCTAGCTTACTAGTGTTCTTGATTAGGGATGAGCCGAACACCCCCCGAGTTCGGTTCGGATCCGAACCCGAAACTTTCCAAATGTTCGAATCCGAATCCGAACCCGAATTCGAACTCAATACAAGTCAATGGGGCTGAAAATTCAGTTTTTAGAGTGCCCTCCAAGAGGACATATATGCAAGATATTTGCCATAAAAGGTGTATGGGGGTCTGGGTAGTGCCCTGGGGGACAGGAAACAAGGACAAAAAGTTTAAAAAAAACGTTTTTAACGGGACGGTGAGGTTTCCACGAAATAAGGGTTAAAAATAAAAACGAAAAATTCCTTCAAATATCGTGCCTAGGAGGTCCCCATAACCTGCCCGTGAAGTGGCGGATTTGTAGGATGTATAGAAACACTTATAAACAAAAAAATGATGTTTCAAATGACGGTAAATGCTTTTCCTTTAATCTATCCATAAACAACTACTTGGGGCGGCAGTCTGTATGAAAAGAGGAGACATTTTCGGACACGCAGAAAAAGTTTAGTGATTTTTTTTGGCTAAATTATTGTGAAACTTATGCAGGCTTTGGATGAAAGTAACAATAGGTGCTTTAAGGCTGGGGTCAGAATAGCGCACTTTTAACATGCGTTTAGGCGCACTTAATCACGGCCGCACTAGCAGCAAATGACACGCAATGACGGTCAATATACGGAGTACGGCCACACGAAAGTCCGGCCGCGCAACGCAAGTGGAAAATGAACGCATTTTTTCGAGAACGCTGAACCGCTAGTACTGACGTACAGAGTGCGCTGCGTCCGCATAGCGGCGTGTGTGCGTGATTAGGAGACGTCAGACGCTGCTCATGTCCGGCCAACATAACGTCCAGACACCCAAAGTTTCCTGGCTTGGATCTGTAAAAAATCACGCACAAAAATGTGCATCGTATGACCGTGTAGTGCTCACTCCCGGAGGAGCCGCTGAATTTGAACCTCGTATGACCGTTTAAGCGCTTTCCGTTAAAAAACACCTCAATGCGTTCGGACGCACTTTTTGACGTTCGCTGTGAAAAATGCGTTCGTTTGACCATAGCCTAAAATTGAGCCTTTAGCGTTGGCAACAGTGCCGTCACACAGTCTCACCCCTCTGAGGATATGAATCAGTGGTAGTGCAGCCAAATATTGTGCCTTTGGTGCTAGGCCAGCAAGTGCCATCATACAGTAACCCCTCTGTGGTATTGTGGAAGAGTGCAGGGGTGGACCATGCGGTCAGGGCCGGTGCTAGACTATTTTGCGCCCTAGGCAAGACCAGCTACTTGCACCCCCCCCCAAAAAAAAACGACACATCATGAAACTGCTAAATTTCTTTTTACTTAAGAATAAAGTTTGAAAAGCACCAATAGTAAAGGTAAAATAAATATAAATAAACTGTATTAAACCATTTTAAATTAACTCTATTAAACAAATTAAAATTAACTGTATTGAACAAATATAAATTAACGAAAAAAAAGAGTTGTCACGTAAATTTCAATTTCAGACACATCAAAATTTCACTTTGCGAGCCTTATCCTTTGCAAATTTTCATCATGCGTATATATATATATTGCCCAGGCCAGCTCACATCATGCGTATATATATTGCCCAGGCCAATCCCCTGGTGGAGATAGGGGGTTCATTTGAACCCCGATATCTCCAGGCATCTAGTGGGTCATGGAGGGTGTCAATCGAAAGGCCTGAGCATGGCCTTTCGAATGATACACAACATGACCAGGTATAAAGTAAAAAAAAGAAAAAAGAAAATAAAAACATATATTTTTTTGTGTGTTATTTTTATTAATGTAGCAATATTGTTCACATTGCAATTATAATGTGAACGATGATGCACTAATGATTTTTTTCTATGGGGTGCGTTTGCTATAAATCACGTAATTCACCCCCCCAAAATGTAACAAGTCCCCATTTCTAATTTTTGTACAAGCGCACCCCATAGAAAACATAACCGCAAATGCTCATATGCTAAAATGTGAAAAAAAACAACACTTTACACACTGCAGATGATTAAAAATTCAATTTTTATTGCATTGTTTTCATAATATAGAGCCAGGACAGGACGTATACATATAAAAATGATATATTATGAATCTGCGGAGTCTGCCGGAAAGAACGATATCTAACATGTCAGTCATTTAACAAAATGTGGCTTCAAAATCGCGTTTAAACATGATGAGCGAAAGCGGTAAAAATGAGCTGAGCACACAGCGGTGAAATACAGCATGTTAGAAGTTTTAAGAGGGAAATTAACACTTCTCAAATCTCAATCAGAAGCAGACACCCACCACCCCCTCAGTATAGTCTACAATTTATCAAATTGATTAGACCAGACTAAAACACCTGTTGTTGTTATGCCGTTTGAAAAACACAGGTCATTTAGAGTTGAGAATCTTTGCACGTACACATTAGTTTTTAATTCAATATCTAATAAACCGTTGCTTATAATATTCTGCAGTAAAGAGTCTCTTTATTTCTAGATTTTTTAGTATTTTTTTAAGCATTTTCTATACTTTTTTCAAAATTTCTTTTTTTTTGTGAACTCGAACCGAACATAGCCAAAAAGTTCGAAGTTCGCGAACTTTCAAACAACCAAAGTTCGGTTCGAACTCCGAACCGTCCGAACCGAACAGCTCATCCCTATTCTTGATATAGACATACATATATTACATACACACACACATAAATACATACATACATATATATATATATATATATATTCGCTAACGTAATATTCATAGTTGAGGATTTATTCTACACCTTCAAGACACCACCCGGAAGTTGGCGGGGCACCACCTAAAGTGCCACAGGAGGCTCCATATTTCATGAGTAAGGTTCATGAGGACAGCATTTATATTGGTTTTATGCTGTATAAACAGATATCTTGTCATATCAATTTTTTTCTTTTTTATGCCCCTGCCCTTGGATACAGTGCTTGAACGAGTCTTCAAGACAAAAAAGAGAGAGACCACCCCTATTGTCTCAAGTGCTTACGAATGAGCCATTCATTTTAGGCGCTATACAGAGTGAGTGTTATTCGGGGGAAGACTGAAGTGGGACCAACATATGTACTGTGCTACGCAATTATTATTTTCCTTTTATTTGCATGGGATGCTGCCGAAAACACATGGACTTGTATGGTAATGTTTTGCGAGTAACAAAAAAGACAGCCAAGATGCATATTCTAATATAAGTACCTTTTTATTATTTTTGTGACACAATTCTCCAAAAAGTTAGCATAATAATTATATGGGTTTATGTAATACACTCTATTATCACAACAATCAGCGCATTCGTGGGTGCGCTGGGAGATGTGTCTGATTTTTATGTTTATATTGTATGTGTTTCGGGCCCTTCCCTTGCCTTCTTTCTTGGATTTTGTTGTTGCTCTCCAACATATTCTTTCTAATTTTATTCAGGTGGGGAGGAGACCTAGAGTGAAACAGTCTTACATCAGTCAAACTCCAGGGGAGGTATGGGACTACCCAATAGGCTCTTATATTATACAGCAGTGATGCTGGCACCGGTGGGACTTTTAATATCGGGATAATGGTTACTACAATGGGTTAGAGTGATTACCCCTCAATTTATCTTTTCTGACCCTAGATTGTCCCTGTGGTTTACCCATACCCACTGCCCACAATGGCCGACTCTGCTCCCCTTCCCAGCATTGCTGGTGCGGTCGTAGAACACCTATGTTAGTTGATCACGTAACATTCATCCCCTGGCTCTGCCGACCCCTCTAGCTGCCTTGGAGGGTGGAAAATTACTGTGTCTAGTCGAATGCCTCCAAACTGTTTTCGCTCTATTATTGGTTCCTGAGTACAGGGGTAAATGGGCCTTTCAGCTTTGCTGGGAAAGGGATGCGGGGGGACCGTTATCTGAGGCCCAATGGGAGGGTTCCTTTGCCAAAGACAGGGGTCATTTCAAAGTTCCTCTCTGTTGGAGGCGTGTAAAAAATTACTTTACCATTGGCATATCACACCTGACAGGGAACACCACATGAACTCGACAGTTTCCCCAAATTGCTGGCGATGTTCAAAGGAACCTGGGACCTTTTTCCACATATAGTGGTCTTGAAGAGACGTAGTTCCCTATTGACCAGCGGTTGCTGACTTCTGCACGAAGGTTATGGGCTCCCAAACTGTTCCGGACCTGACCTCCTTTTTGATACACGTTATTCCTACACACCTTTCCAAATCACAGGGGAAGGTCTTGTCTCATATTTCGAAAGTTGCTGCCTCGCTATTAGCCTCTAAGTGGAAAACTGCCGATATTCGCAATATGGATAATATTATGACCCAGGTGAGGGTCGGGTTAACTAGGATCACTGGTCTGCATGGGTTACCATTAAATTGTATGGGTAACACTAAATGTATTGTTCTTTGGTTTGGCGCTTGCTATGTCATGTTATAATGTAATGCTGTGGTTGAAATGATGATACCCCTTAACCTTATACTTTTTCTTTATGTATCCTCATTTTTGTTTTCTTTTGAAAAACTCATTAAATTTCATATTGAAAAAAAAAAAGTAAAGCTGCACAGGTTATAAAATTAAAAAGTTATGTCGGCCACTGATCAACTTCCTCGATACTCTTTGATTTGGTCCCAATGGCACACAATATCTACTTCATCTTCCTTCCTCACCCGCCTGGGCCAGGCACCATCAGTACCTGTCCCTTCCACAATCCCGCCTTGAGTAAAATTCCGTTCCTTCCCCTTCCTGACTGTGTTCTCTCAAGTCTTAATGGTTTTTGTTCTCGCTGTTTTTCCCCTTTGCTCCCCCACCCTTTGAGTTCACCTGGGAGCCTGCGTGCCCTGTTGTTATATGTGTTAGACTTGCATGTCTTCCCTCTTTTATATATATTTTTGCATTCTCATGGCAATTTGACACTGTCCAGACCTGCGTGTCCATTTACCTTTCTGTCTTACGAAAACCAATAAAATGATATTTACAAAAAATTAAAAAGTTTCACAAAGATATTTTAATTGACATTTTTTGTTTATCATTATACATTCTTATCTCATTTACGGACAACATTCGCTTCTATAGATCACACGCTGAGATCAGATTTTACTGTATACTCATCCCTTTCATTGTCTTTTAGATAGTGTACATACATGTATACATGTGAATTCACCGCAGGGTGGGGAAATTTGATTCGCCAAAGTGCAGAGAACAAGAGAGCATCGAAATGTCGGTGACATTTCAGTGCTCTCTGAATAACCCCCTAAATGATTTGAATTACAATACAGGCATCAAATAATTAATCTTTTAGTGGTTGCAAAAATGTAAATGGATTCAGCATTTGTTGGCAGCTGCGGTTATGATGCATTGGGTTCCTTCCAATTAATTGCAATGGTTGATAAGTATAACATCAAAATAATTTATCCAGTTTTAATGTATCCAACTGATCCATCCATGGGATACAAAAAAATTCCAATATTTTTGCAAGCTACTTTATACATACAAATTCTTAGGCCTGCAAATATGTCACAATGCCTATTGCTAACAAAAGACCTACAATGCTAAAAAAAAAACAAATGTTATGATGAAAAAATACATTCAGGTGCAAAAATTTATCACGCATGAAAAAACATGGGATAAAGTGCTCATGCATGTGAACAATTACAAAATCAAGGCCTAAATACCTTAAATGATGCCTCTAGTACTTGCTTGGAAATTAAATGTATGCATAATTAACCACCGAGTTTAATTTTAATCCACAAAAAATAAAAAAACATGCTACAATTAACGGTAAAGGGTACCAGGTGAACCCTAGCTTGAGCTGCTGATCTCTTTCTAGAGCTCCTCTGAAAAACTGGGGACTGCTTGAGGGTCACATTCTCTCTGGAAAGGACTGTATAGAGAAGGATCCAAGGGAGATCTGGATTTCCTGCTTTTCCAGTGAGGTTTACACGAGTTCTTGTGGTGAATAAGGCTCCACACAGAAGGCTAGGCTCAGAGTAAAATGGGGTTTAGTAAACAAATATTAAATAATTAAAAAACAGGGATTTAAGCTTATCCGACGCATTTCGTCCCAATGGACTACGTGAAGGATCAAGTGTAACTCAACACTAGGGATGAGCTGTTTGGTTCTATCAGTTCGGAGTTCGATTCGAACATTGGCAGTTCGAAAGTTCGCGAACTTCGAACATTTCCGCGTGTTCAGTTCGAGTTCGAATTTTTTTTTTTAAAGTATAAAAAATGCTTAAAAAATACTAAAAAATCTAGAAATAAAGAGACTCTTTGCAGCAGAATATTATAAGCAACGGTTTATTAGATATTGAATTAAAACGGGAATATTTTTAACATTGAAGCCTATGGGATAAAATATTCTTGTTGCTAAAACATCAGGCAGATGAGGCCATCTAATCAGGCACTGTAGAGGACAGCCCGCCGGGGCCTCCCAAGGATCCCTTGAGGAGCATGCGGCGGCAGGATGACAGAGCTGTGACTGTGCGGGCTGGCCAGCCGGGTACATGTGGCAGAGAGGTGGCTCGGACTCCAGGGAGGGAGCCACGGCAGACCCTCCTTCCCACCCCCTTCCCCACAACCAGGATCCAGGGAGGAGCCCCCACTGACCACCAGGCTAAGGTAAGGCGACACATTTTAATTTTATTTATTTATTTCATTTTAATATTGGACTGCAGGGTCCAACCCTGCACTCTTCCACAACAATACCACAGAGGGGTTACGGTGTGATGGCACTGTTGCCAACACTAAAGGCCCAATTTTAAAGCACCTATTGTTACTTTCATCCAAAGCCTGCATAAGTTTCACCACAATTTAGCCAAAAAAATCACTAAACTTGTTCTGCGCGTCCTAAAATGTCTTTTCATACAGGCTGCCGCCGCAAGCAGTTGTTTATGGATAGATTAAAGGAAAACCGTTTACCGTCATTTGACACATCATTTTTTTGTTTTTAAATGTTTCTATACATCTTACAAATCTGCCACTTCGCGGGCAGGTTATGGGGACCTCCTAGGCACGATATTTGAAGGAATTTTTCGTTTTTATTTTTAACCCTTATTTCATGGAAAACTCACCGTTCCTTTAAAAACGTTTTTTTTAAAACTTTTTGTCCTTGTTTCCTGTCCCCCAGGGCACTACCCGGACCCCCATACACCTTTAATGGCAAATATCTAGCATATATGCCCTCTTGGAGGGCACTCTAAAAATCTAACTTTTGAGTCCCTTTGACTTGCATTGAGTTCGGTTCTAGTCCCAGTTCGAACTCGAACTTTTGAAATTGTTCGAGTTCGAATGCGAACCGAACACAGGGGTGTTTGGCTCATCCCTACTCAACACACAGCCATTAATGCCTAAGCAGCTGGCAACAAAAGTGAGTCAGTGTTGAGTCAGTGTTGTGACATGAAAAGATATAATAAAATATTTACAAAACAGTGAGGCGTGTACTCACTTCTGAGAGATACTGTACATCACTGTTTTTCTCCAGCTGGGGCAGGATTTTTTTGTGTCCAAGTAGGAAGGGGACCTCCACCCCATATTGATTACAAGGGTATAAATAAAATTGCTATAAAATACGCCTACATTATTCACCTTATAAAATAATTCTTTGACAGACTTAAAGGTTCCAAGGTATGCACTAAGTTGGATCTCATCGTTGCATAAAGCCTTGTCCATATTAACATAGAAACATAGAAACATAGAAAAATGTCGGCAGATAAGAACCTTTCGGCCCATCTAGTCTGCCCAATTACATGGATACTTTACCTGGATTCATCTTTTGTTTAGGATAGCCTTATGCCTATCCCATGCTTGCTTAAATTCAATCACTGTTTTGGCCTCTACCACTTCAACTGGAAGACTGTTCCATGTATCCACCACCCGCTCAGTAAAATAATGCTTCCTGATGTTATTAAGGAGGGAAACTAAGGGAAAACTGGTTTTAATACCAGGTCAGGGCATTACGAATACTCAGCTATGCCATTTGGCTTATACAATGCACCAGCAGCTTTCTAGCATTCGTAAATGATTGCATATCTCAATGATATCTTAATTAATTCCCTCAATCTTAAATTTCAACACACTCATATTCACAAGGGACCTACTAAGTTACTAGTCACTGTTATATAGTTACATAGGCTGAAAAAAGACATGCGTCCATCGGGTTCAGCCTTTCACACATCACCTACAGCTGTTGATGTAAAAGAAGGCAAAAAACCCCCCAGTCTGAAGCGCTCGCCAATATGCAACATACTGGGGAAAAAATCCTTCTTGACCTCAGAACGGCATCAGATTTCTCCTTGGATCAAGCAGCTTTTACCCACGTTTTAAATAATATGACCCTTAATATAATGTTTTTGCAGGAAGTCATCCAGTCATTGTTTAAAAGTCTGTACAGCCACCTCAACAGGCAGAGAATTCTACAGCTTTATTGTTCTCACTGTAAAATAACCCTTCCTATGCTTTAGGCTGAATTTCCTTTCGTCCAGTCTAAATGGGTGTCCTGTGTTTAGTCCTGTTAATGAATAGGTTATCAGACAATGGTTTATAATGGCACCGTATATATTTATATAAAGTTATTAGATCCCCTCTAAGGCGCCGTTTCTCTAAACTAAACAGGTTTAAGCTTGTTAGTCTTTCCTCATAACTTAACCCTTCCATTCCCCTTATTAATTTAGTTGCCCGTCTCTGCACTTTTTCTAGCACTATAATATCCTTTCGTAAGACAGGTGCCCAAAATTGCACGGCATATTCAAGGTGCGTCTTACCATTGATTTATAAAGAATCAAAATTATGTTTTCATCCCGAGAGTGAACTCCCCTTTTAATGCATGCCAATACCTTGCTGGCCTTAGCGGCTGCTGTTTTGTATTGCAAATTGGAAAAATGCTTGTTTGATGAAACTGAAGTGTGTTTCTTGGGGTACAATATACAGATCGGTCCATATATATTTGGACACAGGCACAATTTTCATACTTTTGGCTCTGTATACCACCAGAATAAAATTAAATTAAAAAATCCAAAATTAATCTGAAGTGCAGACTTTCAGCTTTAATTCAAGGGTTGAACATAAATATGTCTTCTCTTGATTGTAGACTTTGACAATGATACACCCACCTCCTGGAGAGTGGCCAGTGGTGGAAAATAAACTTTAATATAAGCGAAGAAGCATATTTAGTGAAGTCCTGTATACAAATAAAGGGATATAAATCCACCAAATAGTAAAACTCACTTTAGCGGCTGTGGGTTCTTGAAGGCACACCCATCAGCCTTTTTATCTGTCGTGTGTATGTGATATATATATATATATATATATATATAGATAGAGAGCGTTCTGGGTGAAAACAGACCTAGGATGCATAAAAGTGAGACAGATGTCATTTGCATGACCTCAAGTGAAAATAAAGTGTTTTATTCTGGAACAGCAAGCCCCATCAAACAAAAGTGGTGTGACGTTTCGACCCTAAGGTCTTAATCATACATGCACACTATAGTCAGACATCTTCTTAAATACCTTCTGTTGTCCCCTGTGTTCAATTAATTAATCAATCAATCAGATACTTAATAAGACCATAAGAGAAACAACCTGAGTATACATAGAGGAAAGGTATAAACTGCAGTATCACTATCAGAAATATATAGACAATTCGACGATAGTACTATGCGTGAATAAAGTGAAAAAACAGTTAAAAACAAGATGATGAGGGGTACAGAAAAACATATAAATTGGCTAATATTCAGAACATAAGAAATATACGATACATTTTTAAACCATAAAAAAATAAATTTTTTAGTATTCTCCACTTTATAGCGATTACCAGCTCAATAATATGAGCAAATATATGCATATAATTACATAAAATTAATACCATATGAAGTATACTAGAGAAAAAAGAATATCATAAAGTGGAGGGCAAGCCACACAAGGATATTCCTATGACCGCAGGGGAGACATACTACTGCTAATGGTACGAGGAACGCACAAATCAAAAGCATACACTAAGATCAAATTCTCTATTCAATCCCATAGGCCAAAGTGTATCTAATCTATGTATCCATAGTTTTTCTTTACGTTTCAAAAGGCGGGTTCTATCGCCCCCCCGTCTAAGGGGTGGGACATAATCTATGACTTGAAAGTGCAACTGGGCAACGCTGTGAGCGCAAGTGTGGAAGTGTTCTGCCACCGGCAGCTCTACACGTTTAGTCCTAATAGTGGACTTGTGTTTGCTAATCCTATCCTTGATCCTCTTGGTGGTTTCTCCTACATATAAGAGACCGCAGGGACATTTTAGCACATATATGACAAAAGAAGAATCACATGTAAAAAATCCATGAATAGGGATCTTCGCCCCCGTATGTGGGTGCAAGAGGAATTCACCCTTGATGACAGCATTACATGAGGCACAATGCAAACAAGGGAAAGTGCCATTTTTCGGTGGTGCCAGAGTGTTTTGTACATTCTTTTTTGTGGAACCAATGTCTGCCTTAATCAGGGAATCCCTCAAATTTTTATTTCTTTTATAGGCGAACATGGGCATCGTTTGAAAAAATGGAATATCCCCATAAGCCTTCTGTAAAATCTGCCAATGTCTTTTAATAATTTGATTAATAGACTTGCTCGCTTGATTTAACTTTATTCACGCATAGTACTATCGTCGAATTGTCTATATATTTCTGATAGTGATACTGCAGTTTATACCTTTCCTCTATGTATACTCAGGTTGTTTCTCTTATGGTCTTATTAAGTATCTGATTGATTGATGAATTGAACACAGGGGACAACAGAAGGTATTTAAGAAGATGTCTGACTTTAGTGTGCATGTATGATTAAGACCTTAGGGTCGAAACGTCACACCACTTTTGTTTGATGGTGCTTGCTGTTCCCGAATAAAACACTGTATTTTCACTTGAGGTCCTGCTTTTTCATCTTTATTGCTACTTATCTGGACTGGCGGCGTCCTACCATGGCAGTGACCTCGTGGATATCGTGGATTTAAGGTGGGGCTCCTCCTTGTGTGCACCGCGGCGCTTTCTATTTGCAACAGATGTCATTTGCATGTCTTACCCAGAGTTCCTTGCTGCATATGGGGAATGTAGCACAGGAGCTCTGTAATGCAGTTCTTTGAATTGCTGTGATGTGCAAATGACTTCTGCAATAATAAACTTAGAAACTTATACACATACACATATACACACACTTTTTGCTGCTTGGGAGAAGTAAAGAAAGATTGGTGTATAATATGAGTTTTCTTGTCTCAATAAAATAGTCAGTTTCTTCACATATATCACAATCTTTAGTGAAACAACAGGATATGATCTTGTCCTGACATTTTACTGAAAATTGTGATTTATACCCACAAATAGCAAATCATCGAATTTGTAAAAAGAAAACTTGGAAATTGTAACTGACATTGATGTCCTTGGCCTAAAAATACACACAATAAGCAGAGTGTAACTGTTACATATGGATAATAATGGCAACTGAAAACACACATGCTCATGCATTCTGTTAATATTTATGGATTTTATTATTTTACTTCTCCTTATTTATTTTAATGCATCAAAATGGTTTTACATATTGTGTTTCCTTTGGCTACTAATCATGGATAGTTTTTCTATTGTCCATCCCCTGTTCAGATTCCAAAATAATACGGGCTCTATTACATTCTCCGCGGAATATTTTTTTTACGCGCAGCGTTAAACGTTAACACGCGTAAATTAACGCTGGTATTACGATCTGAGCGCATCTTTTCATCCGTGCGAAAATATCATGCGTAAAAAATATGCGCGAAAACGCGCTCAAATTAACGCTGCGCGCAAAAATCGGTGTGCAGACTGTTTTTTCACGCGATTCGGCCAATCAGAAATAGGAACCACAATTGTCTCCCATTCAGTTTTTGCGCCTGTCAAAATCAGTCTGAGTATATATGCAGCAGCAATAATAAAAACACGCACAACTTCTCCATTTTATTGTTTGGGTATGTGTAGAATGTGTAACTATACTGTGCTGTATTTTTTTTTTTCGTGCTGGTGTATTTCGTTTCAGCCAGATCATTCAGATTTCCAGTTACCACCAGCTTTTAAAAGACGTTAATATTATGCGTGCAAACATCGTTCGTAAAAATTTGGCCATCGATTGTAATACCATCCGCATACCAGCGCACGAACGCATTTGCGCTCACAATGTTATGTATGGGATGCGCGCACGAACTTTCGCTCGTGCAGGTTTCGCGCAGGGTCATTCGCGTTAGATGTTAACGCGCATCGTTTGCGCGAACGTCGTAATACGACGTTCAGCGCAAAGGGTTTTGCCCCTCGCGTTAATGTGTTTTTGCGCACGTGCACATTTTTGCGCGAAGAGTGTAATAGTGCCCTACATGTGTAAGAACTCGATATAGAATATTCTTCAGTATGCATAGTAAAAATAAAGTCATGTGTTCTCGTATTTTTTGTTTTCTTTACCAGCAATTAATAAGAGAATCACTATTCCACATTTTAAGTACAGTATACTGTATTAACTTAATTGAAGAAGTAACAAATAAAATAAAATATATATACATTTTGTGTTTTGTCTGATAGAAAATAATTCTTGGGTTTTTGCTTTTTGGCCTAGAAGAAAAAACTTACTTATTGTATAACAAATTTTATTTCACTGTTCATTTATTTCAGGCAATGAGGTATGAAACTGTTACTTAGATAACTAAAGAATCAGCTGGCTATGCTTTACTACACTCCTCATTTGCAAACGGATTGCCTGCATTTTAAAATTGCTTTTGTGGTTCACAGAAAAAATACAATACAAATTCGAGTATGATCTGAATTTTAAAAGATGCTCCTACATATATTAATGGATTCAACCAGTAAGAAATTTTACCAGTTCACTGCTATACTCATTCTTATATTATTAGTGTGATGTGGTGCAATAACAAGTGCCGTAATTTACTGCGACCCTCCCCATCCCTCATAGAGCTGACCCTGTTAATTATCACAGCCAAATAAGCACAAAGCCTCAGGTGTAAGTTACAAATTGCTAAAATCGTTCTGCTCTTATTTGTCTATTTATAAAATCCAGAGGCAAAACTCAACCTCAGTGCCCAGGTGTGGGAATCCATGACGGGCCCCCCACCATCTTACGCCAAAACATATTTTGCCCCCACCCGCGGTCACCACCATACATTGGACCCTTCCATTGGTCACAATGTCGACTCCACAGCAATAAAACTCCCAGTAATGTGTCGTGCATGAGTGTATCACAGAGCTCCCCAGCAATGAAACTCACAGTAATGTGTTGTGTATGAGCGTATCACAGAGCTTCACAGCAATAAAACTCACAGCAATATGTGGTGTATATGAGCGTATTACAGAGCTCCACAGCAATAAAACTCCCAGTAATGTGTCGTGCATGAGTGTATCACAGAGCTCCCCAGCAATAAAACTCACAGTAATGTGTCGTGTATGAGAGTATCACAGAGCTTCACAGCACTAAAACTCACAGCAATATGTCGTGTATGAGCGTATCACAGAGCTTCACAGCAATAAAACTCACAGCAATATGTGGTGTATATGAGCGTATTACAGAGCTCCACAGCAATAAAACTCCCAGTAATGTGTCGTGCATGAGTGTATCACAGAGCTCCCCAGCAATAAACCTCACAGTAATGTGTCGTGTATGAGCGTATCACAGAGCTTCACAACAGTAAAACTCACAGCAATATGTGGTGTATATGAGCGTATTACAGAGCTCCACAGCAATATAACTCACAGACAGTAATATACGGAGTGTAAGAGTGTATCACAGAGCTCCGCAACAATAAAACTTACTGTTAAGTGCGGTGTGTATGAGCGTATCTCAGAACTCAAAAGTAAAACTCACAAATAAGTATAAAATATTATTAAAATGATATTTAATTTATTCAAATACAATTAAGTTAAATATAAAAATTATTATATTAACATATTTTATATTATAAGAAAATATACGTAATTTTGTTTGCAGGGAGTGGCCTGAAGTCCTCTCCATCCAGCGGCCGTGCGGCCGTGGACCATACACCAGAACCAGGTGAGGTCCTAGACCAGGGCCCAGGCAAGGCTGCGGAACCAGGCCTGAGATCCTGGACTGGGGCCCAGGCAAGGCCACGAACCAGGCCCAATACCACGGACGAGGGCCCAGGTGAGGCCACAGACCAGGCCCGAGGACTCGGACCAGGCCCCAGTGAAGCTGCCGACCAGGCCCTAAGCCCCGGTGGTCCATTTTGGGCCCCCCCTGATTCGAGTACAGTTCACCGACCCTGCAGTGAATTCAGCATTCACCGCAGGGTCCCCGGAGTGAGACATACGAGATCCGACGATGCTGCTAACGACTGAACAGAATGGCAAACGCAGCCGACGATCGGTCGACCAGACAGCTGCCCCAGCCAACAATATGCTGAATGCTGCTGATCAGTCGCCGAACACAGATGAACTGAGGGTAAAAAAACAAAACAAAAGACAAAATTTTAGAAAAGGTGTTTAAAACAATGAAAATGCATGCAAATAAAAAAGGTCCTATAAAAAATAATAAAACTGTTACATATTAAAAAAAACACCATTAAAAAAATGGAAACAAAAAACTCCAGAAAAATGCTTAAAAAAATTCTAAAAGAATTAATAATACTTTTGTCTGCAAATAAAAAGAAATAAAAGGTTGAATAAAAAAAAAGAATAAAGACTGTAATTCTTTTAACATTGAAACCTAAGGGATACTCCTGTTTAAACTTGTCGAACTGAACCACTGAAAATCTGGGCATTTCGCCAACTTTTCGGTGCAGTACGCATTCCCTGAATAGATTAACCATTACTTCTCTATGGGACAATTTTCCTGCTGCCGAAAGTCACCGAACTGTGGCGATCTGCACTGTATTTCACTGGCAATTTGCTAATATTTGACAGTGGGTGTTTTTCATTATACAGGATGAAATATTTGTAAATATTCCCAATGTATTTCTTGTTGCAATTAGCTATTTGACAGGATGATATTGTCATCTTCTGCCAAATGGAATTATAGCAGTTGGAATCATAGTTCACGGCTCCACGTATTAACGGATGGGGAATGTCTAATAAGGATACTCTCTAGAATATTTTAAAGAATTTCAGTACCTTTGACATTATGCCCACAGAGCTAAAACTTTAGTGGCACCCTCTGGAGCCCAAATGTAAAAGAAATTTGTTTGCAACAAATAAATTTCATTTGCAACCATACGGCATAACCCCAGAACGTGTTAACACTATCTCAGCCTGCTGTGTCTACCGATCATGTACAGTATACATGTTCAATGTAGTGAAGATGTGAAGTGCATACATATCATTAGGGGTTTTGCTCAAGAATACTTGGTGAGGTGTTTCATCTGTGATAAAAAATCTATCCATCGTCGTACAGCCAAGACATGGTGACGAGGTTCTACCTGATTTTCCTAGGGATAAACATTAGGGGCCCTAACACCTGGTCCTAGCTAAAACCAGGACGCTAAGGGGAAAAATTAGCATTTGCTAATTTCCCCTTTGTGTCCCTGTTTTACCATTAGATTGAGGGGGAAGGGGCTGAGTCCAGCAGCCTGCCCTGTAGAGGCTGCTAAGGTCCTCGATGATCGACGCAGCGCTAAAGTGCCATCCAGAGCATCCCCTCCTATGGACTCCATGGAGTTTTTTGCTGCCGGATCTCACCTCCCAAGAAATCCTGCAGGTCGGCGGATCGTAGAGGGAGATTGGGGACTTTTCCCCCCCAGTCTCACTCTGCTCCCGGCAGCCAGAAACTACGAATCGGGCCGCCTTTCTCGCCGCGGGATGAGAGGGGATTATTTGATTTTTTTGGGGGGGGTTTGCAGTTGGTGATAACTGATTCTGCAGCAGTGGAATCTGTTAGCACCAGCTGTAAGCTGTCGTAAACTTTTTGAGTTAGCACCAGCTGTGAGTAACTAGTATTAGGACTTTGTGATCCTAAAGCTAGTTACTCTCTACTTGCACTTCGCGCTCCCAATGTTAAGCATAGGGAGCGCAAAGTACAGTAAGCTCGCACCAAAAGCACTAATACCGATTCACTAACAGGTTTTTTAACCCGTTATAGATCGGGCGGTGAAGCGGGAGTACCGCTATCACCTCAAGTAAACTAACGCTAATTTATGTGAGTGCTAGCGTTAGCTTTAAGGAGGTGATAGAGCCCTAGGAATAGACACATATATCTCAATGTTACATGCGGGATCCTCAAGGTTCCATCCTAGTGCCCCTTTTGTCTAGCTTGCAAAAGTTCATCTATGCAGAGGTATGCAGCTCATGATATAATCTACACAAATAAATCAAAAATGTCACATTTTACGGCTGTGTCACAGAAAGGATATTTTTGGAGGTTGAAACATGGATCTCCAAATATAAACGGTTCCATAATAATGATAAACTGATTAACCCCTTCACTGCTGAGCCATTTCACGTCTTAAAAAAACATATATTTTTTTTCTTCTTTACTTTAAACATGGTCATAGTTGGTATCATTGGAAATGCCATGCTCTGGCCTTTCTAATGATACCAAAGATGACCCTGCTAGCTGCCAACAGTCGGGAGATATCAGGATTCAAACAAACCCCTTATCTCCACCCCTATCTTTGCTTAGGAGTCAATGAGGACGTCCCCCAAACGTCCTCAGCAGTGAAAGGGTTAAAAACCACATAACTCCTAATTAGACATAAAAAACATATCAAAACATAGCTTGACATTTTTCAGGTAGCAATGGGAATGTGGCTAGACCAGGTTGATTGCTTGAACCTTGTACCAACTGGTTATCTTCCAAACTTTACCTTAAAGTCTGTGTCTTGTTCAGAACTGAATCCTGTTTAAACACTGAGGTTAGGAAATGGAATGCTGGTGCCCTCTATTGATTATGGGGATGTTGTGTAAGTGTCTACAACCAAAATACATCACACTAATATAAAACCAAAATAAACTCCAGTGAATTACATTGTGATAAGACATTTCCTATTGAATTTGACATTGCAAATTAAAAGACATTTTATAAACTCACCTCAACTATTGTATAGTAAAAAGATATCTTAGTAACAAGTGCATTTATTAGACATTTGTAAATAACACAAAAGACAGTAACTGAGGAGTGATATACTCCAGTTTCACTGTATGCCAGCGTAGAATTTAAAAGCCTTTTAAACAAAAGCAATACGTTGTCAGCACACATTAAATTAAACTACACAAACATGTTTCCTTAGGTAGATGCAATACACCCCTGGTTCTGCAGTCCAGTATGTAGCTGCAGAAAGTTGGGAAAAAATGGTTCAGCACATCCATTTTAAGCTGGGTCAGACAAGCGTTTTTGAGAATAGAAGGATCGTCCATGAGAGTGGACGTTCCTTCTACTCTGATGCTCGTCTGGCCACCTCGCTGAGCGCAATTAATGCGCTCAGCGCTGCAAAGCTCGAGCCTCCTATGGAGGATTGCGCTTTGCAGCCCTATCAAACGCGCATCGTAGCGCTTTGACAGGGAGACTTTCAGCACAGTTGCAGCATGTCCGCTGTACATGCGCGCACTACAGCGATGGCCGGCCTCGTCAAAGCTTCACAACGCTGCGACGGATGACATAGTGCGCTTGTCTGACCCTGGCCTTATTAAGGTCCCACAACAAAGCTGTGTTTCGGTAAGTGCAAGGTCTTTTCCAAGTTAAAGTGACACAGTGTAACTACTGATATTTAAAGGCAGAACAGCTCATGTGATTATATAATTTAAATCATGTGATCAATCCATAGGATTGTATGACAAATTTTGAACAAATAAATGTTATGTTTGTACCGGTTCATAATGCAACATCAACACTAAGATATTTTTAACCCCCCTGACAGTTTTCCCCAAGTGTGGCTCGGGGTTAACTTTCAGTGCTGAAAGCGGTAAACCCGAGCCGCACTCGGGCTGCATACATAACCTGTCCCTGCGCTCCCTCGCTGACCAACACAGTCTCCTCCGGCGATCGCGACCTTGTGCTTCCTGATTCCCTTCTCACAAAAAGGGAACCAGGAAGTATGAGGTCACGATCGCCGGAGGAGACGGCGGGGGACAAAGAGGGAGCGCAGGGATAGGTGATGTATCCAGCGGCATCCCAAGTGTTGCTCGGGGTTACTGCTTCCAGCATAGGAATTTAACCCCGAGCCACACTCGGGATACCGCTAGGGGGCAAAAAAAAATTGAACGATTCTGACATCTATAAGATGTCAGAATTTTAATGCCAGGGAGGTTAATAAAAGAACACTTTCTAAGCTTTCTTAATGAATTCTCCCAATTCCCATATTTTGTGTTGTGATCTACATGTGCACTCCAATGTGTTCTCCTCTCTTATGACCGCTTAAAATTAAAATTGCTCATACACGTATGTGTGCATAATACAAGGAGGGTGACATCTACTGTAAGAGCAGGCCATACAGCAGAAAAGTTAAACAATCAGAAAAAGGAGGTGGAATAATGATAGGCATTTTGTGAAGTGGGTCTTCTGAAGGCAGACAATTTGTAAGTAACGTTTTGGCTTGGCAAGTAGATTTAGGCTGGGGTCAGACAAGTGTTTTTAAGAGCGGAAGGAAAGTCTGTGAGAATGGACATCCCTTCCACTCTGACGCCTGTCTGGCCACCTCGCTGAGAGCAGTTAGTGCGCTCAGCGTTGCAAGGCTCGATCCTCCTATGGAGGATCATGCTTTGCAGCCCCGAACGTGCGTCCTGACGCTTCGACGGAGAGGCTTGCAAGACGGCCACAACATGACCGCTGTCATGCACGCAATTTGTGTGCGCGCAACAGCGTGTGGCCACCCTCGTCGCAGCGTCACAATGCTGCGACAGACGTTAGAAGGCACGTCAATATGGGTGCAAATAGTGTGCTTGTCTGACACCAACCTTAGGCTTGAAATTTATAGATCTGATAAATGCAGCATTAGAGATCTCTGGGCAAAGCAAGTCCCTGAGACGTGTAAATGCTGTTCACAATAACACAATATACTTGCTAAACAATTGTGTTTATATCCAGCTATATAGCTATATATCTCTCTATATATATTTTAAATCAAATACCTCTCCGAGGACTTCAACATCCACTGCCTGGTAATTTATTCAGCAATGAATACAATGAGGAGAAGGACCAGCACTCATAGGACTTCTTAGTATGAACTTTGTTTATCTGAAACATTCACTATCAGTTTGAATATTCTACATATCTTTCATCAGGACATGATGTCCTCCTGATGCAAGATATGTAGAACATCTGACACCTTGGTGTCAAACCTTTGGTTTGAATCAACAAAGTTCATAGCAAGAAATCCTAGGGGTATACGTATATGTGCCATTTTTGAAAGGAGAAATCTGGAAATGGATAACAAACAAATAAGTAGAATAGAGAACACATGTTAAATAAAACTGCATTGATAATGCACTTTAGTATGAAAACGAATTCTAAAACTGTTAACCTATAAAGAATCAGCGGTAGCATATACAGCATGTTAAGTGTATTTGTTGCAAACAAATTTTGTTTGCTTTTGGGCTCCAGAAGGTGCCTCCAAAGTTTTAGCCATGTGAGAATAACACTCACGGTGCTGAATCTAGTTAAAAATCGGGTAAGGAATGTCCTGACATTTTAGGCTTTCCCCATCCGACACGGAGACACGAGCTGCAGTTCTACCTGCAGTAACTCCATTTGGCCAGTAGATGGCAACATCTGCCTGCCATATAGGTTATTAAAGTAAGAAATACATTAGGAATATTTCCAAATACTTCTTAGGCCGGCTGCACACTAGACGTTTTTTTTAACGCACTAACGCGCGTTAAAAAAAAAATCATCGTACTCGACACTCGTCTACCCCCCTTGCGTTATCTTCCATAGGAGGATAGCGGAGCACCCGTCGACGCGAATCCTAGCGCATCGCCATTCTAGAACGCTAGGATTCACGTCGACGGGTGCTCCGCTATCCTCCTATGGAAGATAACGCAAGGGGGCGTGGACGAGCGTCGGGTACGATGTTTTTTTTTTTTAACGCGCGTTAGTGTGTTAAAAAAAACGTCTACTCTAGTCTAGTGTGCACCCGGCCTTACTGTATAAATATATTTTTTCCCCCCCAAAAAACACTGGTTCTAGACAGTGGATTTTTGGAAAAGCACTTGGTAGGGAAGGGGGCTAGACAAAACAAGAATGCATTTTCTGCTGAGATTATAGTATTCCATCATTTGAGATGTTTTTTGCACATTTTGGATTTTATGTCAATTAGTAATAAAAGGTATCACCGAATACTTAAATTAAAATAATACGAAGTGGGAACATTTCTCTGGTATTGTAAATAGTTTCCTCCATTACTGATCTTCACTGCATACTAAAGTTAGTTCATATGAGAAATAGTGACACCTGGATTTCTTTTACTGTATATATGAAGGTAACACACAAACAGGGTTATCCAAAGAGATTCGAAAAGTCACCGCACGTTCGGTGACTTTTCGTTCTCTTCAATTCGTTTCCTTTTGCCGATTGCATTTCGGTGACCCTGCGGTGTATTCAGCAAGCACCACAGGGCCCCCGAATTGCAGGGAAAAGCTGTCGTAAACCTGACGAAAACTAACCGCAAAACCCAGCGAATGCACGCCGAAAACAAGCAAAAAGCCAAAAACATCTGGATTAACCTTCGAAAAACCCGAGCAGGAGCCGATCACACGCAGCGAAGCAGCCGAGCAGGAGCCGAACCACACAGAGCCGAAGCAGCTGAGACGCAGAGGAGGCAGTGAATAAATTAGCAAAACCATTTGTATGAATCTGTGAAAATGAAAAGCTGTTTACAAAGAAACTACTGAGTGAAAATGTCTGAAATTTACACAGGAGGTCCAGGGAATGATAATAAAGAGGGCTGTTATTGAAAAAATAAGTAAACTTAAAAAAAGATCTAAAAAAAATCGGACTTTTAAAAAAAAAGAAAATTCAGAAAAATGCTTAAAGTATCCTACAAAATCTATAAATAAAGAGACTTTTTGCTGCAGAATTTTACAATGAACGGTTTATTAGATATTGAATTAAATCGGGAATATTTTTAACATGGAAGTCTATGGGATTCTCCTGAATAAATTTGCCGAATGAAACCACTGAATGGCAGGGCATTAGGGAACCTTTCACTGCTGGTTTGTGTTCTCTGAATAGCCGAAGCAGTGCTTTTTCATGGGGTTTTCACTGCCCTCGAACAGACACCGAACAGGCACCGTATGTGCAGGCAATTCGCCAGGATTTGGCGAATTGCCTGCTCTCTGGATAGCCGAATGGCCAGGAAAGGTAACCGAACACTGATTTTCAGCATTCGGTTACCTTTCTCAAGCAATTCGGATCTCTTTGGATAACCCTGAATGAAGTTAAATGAAAATATGGTGATATGGTACGGTTTATATTCTGCCACACATAAATTAATTAAGATATTTCATATAATTTTTGGTACCAAGATGTAATCTTGAACACCTCATACCTCACTGTTTAATACTTTCTGGAAGTTGTATTTTTCATTTCAGTAAAAAACCCACTGCCCAGTGACAAACCCTTAAAAATTTATTTTTGATCTTTCATTAACAGATATAAAAGTCAAAATATGCTTGGTCCACTGAAAGCATCAGATAAAGAAAAATCCTTAATGTTATCACTGCAAAAAAAAAAGTCAAGGTTAAGCCATATCTTTGATGTCACATTTTCATTGCATTTTTTTTTTTAGTTTTTTCTAAATTCTTGCTTTTTTGAAACAAAATTGAAAATTCAAACACCATGGCAGCCTCCGAAGAAATGTTTCCTTTAAGTGATGCTTTTATGCACTGGTTCTTTCATACGAGTAGTTAAAAAAGATCAGTGACAGCATGGCATTTGATAGACAAAAAATTTATTGAAATAAGCTGAACAGCAAAATATTTATATTCTATAGTGTGTGCTAACAATAAGATGGAAGCAATTGAAGTTCATTTCATTGAGAACAATGTGTAAACAATAGGTTTCTACTAGGATGTAGGATTTCCACACAAAGGTGGAATGAGTTGGCTGTCAAGATAATAATTCTACACTGAATTGGCGTGTAAAAAAAATAAAAAATCCTTAATTTATTTTTTCAAAATTTTAAACCATAAAAACACATGAAAACTACTAATAATGGCCATTATTTCATTAGTTGTGTGCTTTCATAATGTTTTTGTTTAAAAAGAATTATTGAATAAATATGCTTTTTTTTATTGCGTCCGGCTGTCTCCTGTGAAGTCTTTGTCGATCCGTAGGAGGGCTTTTGAAGTCTTGTTCCCATCTACAACCTAGGAGTGCACATATCCAGAACCAGGTTTGGGCTCAAAAGAAAGGGTGAGTGGTTCTTAATTGCCCCCTATTTGGGCAAATTCATATATACTCTGCATGTGAATAGCTTCTACTTTTGGGAGGTCCTGAGGAATAAATTTTGGGAGGCATGTGGCAGACTGGTAGGCCCTGAACAACCCATGAGGCGCACGATTTAGAGATGGAAGCCCTCATAAATTGACAGGGTTATTCAAAGAGATTCAAAAAGTCACTGCATGTTCGGTGACTTTTCGTTCTCTTCAATTCGGTTCCTTTTGCCGATCCCATTTCAGTGACCCTGAGGTGTATTCAGCAAACACCACAGGGTCCCCGAATTGCAGGGAAAAGCTGCCGCAAACCCGACGAGAATGAACTGCAAAACCCACCGAATGCACGCCGAAAACCCCCAAAAACATCTGGATTAACCTGCCGAAAACCACAGAAAAACCCGAGCAGGAGCCGATCACCCACAGCAAAGCCACCGGAAAAAGACGAGACTGCAGACAGAGTGAAGTGAATAAAATAGGAAAACAGTTTGTATGAATGTTTGAAAAGTGAAACACTGTTTGCAAAGAAACTACTGAGTGAAAATGTCTGAAATTTACATATGAGGTCCAATGAATGATAATAAAAAGGGCTGTTACAGAAAAAATAAGTAAACTTAAAAAAAATCGGACTTTTAAAAAAAAAAAAAAATTCAGAAAAATGCTTAAAATATCCTAAAAAATCTATAAATAAAGAGACTCTTTACTGCAGAATATTATAATGAATGGTTTATTAGATATTGAATTAAAATGGGAATATTTTTAACATTGAAGCCTATGGGATTCGCCTGAATAAATTTGCCGAATTAAACCACCGAATGGCAGGGCATTTCGGGAACCTTTCACTGCTGGTTTGTGTTCTCTGAATAGCCGAAGCAGTGCTTTTTCATGGGGTTTTCACTGCCCTCGAACAGGCACCGTATGGTCAGGCAATACGTCAGGATTTGGCGTATTGCCTGCTCTCTGAATAGCCGAATGGCTAAAAAAGGTAACCGAACGCTGATTTTCAGCGTTCGGTTACCTTTCTCAAGCAATTCGGATCTCTTTGAATAACCCTGTTAGTGTATGTTTTTGCACAATAGCATTTATAATGAGGACTCTATGCAGTATTATAGTATGTGATACTTTTCTTTTTGTTCTTCGGGTGCAACAGGATTATGGACAATTGTGTCGGTCAGATACTGCTGTAAGATATTAACATTAGAGAACGTTCAGGTAAGGTGGTAGATAAGCCTTGTTTTATACCACTTCCAGGGACAAGGGAGCACTGTCCTATATGGATGCTGTCAGTATCAGGTGTTGGAGTGATGGGTCCCGGTCTCATGAACCCCTCCATATCTCCCAGGGAACTACAAGACCCAGCATGCCCTAACCTTATTGCCCCTATACACCCCCCAGATATCACCCGGGAAACTACTACTATTTTTTTTTCACAGCCTTCTTAGGAATCAGCTTCACTTCATGGTGCCTGTAGAGGGGCCGTGCTGAGACGTACAGGTGATGGTGGTGATGCTGGATGAGAGGAGTCAGAGGTTGCAGAAGCTAAAGCAGAAGGCTCATATTGTCTTCAATATATTTGAAGGTATGCGTTGGTACCCCAGCCTATAGAGAGGGGATATACTGCCTATATGGGAATGAAAGAGATCTACCCACAGAGGGTGTATGGAGGGGATCCGCTGCCTATAGGAGAAATGTAGGAGGGGTCTGATGCCTTTAGGAGGGGGATGGGATGGCATAATTCTGCATTGCTGTGTAATGTATTGCTGAGACTTGTTGAGGTATTGGTACCCCAGCCTACAGAGAGGGGATAGAGGGGATCGGCTGCCATTAGGGTTGATGTAAGGGGATCTGCTGCCTATGGGGAAATGAAGTTCCCTTTGCACTTGTTTCATGGTTTGATGTTTGGTAGTAGATAAAACACAGGGCTCTATTAAATTCTTTGCGCAAAAACGCTCGTGCAGCGCGTTAGGTTGTGCGTGAAGCGTTAAAAGTTATCGCTCGTAAATTAATGCTGGTATTACAATCCGAGCCACATTTTTTTCATCCGTCAAAAAATAACGCGCGTAAAAAAGACGAGCAAAAATGCTGCGTGCATTAACGCTGCACGCAGAAATGGGTGTGCGGACTGTTTTTCACGCGATTCAGCCAATCAGAATTAAGAACCACAATTGATTCCCATTAAGTTTTTGCGCCTGCCAAAGTCAATCTGAGTATATATGCTGCAGCAATAATAAAAACACGCACAACTTCTCAATTTTATTGTTTGGGTATGTGTAGAATGTGTAGCTATACTTTGCTGTATTTTTTTTGGGGCCGGTGTATTTGGTTTCGGCCAGAACGTTCAGATTTGCGATTAACACCAGCTTTTAAAAGACGTTAAAATTATGCGCGCAAACGTTGTCCGATAAAATTTGCACACAGATTGTAATACCATCCGCATACCAGCGCACAAACGCATTTGCGCTCACAATGTTAAGTATAGGATGCGCAACGTACATGACGCTCGTGCAGGGTTAGCGCAGGTTCACCAGCAGTAGACATTAACACGCATATTTTGCACGGACATTGTAATACCGGCTGGGTGGAGTAGAGGTAACATCAATGCTATGCGTGGAGAGAGTCTGTGGAGTCATGGATTCGATTCCGACGAGCACCTCTCCAGTAAGTGTCCTTGGGCAAGACACCTAACGGTACATACTCGCCACCCAGGACATACTTGAAAATGAGAGAAATCTCAATGTATCCTTCCTGGTAAAATACTTTCTCATAAAAAAAATACGACGTTCTGTCCCCTCGCGTTAATGCGTTTTTGCACACGCGTTAACGTTCGCGCAAAGAATTTAATAGAGCCCTTGATGTGTTTCACCGCAGTGTTTAAAACAGATTTTATTTTTGTAGGCGATTATCAAATTTTGTTTGTGATTTATTGCTCCTTGTTGTAAAAGAATATGCCGAAAGAAAGTGGAGCACAGAGACGCAAGAGGCAGGCAAAAGAGAGGGAAAGCATGCGGTCTTTGGTGGGGACTATGACAAAATAAATGCGGCATCTTCCAAGGACTGTCAAAGGACAGTGAGCACAAGCAGCAAAGCCAAAGTGATAGCTCCAGTGAAATTGCAGTTTCTGCAGTAGAAAACATTCAGAATGATAACTTTAGTTGCTTGGATAGTAATATTTCAGCAAGTGAAACGGATATTGAAAATGCCCAAACTCATGCATCATCCCTGGAACAAGATGAATTAAAAACATTTCCTAATTGTAATTCATCTGATCACGTTTACTTTGATGACTGCCAAACTTTAGAGTCCTGTGATAATGTTCCGTTCTGTCCTCCAAATTATTTCATTGATGCGGGGCATTGGCCAGAGGTTATTGAAGATAGCCTTAAAGTTCCGTTAATCTAAAGAGGGCCTTCCTCTGTTCAAAATCACAATGGTCCATTCCCAAAAAACAGTCATATTAGAACATTTTCTTGTGACTGGTTTTACAAAACGCTCAGAAACCATGAAAGGGTTGAACGTTCATGGCTAATGTTTTCTCCCGTCAAAAATGCTGTGTTCTTTTTTCCATGCCGATTATTTCACGATGATAAAAGTGCTTTTGGGAAGGGAGAAGGTTTTAGTAAGTGGCAAAAGCTTAATCCAAGAGTAGAGGAACACAAAGTCCTGGTCACATTCAGTCTTTCATGCGATGGAAGGAACTAGATAGAAGACTGCAAACCCAGTCAACTATTGATTCAGTGTTGCAAAAAGAAGGTCGAATAGAATACCAAAAATGGAGAGAAATTCTGAAGAGAATTCTTGACTGTATCCTCTTTTTGGCTCAATAAAATTTGGCCCTTTGGGGTCATAGAGAAAGCTCTGACCCGAATGATCATACTTGCGTCGGTTTTTTAAATATAATTTTTTTGGTAGGTTGGCGAGGAATCTGTTTGAGGCACTGTACTGATTTCCTGAAGCGTCGGAGACGACTAACGGGCTTAACTCCAGTCCCTTTCTTCAGGAACGTAGCACACGCCAGGGGTGTCCCCTGTCCCCCCTTTTTTTAAATCTAGTATTGAGCCATTCATACGTGTCCTACTGGCTCGCCCGATATTCGGGGAGTTAGAGTGGCCTATCTTGAGGTCTGGGTAATAGCGTTTGCCGACGACTTACTCTTGTTTCTCTCCCAACCTGACAGGGCACTTCCAACTTTGATAGAGTATTTGGAACAATTTTGTGTGGCCTCTGGGTTTAAAATGAACTAAGACAAGACGCTGGCCATGCCCCTAGGACGCGACTGTAAGGCCCCTCCGTTGGACCACTTCCCATTCCAATGGGATAAGGGAGACGTGTTTAAATACTTAGGCCTACTACTCCCGACGGACTTCTCCAAATTGTACGAGGTAACCGTTCCACCACTAGTGGCCCAACTCAAAACTCTGCTGGCCTCCTGGTCTAAACTCCCGTTGTCCTAGATGGGGAGATGCAGCCTGATAAAGATGATTGCATTTCCACGCCTGTTGTACCCAATTCAGATGTTGCTCATTCTCCCTAAATGAAGAGATATCTCGGCCATTCAAACATTATTTTCTAAATTCATCTGGGATGGGGGGAGGACAAGCATTGCACTGCATAAGCTACAATTGCCATATAGTCTGGGGGGGAGTGAACATGCCCGAGAACAGGTCGTACAATGTGGTGGCCCAATATCGCCTGGTAGCAGAGTGGCTTACTGGTCCCTCCAGATTAACGGACAACATGCTGGATCAGGCAATGGCGTACCCAATGTCATTGAGGGCGCTTCTGCACCTCCCCTCCTCCTCATTGCCTCTCCCTCAGAGGGCTAATCACCTCCTCAATGTGGGTCGGATTGCGTGGTGCAAGGCCTGGAAGTCTCTGGGCCTATCCTGGAGGACCACGATTTTCCAGCCTCAATCCGAAGTTTCCAAATGGTTTGGCAGCCCCAGTGTTTAGGGTCTTATCGAATAAGGGTTTGACTCAAATAGGACATTTGCTGCAACAATTCTCCCACGCCCTCCTCCTTTATGGCGACCTCCGTGCCTTGGTGGCTCCCATGTTATTTCGTCCAGTCTATTACATGCACCTCTCGACATTTATTTCAGAACAGCTACGTGAACTAAAGGAATGTGACTTCCTCAACTCTGTGGACAGTATTGGGAGGGTCGGTCCCTCGACCACAGCCTTCTGACAACTATTTCGCCCCAGGACGTGGCCGACCTCTTTCATAGCTTATGGTCATGTCCCTTTATAACACTTTTTGCAACTCCATTAGGAGATTTGGTTCTCAGGTTTTGAAGATAAGGGTGCCCACATCCCCGGACTGGGCGTTGTTTGGTATCCTCTCTGACTATGAAGCTCGCCCCTTGTCCAGGGAGCAGAAACTCCTCTTGGGTCTCCTCTCCGCAGCCGCCAAGAAGGCTATCCTAGGACAATGGATTGCCCACTCCCCCCCACGTTCTCAATGTTTTATTTCCGGTTTTACAACATTTTTCGCCATGACTGGGCAGAGGCTAGTCTACACCAGGAAAGCAATGTGAGCAAATTTTTTGTGGTTTGGGGGACAATTATGCCGCATTTACCAGAGACAGTCACAGCCCAACTGAGGTCTGAATTTCAATTTTCTAGTTGGTATATGGCGCGCTCTCTGTCAGGGCCCCCCACTGCTGCCGCCCTCTTGCTCGATCGATTTCTGGGCTTTGTCCCTGCCTGAAGCCATAAACCACACCGTCTGTGTCGGCTGCTACATCATGGGGGGAGGAAGTCCTGTAGCTCTACTGTGTGTTTTTATTGCATTGTATGTTACGAATTTTCTTTTATACTTTATTGATTGAATCTATAAATAAATAAATAAATAAATGGTTAAAAAAAATGTAATGCTCTTTACATGTGTTGAATTATCCTTATAACCAGAGTGGATGTTTATATAATGAGGGGAGGGATTTCTGCCCCAGGCACCCATAACTCTGGTTACGCCACTGCCTTGAGTAGGTTGTGCCTCTGTTAAATAGGGAATTCAGAGCTTGATTATACCTGCTGATGCAACTTGAGAACCCAGCAAGGAAAAGTCGAACAAGGCAGCGCCTTTCATGCAGCAGCCCTGGTTTCGTCCCTTTTGACGCTGGCGACGGCGAGGAACCTTACATTAACAATATGGATGCACTTACCTTATAATACATATACAATTTTCATATAGATTGTAAATTCCCTTGGGAACCAGGTCACCCTGAATAATGCCATATCTTCCATGTGTGGTGTTCTAATGCATTTAATCCCTTTAGCGCTGATCTAATATAGCGTCACAGATTCTGCATTTCTTTACAAGTGTTGCAAAGGACTCTGCTGGAGAATCGCTTCTCCTGCGCTGTATCTCCTGAATGCTGGTCTACACGGCTCTTTGAACACACAAAGAATCTGTGATAGTGGCAACAGAAACTCATAGCACATGGCAACACTAATGCCGATATACTATGAGCTTACAAAAGTATTTGTTTGCAAATCTGCTGTGATCACATCTGCGGAATGCTAAACTGAAGCTTCATGAATGCTGTAAGCGTTTTTAATAATTTTTTTGAATCACAGATTATAGTCATTTTGTAGAAGCGCACTGTTCAATGAGCAACAAATAATGATAGTGTAGACATGGACAGCTGAACAAAATAGAACTGGATTGATTTGAATTCATAGTCAAATTAAAAACAAAATCTGTATTTGCAGCGATAAGAAAATGATAAAGGATCATATGTGCCATCTACAGGCAAGAAAAGCAACCAAAAACAAAACTAAATGATATAATCATATGTTGGAGATTATTGACTTCTTTAATAGGTCAGGGATATATTAATTATGACGCATATTTTTCTTATTGTTGATATACATAGATATGTATATATTATTGACAGTGCCTCCAATACCAGTGGTATAAATTGGTATTTAAGCCCTAAAATAGGGATTAATAACCAATCAATGAATATACGTCTTAACAAATATATGGCGCGTTATCCCGAGTTCTTTTGATGCTCTCTAGATATTTTTAAACACAATAAAATCAATAAAGATATGAGACTGCGTAACGGTAAAACAATTCAAACCAAAATTTATTCACACGTCAAGTTTCATACAATCGTATGTTATCAACGGATTAGCAAACTACAATTGACAAGTGATTCTAGATTTTGGTCAGTAGCGATACTGTGACACGTAATAATCTAATGGATAGATATTTTAGGTTTATAGACCGCACCACAGATATACACGCCTCAATTCTTAAACACCAAACTCTATTCTATTCACTTAAACCTTTCCCATTATAAACCAATCCTCCACCTGGCTAAGATAAACACTCAGTTACTGGGCATCACCTGCAGCACAATTTATTATTGTGGGGGCCTATTCACTAAATGCAACTTCCTTCAGGGAGATACATAACACACTCGATAGGGAGACTATCTCTTCCACAGATCAATCACAGCACTTCATTCGATATACGTTAACCTAACGCTTCTTAATGACTTACAGCGCGTGCATTCATTCGGAAGGGCTGCAAGATGGATATGGAAGGAGTTATGCTAGGTTACGAATGGGGCGGACAGTACTTGACATATAAAAGCTATTTCACGGTCCCAGCGTATCTCACCATAGGTATATAATTGATCTTTAGATGTCCACAAACAGTATTCTTGGAATATAAATAATTTCACTAAATTATGGCTCAAGTATGCAGCCGTGTAAATAGATTTCTCCCTTAGCACTCCTCTGCAGTGGACTGTAAAGGCAGAATTTCTATTCTACTGATTATTAGGCTCAAACAGCAAAATAATTCATTTATATTCCTTTAGTTTGTGATGGACATCTAAAGTCAGGACTATGCAATTAGAAAATAGATATCATATTATTCAGGTATACTTTACCATCTGGTTAGTGAAGATAGAGTGGTGGAAGATTAGGGTGTGGTCGGTCTTAAAGGGGCGGCCGATGGTGATTGCCTCTCTTCCCTCCAAGCGTCCCTCAGGTCTCTCCCCAAGCTTTTCTCAGTCCCCCTTCTGCTCTGGAGTGTCCTCTCTATATAGTGGTCTTCCGCCCAGTTTTAGATCTAGCCCATCACTATGTGGCCTCATTTGATTGGAGGATATATATTCATCAACTCCAGGGGTCTGTCCAGGTGTTATGTTACCTGGCCAGCAGATGGCGCTCTCAGATCAACCATCAACCTTCTGCAGGAATTAATTTATGGGCTTGGCCAATCTTTTACTGGTTTGGGGTCGTTTTATTCCTATATCCCGGGACTCCATAGATTTTATTAACAAATTAAAATTTATTTCTATTGTGACATCGCCGGCATACTTCGCCACGGCGTGTGTGCATTTCATACCCCCTTTACTTATATCCACAGGGATGTGTATGTGAGGGGATATCCATTCATTCATTCGTGGTATCGTTTTTAACAGTCACACGTTACCCGACTTAATCGGCTTCATGCGGATTAGTACACCAGACATTTGTGATGATCAACTAAATGTGGTAGGGCCTCTGTTTTTATAAGATGCTAAAATTATCAGTTCTAACTATAAATATCCTCATACCATATAGTACATATTGCCGAATAGCATTACAAGCTGGTTTACCCAAGCCATTTAACCTTTGGGTTTTTTTTCTTTATTGGGCAACCTATTGTTCCATGTTTACGTGGCTTTCAGAGTTTCGATCTGACGAAATAAACACAATACTGAGATATCTATCTTAGTTGTCATTGTGTTCCCTTACTTTTAAACCATTTGATCTAAACCCTGTTTGGTTGTAACAAATAAATAAAATAAACAGAGTCCATTAGACCGTCTTTGATCAATGTTAAATGTCCTTTCTTGTATGCGTAACACTAACGAGTTTAGCTTATCTCTTGTTCTTGTTATATATTAACGACGCAGACAAGTTGTTCGTGTGGCGCAATTCCTGGCCCCAAATTTAAACATTCCTGCGTTATAGAAATTTTATATCTAAAAAGGTCTGACACATATATGCCTATTTAGAGTGAAGATATGTGAATTTTTAGGATGAACGTAGTTAGATAGTTCCTTGTAACAACAGAATTCTCTGGCATGTTGTTGAAAACCCTAAGAAGCAAAGGTATTGAAACATAAGACAACAAGAGTTACTATAAGTCAGTCCGAAGAGAAAAATATAGACATTTACATGAAATAGTGAATATATGATGTATGCAGGTGGTAGTATGAGACTACACTGAAGAGTATGTAATGATGTAAAGTTTCAAAACAGGCGCCTATATCTCTGGTTTGATTCAAGTGTAGATAGAAAGCAAGACTAATGAAGGAATAACAGAGAAAGGGCAAACAATAATTTGTTAATAATTTGAGCCTAAAAATTGCATGTCTGCAACAAAAGATGTGGAGCGGGCAGTCACAATAGCTGTAAAGGCTCTTTTGTTAAGACTTCAGTGCATTGTTTCAACTGCTAAGGCATCTTTTCTTAACCCCTTCACTACCGCGATCGTGTCTACACTGTCAGAGTTAGCAGACACAGAAGCCCGAGATCGTACTAACATAATCTGGGGGTGTGCTGTAAATTTCGTAATCTTTTGGGCTCCAGATGCTGCCCTCAAAGTTTCAGCCTGTGGGCATAATGCCCAAGGTATTAAAATTGGCTACGAAATACCCTAACATATCAGGCATTTCCCCAGACGACAGGAGACACAGACTGCAGTTAGCTGCAGTTCTACCTGAAGTAGCTATTTGGCCAGTAGATGGTGACATCTGCTACCAAATAGTTTATTACTGTAAGAAATACATTGGGAATATTCCCAAATATTTCTTACTGTATACAGTTCCAGGTATTTATAAAGCACCAACAAGTTCCGTAGCGTAGAGTAGTTAATTAAAAATAATTTCCCAAAAATCCACTGGATCCTGGCAGTAGGATTTTGGAAACTCACACAGTAGTGAAGGGGTTAAGCCTAATAATACAATGCAACCAGTGACTATAAATACATTTGAACATGTGAAAACAATTAAATTAGGAAATTAGTGACATTGGAACATCCCAACTCAAAAATGGAAAAAATATAGTGCTCAACCGCAGTGTTATGATGTCATACAGTGGTGTCCTCATGGGAGTACTGCAACTTCATAAATACTTCTCAGGGAATGAAAGGGCCATCGGGAAACCAAGGCATGTCAGAATACAGATGCGTGTGTACCCATATGTGCACCGAAAAGCAGTTCAGACATCATTCGAGAGTGTCCTGGCCATCAAGAGAAAGAAAAAAAAAATATATATATATATATATATAATACACAAGGAGGGTAACACTCAACCTTTACTAAGCACTCAGTGTGGGTGCATCTCAAGGCAATGTAATACAACAGACCAGGAGGAGAGCACTCCAAACAACACATTCAAAAAATTCAAAAGGAACAGTAACAGCAGCTTAATACATTTAACCATTTAGAGGTTTTACCAGATTAAACCCTTTAAAAGCTTACAACAATTCTTACCCCCTTCAGGATCATTAAAGTTCTTAAACCATTCAAGACTTTTTACAAGGTTTTTAACCCTAAACTCTGTTGAAAATGATGGAAACTTAGTTCACAATAAAAGGCCATAAATTGCTTAAGCCTGCCAACAGCATCAATGTATTCCACCCTTAGCAGGTCCTATCATGCCAACGTAATGACTGCTTTTATGGGATTAACTCATTTACAGAGAACTAAATCCTATTTGGAGCTCTCTGAAGTTCAAGGTTAAATAGAACCTGTGGGTGGGACCTTTTCATAAAGAATACACAAGGAGGGTAGCACTCAACCTTTACTAAGCACTCAGTGTGGGTGCATCTCAAGACTATGTAATACAACAAACCAGGAAGAGAGCACTCTGGTGGTTAAGGAAGTGGGAAAGGAACTGAAGGTTCTTAAAATTACTTATTATGAAATAAAACATCAGAACATGCTTCAAGCTCCTTCATGTAACCAGTTAATTACTATATTAACTCCTGATCTGGAGAACTACAGTTGTGTTCAAAATTATTCAACCCCCAATGCTGTAAAGGGTTTTAGGGAATTTAGTGTACATTTGTAATTGTATTCAGAATGAAATCCTACAAGGACTTTTTAAAGAACCATATGCAACTAAAATGACATCAATTGGTTTTGTAATACAGTAGTAAATGTTTCTTTTGTGAATTCTTCATTGACACAATTATTCAACCCCTTAAAGACTACCACTCTGAAGAACAGAGGTTCATTCAAGTGTTTTCAATCAGGTATTGAAAACACCTGTGGATGTCACGGAGCAGCAATAAAGCATAATAAGCACCAATTAGGCAGCTTTAAAATTACTGTGATACTCAGCTCCTTCTAGACATTTACTGGTGTGGTTAAAAACATGGTGAAGTCAAGAGAATGGTCCAGGAAGACCAGAGAAGAGGTGATTACTCTTCACAGGAAGGGCAATGGCTATAAGAAGATTGCAAAGATGTTAAACCTACCAAGAGAGACCATAGGAAGCATCATTCGCAAATTCAAGGCAAAGGGCACTGTTGAAATGCTACCTGGTCGTGGCAGAAAGAAGATGCTGACTTCGACTGCTGTGCGCTACCTGAAGCGTAGAGTGGAGAAAAGTCCCTGTGTGACTGCTGAGGAACTGAGAAAAGATTTGTCAGATGTGGGTACTGAAGTTTCAGCTCAGACAATACGGCGCACAGTGCGTAATGAAGGCCTCCATGCCAGAACTCCCAGGCGCACCCCCTTGCTGTCTCCAAAGAATAAGAAGAGTCGACTGCAGTATGCCAAAAGTCATGTGGACAAACCACAGAAGTTTTGGGATAGTGTTCTGTGGACTGATGAAACAAAATTAGAACTGTTTGGGCCCACGGATCAACGCTATGTTTGGAGGAGGAAGAACAAGGCCTATGAAGAAAAGAACACCTTGCCTACTGTGAAGCATGGCGGGGGGTCAATCATGCTTTGGGGCTGTTTTGCTTCTGCAGGTACAGGGAAGCTTCAGCGTGTGCAAGGTACCATGAATTCTCTTCAGTACCAGGAGATATTGGATGACAATGTGATGCAGTCCGTCACAAACCTGAGGCTTGGGAGACGTTGGACCTTTCAACAGGACAATGATCCAAGCATACCTCCAAGTCCACTAGAGCATGGTTGCAGATTAAAGGCTGGAACATTTTGGAGTGGCCATCGCAGTCACCTGACTTAAATCCGATTGAGAACCTCTGGTGGGACTTAAAGAAAGCAGTTGCAGTGCGCAAGCCTAAGAATGTGACTGAACTGGAGGCTTTTGCCCATGACGAATGGGCGAAGATACCCGTAGATTGCTGCAAGACACTTGTGTCAAGCTATGCTTTACGTTTAAAAGCTGTTATAACTGTAAAAGGATGTTGTACTAAGTACTAAGATTGAATGTCACTTGGGGGTTGAATAAAACTGATAATGATGTGAGCACAGAAAAGACATTTGTGGTTATTTCTATATAAATGTTATGTTATATTTGTCTGACCTACACGTGCCTCTTTGATTTAATTGTAAGCAAGATGACTGAATGATCAAAATCAATGTCAAACTGGCCAAAACACTCAATTTCAGTGGGGGTTGAATAATTTTGAACACAACTGTATAAAACAGACTTGGTCTGGTTTAAGAGAGAAAAACTGGGAATGTGTCCATGCTAATTACACTCAGGTGAATCCACCTCGGAGGGAAAATAAACTTTCGTCGGGTCACAATCGGCTACTGGGGGACAGGTTTATTCTAATTTTTTTAGACCCGGGATTGGGCTATCTACTTGAACCAATAGGTCCCAATGTAAGAAGCGATGGAGGCAGAGGAGGTGAACCAGGAGCAGTAAGGTGAACTGGGAGAGACCCCGCTAAAACCACCAGGGATCGACCACCGCGCAGACGGCTGTGATTCCAATTTATAATTTATCACAACAGGTGCTTCAGGAGGCTGTTATCAGTATTCTTTCTAAAGACTTAAGTATTGTGCCCACCAATAAACCGGATTTATTTAAATGGAATATTGAACAATACAAATTCGGACATTCCTTGTGTTTAGCTGAACATTTTTCTGTTTCCCCTCCTGTGTTTGATCAATATAATCATCTCCACTTAAAGCACACCTTTGACCCGCCAATAACAAACACTACAATTAAAATTTTCTTACAATGTTTGCATAATGAGTCCGAATCTTTGCTTGTACGAGACTCTACTAAACCTGCCAATATATCTAGGGCAGAACATGAGGCTCTTATGGATTTATCGAATGACCCCTCGATCACGATACGCTTGGCTGACAAGGGCAGTGGGGTGGTGATAAAGGATTATGTTGATTACTGTTGTAGCGCTCATTCCCGGAGGAGCCGCTGAATTTGAACCTCGGGTCAGTCTCCCCGCACTAGGGAATAAATATACTCCAGCACCGTCGTGGATTTTATAAATTATATAGTTTACTGAATAAACTGGCATATAATGAGTAACACGGTATACGTATATATATTTACAGTACTTCGTAATGCGAGAAACGCGCAGCGGAAAAGTAATACAATACTTCGTAATGCGAGAAACGCGCAGCGGAAAAAGGAAAAAAGTATTTTTAACCCCCTTAGTGGTTGGAGTGTGAGTCCCGTACAGGTTATGTCCCAAGGAATGTATGTGTATGTGTGTATTGGTACCCGGGTACAATATTCAACTGGCCAGTGAATTATTTATGAGGTATCTTCGACTAGTCACGTTGGGGCCCTGTGGGTTTTGAAGAAACTGTAGCGTGCATTAATATTTTACAACGGCCTGGAAGGCCTCTCACCCATCCGCCAGATACTCTGTGCTCCGCTCGACCCAGGATGTCTCTCCGCTCGATTTTGACTGGGGTTCTCTGTATCACCGGATCCGCTGTCTTGCTTGTCTGTATCTGCCACAAGATGTCCAGCTCACCGCCTGCACTCCCTGTTAGATCGATCTGCGGTTCTCCTAACTCGGGGTCCAGCCGGAACCAGCTTCTTGTCCTCAGACCTCACAGCTTGGTATAGACAGATCTCTGCAGGGTCACTGTCCCGATCCTCCAGCACCAGCGAGGTAGCCCCTGCGCTCTGGCCTGGTCACGATTCTTAACAGCTCTGCCTGCTTCCTTCTCCTTTCAGCTCCCAGCTCACTCTGAGCATGCTTTCCACGAGGCTGCTGATGCCTTTCCTTTCCTACACACCCACTTCCTGTCCTCACGCAAAGCATCATGGAAAATGTAGTTCAGTGCCTTCTGTGTTTGTCCAGCATAATCTTACCATGGTCTCTGTCTCCATCTGGTGGCCATTGCAAGTAAATGCAGCAGAACAGTCTTTTTAAACACAGCGCTACACTGTGTAGAAATTTTGTCGCAACTTGGTAACACTGATATCTATGAGACATTAAGTGCTGATCCATCTGTCCACTTTGGGAATATTATTATACCTTAGAGAAGTGTTTCCAAAACCTGTCCTCAGGACCCTCTAACAGGCCAGATTTTTCAGATTACCTTGGAGACATGCAGACTTAATCCTGCAATCACTGAAAAACAAATTATATCACCTGAGCTGTGCTTCAGATATCTTGCAAACCTGGCCTGTCAGTGGGTCCTGAGGATAAGTTTGGGAAACACTGCCTTAGTGGATGCTAAGAACCATACTATTATTTCAAGTTATTTGAATATTTGGTAGTCCGCCAACCCAAAAGTCCAATTCTATACACCCTAAGATAAAAAAAACCTAGGAGACCTATCGTTTCAGTAAAATTGGGTTTGCTGGAGCCTGTGGGTAAATGGCTTGACAGCCTTTTCAAAGAACCAGTCATATCATTAACCACACGTGTACGGGATACAGTGGTTGTCATCTCATGACTGTCTACTATTCATGATCTTACTCCCAATACCATCTTGGTCACTATTGATGTGGAAAGTCTGTATACTGTTTCCACTTTCCAACGGTATGGCAGCAATAGAAGAGGTTTTTCACAATATTTATATTTCCTTGGACAATCCAATTGATTTCATACTTTCTGTTTTATAACTAAACAATCACCTAGAATTATTTCAGGTTTGAGGAAAGTTTCTATGTTCAGCGGACAGGTATCTCAAGTGCTGCCATGGCGCCAATGTATGCTAACAACTTTCTGTTTTGCTGTGACCAGCTGTACCAGGCGCTATGGCGCTCACCCTGGAGTAGCGTAGTCTGGATTTTAATGGACAGAGTATGACAATACAAAATTTCACTGCAATGAATACTGTAATACCTAGAATCCCAAACCAGGGAGGTATTACTTAATCCTGAATACCACTCAGCACCAAATGATTTCGTGATCACTAGGTTACAGAGTGAAAACACTTTAAATTGGTTACAACATATACAATGACTCAAAATGTGAGTATACCATGATTCAAGAAAAGCGTGATTATTTCAAGGTTCAGCAACCTGCAGGACAGGACTTTTATATTGCGATTTGGTAGGAAATAGAACCCTTGAAGGACCGTTATATTCTGCAACCCGCAGGGCAGACCTGCTAACATAGATTGTGCGATATACTTTGTAGATAGACCAAACGTTGCACAAGTAACTTCAGCTATAGATAAATACAACCGTCGGAGAGGCAGGTCTACTTGCACAAATCGGGCGTGATATTGTGTGCCCAGTTTCATGACTCGTTAGGCAAATCGGGGGTCGATTAAAAGAGCAACCTGTAGGGCAGATCTCCCAAGGGAAAATAGGCTGTGCAACATAGGCCTGTAAACACAGACAAACACACAGGGGATCAAGCGTGAGAATTGTCAGTGGGAAATCTGGGTCTATCAACAAATCAGGCTCATCATAGAAGCAGTTATCGGTAACAGACAATCAGGGTATGAAAAGAGCAGACACAGGTCAGCTGGCGATGCGCGAACTATACTCCAGATACAGATACTCACGCCCTGCTTTGACCATGCCAAGCACCGCCCCCTCAGATGCCGATCTGCCAGCTCTAACTCCTGGCACCCAGCCAGCCAGCGATGCCGCCGGGCACCCTGACCCCCAGGAAGCGCCGCGGGAGCCGAAGATGTCACATGACCCCCCATCTACGATCGGCCTCAGGACGACCACCAGGTGCAGAAGGATGAGCCATATGAAGTTGGCGAACCAAATGAGGCGCATGGATCCTACTGGCTGGCAACCAAGGCCTAACCCCAGGACCATAACCCTCCCATGTCCCTTTCAGTGAGGCCAAATTCTCATCCAGAGTGGTCAACGTGTTCCCCTGAAAATCAGAGGGGTTTTCACATATATATTCCTCCTTCATGTCATTCTCTTTCTGAGAGAGTGGGTAGACATGTCCCCTTGGAGGCATGGTACCTGGTTTATCGACAATCATAAGGTCTGCGTGGAGGCAAGATTTCAGATTTCCATTTGTCAAAGACCTCCTTGAGGTTGGCATACCACTTGGGTACCTCAGTAGACAGTGGAGGAGCTGTGGCCACATTCAGACTATCCACCACAGCACTCCTTCCCAGACACTTGGACCAACACTTAGATCCCCAAGAGCCCAATTCCCCCTCCGTCCAGTTCAAGACTGGGTTATGCTTTGCTAACCATGGATAGCTCAAGAGGCACCGTGGGTGATTCTATTATTTGAAATGGTATCTTTTCTTTGTGTAAGATACTTGTACAGAAAGAGATAGGAATAGTATCATGAGTAACATGAGGTCTCAGCAGTTTCCTGCCATCAATACTTTCAATGAGGAGAGGAACTTCTCTCTCAACCAAAGGCATTTGGTCAATAGCAGCGAAACCAGAATCCATGAAATTTCCTGCAGAACCAAAATCAATAAGTGCCTCCGTGTCACACCGGAACCACCACACGAGATCTTTTCCTTTTCTTTTTCTTATCAGAAATGAGAGACACCATGGTAGTACCTAGAACCTGTCTCAGGAGATTCTAGGTATACTTGTCCCCCAATATAGGCCTTTTTAGGTTGTTTGGGACCTTGTAACCGGAAATTACACCTATCTGCACAGTAGAAGCATAGGCCTTCTCTGAGGCGATATTGTCGCTCTTCCCCCGAGACACTGGACTGACCTAGTTGCATAGGTTCAGGGTCAGTTTGTTTCACCCTAGGGGGTGAAGGGATGCGAACATAGCGAGGAGTGGGTGAGGTACCTTGGGGAGGTTTACGGGCTTTCTCACGACCAGACCTCCTATCACGAATCTGGTCATCGACTGCTATGCAATAATCAATCAGGTCTTCTAGCGCCTCTGGTAACGACATAGGAGCAAATTCGCACATCAAAGCATCACTAATGCCTTCCAGAAAAGCCGTAGTAAATGTATTGTTTGGCCATTGCATTTCTGCTGCCATGGTTTTGAATTTAATGGTGTAATCAGCCACTCTGCAATTACCCTGGTTGATACGCCATATAGCCTTGGCAGCACCAGTTGCCCGTCTTTCAGGATCAAAAGTGCGCCTAAGGTCTTTCATGAACTCGGCATAGTTATATACAACTGATCTCTTTAATTCCCATAAAGGAGTCGCCCAAAGCAAAGCTTTTTCTGTTAGGTGGTTAATAACAAAACCCACCTTAGCTCTGTCTGTGGGGCACATACCAGGATTGAGTTCAAACATAATATCAATCTGCGTAATAAATCCCCTGCTATTGATGTGGAAAGTCTGTATACCGTTTCCACTTTCCAATGGTATGGCAGCAATAGCAGAGGTTTTGCACAATATTTATATTTCCTTGGACAATCCAATTGATTTCATACTTTCTGTTTTATGACTAAACAATCACCTTGAATTATTTCAGGTTTGAGGAAAGTTTCTATGTTCAGCGGACAGGTATCTCAAGTGCTGCCATGGCGCCAATGTATGCTAACAACTTTCTGTTTTGCTATGACCAGCTGTACCAGGTGCGATGGCGCTCACCCTGGAGTAGCGTAGTCTGGATCTTAATGGACAGAGTATGACAATAAGAAATTTCACTGCAATGAATACTGTAATACCTAGAATCCCAAACCAGGGAGGTATTACTTAATCCTGAATACCACTCAGCACCAAGTGATTTTGTGATCACTAGATTGCAATGTGAAAGCAGTGAAAGCAACCTGTAGGGCAGATCTCCCAAGGGAAAATAGGCTACGCAACATAGGCCTGTAAACACAAACACACAGGGGATCAAGCGTGAAAATCGTCAGTGGGAAATCCGGGTCTATCAACAAATCAGGCTCCGTCCTCATACAAGCAGTTATCGGTAACAGACAATCAGGGTATGAAAAGAGCAGACACAGGTCAGCTGGCGATGCGGGAATTCTACTGCACGTCAGGGCGACGAGCAGATACTCACCCCCTGCTTTTAAGACCGGTGGCTCCACGTGACTACGCCAAGTCCCGCTCCCTCAGATGCCGATCTGCCAACTCTAACTACTAACACCTGGCCAGCCAGCCGCCAGGCACCCTGACCCCCTAGGAAGCGCCGCTGGGGCCGAAGATGTCACACCAGCAATATCTTACTACAGCATTAGGGGCAAGCTTATGCCAATACTTGTGTTTCATTGATGATATTTTGATGATCTGGGATGGTCCCACTTCAAGATTTGCAAGTCGTGCTGGAATCCCTGAATCAACATCCTACTACGATTAGATTGCAATATGAGATGAGTCCACAAATGGTTAATTTTTATATTCTGCAACCTGCAAGGCAGACCTGCTAACATAGATTGTACAATATACTTTGTAGATAGACCAAACGTTGCACAAGTAACTTGAGCTATAGATAATTACAACAGTCTTAGAGGCAGGACTACTTGCACAAATCGGGCGCGATATTGTGTGCCCAGTTTCAGGACTTGTTAGGAAAATCGGGAGGTCAATTAAACGAGCAACCTGTAGGGCAGATCTCCCAAGGGAAAATAGGCTACGCAACATAGGCCTGTAAACACAGACAAACACACAGGGGTCAAGCGTGAGAATCGTAAGTGGGAAATCTGGGATCTATCAACAAATCAGGCTCTGTACTCATACAAGCAGTTATCGGTAACAGACAATCAGGGTATGAAAAGAGCAGACACAGGTCAGCTGGCAATGCGGGAATTCTACTCCACGTCAGGGCGACAAGCAGATACTCACCCCCTGCTTTTAAGACCGGTGGCTCCACGTGACTACGCCAAGCCCCGCCCCCTCAGATGCCGATCTGCCAGCTCTAACTCCTGGCACCCGGCCAGCCAGCCGCCGGGCACCCTGACCCCCCCAGGAAGCGCCGCTGGGGCCGAAGACGTCACACCAGCAATATCTTACTGCAGCATTAGGGGCAAGCTTATGCCAATACTTGTCTTTCATTGATGATATTTTGATGATTTGAGATGGTCCCACTTCAAGATTTGCAAGTCATACTGGAATCCCTGAATCAACATCCTACTACGATTAGATTGCAATATGAGATGAGTCCACAAATGGTTAATTTTTTAGATTTGACCATTTCCTGTGTGGAAGATCATCTGGAGTATGGTTTATACCGCAAACATACTGACAGGAATACTGTATTGCATTCAACTAGTTTCCATCCCCCATGGTTTACTTGAATCATTACCAATTTCACAATTTTTAGGTGTCTTAAGAAACTGTTCGAAGGTTTCCATATGTCATGTATTGGATCATGGTCTCAATGTTGCAAAGAAAATGTTTCAAACTTTCTATCGAAAGGGGCAATGGAGTAGAGTCTCTAGTTCTCCTCGTTTTGTGTTTCCCCAGGCATTTACGGAGAACTCAGGCACGCTTTGAATGTTTTTGAGGGAACCATTTTGTATACATTCTTTGGATACAGTTGCTCCAAGGGTGACTAAACAATTTTTTTTAATTTTGTTGTTATCTGTCAACCAGATAAATAGTGGATTTCCAGGCTCTTTAACTTCATTGTTGTTACCTCAGCTAGTGTTTTTATATTTTAGTTATATTTTTCATGTTTTCAAAGCTTTTATATATTCTTATGCATTTGGGTTTGTCCATCCTTCTATATTTTCATTTTTTTTTATTTTATTTTTTTATATTAAAGATTTTTATTTTGCAAACAAATGATCACATACTGACCAGCAAGGTTGGCCTCGCAGGGCCAAATATCATACTCAGTTAAGAAACACAACAAAAGAAAATAAACATCAGCTGTAAATAACGCAGAAAAATCAATATCCATCGAAAAAGGGTACTCAGCTGGAAAGAAAGTCTGTTATCAGAAAAAAATCCTCTGTAAGGGGGAAAGCACATCAAAAAGAAAAATTCAAAACATTCTCATTAATCATCCATAACTTCACAGGATTGGGAGGGAGAAATTAACTGGGGGAACGCACCCACAAATGTGGACTCATAGATCTACAGTCAGGTCCAGAAATATTGGGACATCGACACAATTCTAACATCTTTGGCTCTATACACCACCACAATGGAGTTTAAATGAAAAAAACACAATGTGCTTTAACTGCAGACTGTCAGCTTTAATTTGACGGTATGTACATCCAACTCAGGTGAACGGTGTAGGACTTACAGCAGTTTGCAGATGTGCCTCCCACTTGTTAAGAGACCAAAAGTAATGGGACAGAATAGTAATCATAAATCGAACTTTCCCTTCTTAATACTTGGTTGCAAATCCTTTGCAGTCAATCACAGCCTAAAGTCTCAAGACGCTGGGTTTCATCCCTGGTGATGCTCTGCCAGGCCTCTACCGCAACTGTCTTCAGTTCCTGCTTGTTCTTGGGGTATTTTCCCTTCAGTTTTGTCTTCAGCAAGTGAAATGCATGCTCAATGGAATTCAGGTCAGGTGATTGACTTGGCCATTGCATAACATTCCACTTCTGTCCCTTCAAGAACTCTTTGGTTGCTTTTGCAGTATGCTTTGGGTCATTGTCCATCTGCACTGTGAAGCGCTGTCCAATGAGTTCTGCAGCATTTGGCTGAATGTGAGCAGATAATATTGCCCGAAACACTTCAGAATTCATCCTGCTGCTTTTGTCAGCAGTCACATCATCAATAAATACAAGAGAACCAGTTCCATTGGCAGCTATACATGCCCACGCAATGACACTACCACCACCATGCTTCACTGATGAGGTGGTATGCTTAGGATCATGAACAGTTCCTTTCCTTCTCCATACTCTTCTCTTACCATCACCCTGGTACAAGTTGATCTTGGTCTCATCTGTCCATAGGATCTTGTTCCAGAACTGTGAAGGCTTTGTTAGGTGTTGTTTGGCAAATTCTAATCTGGCCTTCCTGTTTTTGAGGCTCACCAATGGTTTACATCTTGTGGTAAACCCTCTGTATTTACTCTGTTGAAGTCTTCTCTTGATTGTTGACTTTGACACACATACACCTACCTCCTGGAGAGTATTCTTGATCTGGCCAACTGTTGTGAAGGGTGTTTTCTTCACCAGGGAAAGAATTCTTTATTCATCCACCACAGTTGTTTTCCGTGGTCTCCTGGGTCTTTTGGTGTTGCTGAGCTCACCGGTGCTTTCCTTCTTTTTGAGAATGTTCCAAACAGTTGTTTTGGCCACGCCTAATGTTCTTGCTATCTCACTGATGGGTTTGTTTTGTTTCTTCAGTCTAATGATGGCTTGCTTCACTGATAGTGACAGCTTTTTGGATCTCATCTTGAGAGTTGACAGCAACAGATTCCAAATGCAAATAGCACACTTGAAATGAACTGGGCCTTTTATCTGCACATTGTAATTGGGGTAATGAGGGAATATCACACACTTGGCCATGGAACAGCTGAGAAGCCAATTGTCCCATTACGTTTGGTCCCTTAACAAGTGGGAGGCACATCTGCAAACTGCTGTAAGTCCTACACCGTTCACCTGAGTTGGTTGTACATACCCTCAAATTAAAGCTGACAGTCTGCAGTTAAAGCACATTGTGTTTGTTTCATTCCAACTCCATTGTGGTGGTGTATAGAGCCAAAGATGTTAGAATTGTGTCAATGTCCCAATATTTCTGGACCTGACTGTAAATCAGTGAACCCCTCAGCCTGCGTCGACAAATGGCACGGGACATGGGACAGGCAGCGCGTCCCCCATTATGTCTGGGCATCCGGTCCCCACCATCCCGCAGCCATGAGGAAGGTCGTCAGGCCTCAGCAAGGTCAAAACCGCACCGCAAGCTCCACCACCAGAAGCTCGCGGCAGGGTTGGGCCAAATCTCGGTAGGAGTGACAGCTTCATCCCGATCTTCAGCCGGGGAGGCCATCCATCCCAGATCGTCGAAGAGGAGCCACCTGTGCCCGGCTTGCCTGTATAGCCATCTTTTTTGGTGTGCAAGTCCCATCCTCACCGCCAACACTCGAAGCCAGGAAGTGAAAGGGTGGTTGAAGCACCAGGGGAAACACCACATCAGGATCGCCATCTTGAAGGCCTCCCTCCTCGGGATCATCAGCAGGTAAATGAGATTCAGTGGGGCACTGGGCTGCATCAGCCCCGATCCCAGCCATCCTCGAGCACCCCTCCTCCCGGCAGCCTCGTAAAACAGCCATCATCCTGTGCCATAGCCCTCTAGTAAGTGGGCCCTCTGCATCCTCCTCCTCCAGCAGTAGTAAGCAGGCATCCAGGCCAGAAAGAACAGCTCCCTCACCTCCAGCGAGGGGAGGGGGTCCATCCCGCCGCCATTTCACATGTCTGTCTGCCGTTCCCATAGAACCGACGCCCAAAGCGACCGGGAGATGTGGGCCCTCCATCTCCATAGACTGCGATAGGCACTCGGCCTGGAGGGAGACGATCAGCAAGGATGGGGTCGCGAGGAGTTCTTTACCCAATAATAGGCCTCAAGATGGTCGCTGGCGTCACGCTGCAGCTATCAAGTAGCGGCTGTCAGGGAAGTCTCTTGTCCGGAGCGGGGGACTCAACGGGCTCCGGACAGTCTAGAACCGATGGCCAGCCTCCCAGGAACCAGTAGCTTAAAAAAAATATTGCAGGCAGAGTCATCAGTGTGTCCCTAGGAAGAGAGGACATGCGGAGCTCCATGAAAACATGTCCTCTCTAGTAAGCAGCCGGCCACGCCCCCTGAATATTTGATACAGTCCTAACCTCAACATCTGAGGAAAGGGATTTAGGGGTTATTATTTCAGAGGATCTAAAGGTAAGTAGTCAATGTAATAGAGCAGCAGGAAATGCTAGCAGAATGCTTGGTTGTGTAGGGAGAGGTATTAGCAGTAGGAAAAGGGAAGTGCTCATGCCACTGTACAGAGCACTGGTGAGACCTCACTTGGAGTACTGTGTGCAGTACTGGAGACCATATCTCCAGAAGGATATAGACATCTTAGAGAGAGTTCAGAGAAGGGCTACTAAAATGGTGTATGGCTTGAAGGAGAAAAGTTACCAGGAAAGGCTTAATGATCTTAACATGTACAGCTTGGAAAAAAGACGAGACAGAGGGGATATGATAGAAACATTTAAATACGTAAAGGGAATCCACAAGGTAGAGGAAGGGAGTATATTTAAAAGGAAGCAAAGTAGCAAAACAAGAGGACATAGTCTTAGATTAGAGGGGCAAAGGTTTAAAAGTAACATCAGAAAGCATTATTTTACTGAGAGGGTGGTGGATACATGGAACAGTCTTCCAGTTGAAGTGGTAGAGGCCGAAACAGTAATTGAATTTAAGCAGGCATGGGATAATCATAAGGCTATCCTAAACAAAAGATAAATCCAGGTAAAGTATCCATGTAATTGGGCAGACTAGATGGGCTGAAAGGTTCTTATCTGCCGACATTTTTCTATGTTTCTATGTTTCTATTTTCATTTTTCTAACACAGGTTCATTGTCGCTTCGGATATAGTTTGTGTGTTTGATATCATTTACTATGTTGATTAATATTATATTGATTATTTTTATGCTTTTGTGTATACCCAGTATTCAAATATAATTTTTTTGTAAGAAGGGGGTTGGAGGATCTTTGGGCATGGTTCCGCTTAGGTAAGTTTACTCTATCTGTATTTTTTTCATGATGGATTGAGCCTTTTGTATGCGTCAGTGTCTTCTTAGCTACTTATACTCCACCCCGCCTCTAGTCCAGCGTTAGGATTACTATGGTATGTTGGGTATATTATAATGGAAAAATTAAAATGGATGCCTGTAGCCATCTTGTTTTAATGTAAAGTCTTTTTTTTTTTAACTTTCGCCTAGTTTTAGAAATGGACAGAGATTTTTTTTTAAATAGTTCATGGCTAGGTGAACCAGAAGAGTTATGGGGGTTCTATAAGTGCCAGACATGTTATATTTAAATTTATTGGTTTGTTTTAACAAGTCCTTGAATTAAAGATATTTTTCTTTTTGGGTATAGGAACAAATTTAAAATCTCTATGCAAGTGTATCAAATATTCACAAAATATATTTTTATAATCAATATATTCAATATTTACAGTAGAAAATAGATGCTCCAATTATTTGTAGAGTAGAACTATATAACGGTATAATTACTGAAGAATAGAATTTCTGTTGATTTTAACTAGAAAGGAATTTAGCTGATAAAGAGTATTCAGTAAAAACCTTGAGAGGAGTGGAGATATAAATTTAATTTTGACAACCCGAGACATACTGTCTGGGATAACTATAGTCATTCTTTGTTCAAACCAAGATAGTGGAATTGACCTTTGACCTGAGATAAGAGATATTAAAAATAATATGTGAAAATTAATTTGAAGAGCAACACTGCCCTCTTGTGGCATAGAACACATTATATTTAAGAATAATGTAATATTTAAATGAAAGGGGTAGATTTTCAGTGATGCACATGCAAATTGACTATAACTGGATCTGTACTGTTCGTTGCATTGATTCAGGCAGATCATCCCAGGACACGATAATGCATTGATTTAGGCAGATCATCCCAGGACACGATAATGCATTGATTCAGAGATTCAGATCATTCCAACACATAATGCATTCAGGATATGACATCTCACTTGATTAGGACCACACCTAAATTTTCCTTCATAGGAATACACAACTTTAACTCACATGCATTGATTATCTGACATTGATAATTTTCACATATTCCAAAAACAATATATTCAAAGAATTTGCTGCTGTAACTACAGACCAGATCTTGGACAGGTAATGTATGAGAGCAAATTAAGGATTTAATGTAATTATATATAACTGGAGTATTTCTTGCAACAGATAGATCCAGAGTCTTCAAAATATTTCTAAATCTACAGATAGAGATATGAAGCAGAATCGGATATAAGGATTTTAACCTAAAGAAATTGTTGCAAAGTGAGATACAGATATATATATATATTGAATTTGGAAGTTACTGTGATTGAAATTAATAAGCAAGGAATTATATAACTACAATATAAAAAGCAGAAGATTAGAAGCTTAATTCTCGATATTAGGGGATGATTCACTAAATAAGTTTTTATTACTTATCATTCTAGAAATAGAATAAGTGATAGCTCATCTTTTGTTGATCCACGTAGCATAGAGAGATACATATATCTCTACAAGATCTAGCTTGTTAAACATTGGTTTGCTGGGAAATACATGTTAATTGTTTTCGTTAAGCAGAAATTTTATTAACCATTTGTGTATAGTTACTAACTGATAAAGTAAATGATATTAATCATATATGCAGTTACTAACAGGAGATACATATATTGGGAAGCTGGTTTTCTATGTGATGGATGGATGTGGTTGTTTATAAATCTTTGTTTATGATATGAGATTTGAAACTTTTTTGTATACGTAATAAATATATATAGGTTTTTATCCGATTATTGATTAGTGTATTCTTCAAAGCAAAACACATACAATTAAAAGAATTTAGGAGAATTTCTAGGAAATATAAACGATTGATATTTGTATCTCGTATAAGTTTCTTAATTGAATATCTCGACAGGTAACAGTGTCTGAGTTTTTTTTCTTGAGCATGCTCTGATCGGGTGTGAGGATTACAATGATTATGGAACGTTGGTTAAGATTGAGCTATGGTGAGTTTTTCTCAGTGCAAGTGGATCACCCTATGGGTAGCCAATATTTTATTTCATTTTGTCTTTATTTTTTACGTTGGGATTTCTACGGCAATGGTGCTGTCCACGAGCTCCTCACATCTGTATCGGCATGTGCGGCGTGCTGATGTCATGACGTAGGCACGTGGTGATAATTGGTTCAGGATCTCTGCATATGTGTAAGTGTATATATACTTGTTTGTTACCTTTATTATCTTGAAAAAAGGCCTTCGGGAAACGTTGATAGATTTAGCTTGGTAATAAACAATCCTGTCCTGCGGGGCTTCATATTTATTATCACGTGCCACGCAGGTCCTTTTGCGTACCAGCGGCTGGCAGCACCATCCTCGCTGCTTGCTGGCTGGCCCGCCGAGTGATGTAGCTGTCAATTTAGGCCGGGGGGGGGTCTCTGACACTGGTGGGGTGCGGCCTGATGACACGTCACCTGCCAAGTTTAAAATCAGACACCTTAACACTGGTCCTTTGCCCTGGCTTGGTTTCCACTCTTCTCAGTGCGTTCATCGGGATTTATATCTTTTGCTCAACCTGTGTACAAGCTTGGCTTTTCTGACTATTCCCCTGGCTGTTAACACTTTGGCACTTAGCTGATGACCCAACCTGGCATCTGACCCCTGACACTTGGCTGACGACCCGCCCAGGCATCAGACCCATGGCACTTGGCTGATGACCTGCCCTTGCATCCGACCCATGGTATCTGGCTTACGAGACCCCTGGTGTTAACCCCTTGTTTCATGCTTATGAGCTATCCTGGTATCAACCCCTGGTATCTGGCTTATGAGCTATCCTGGTATCAACCCCTGGTATCTGGCTTATGAGCTATCCTTGTATTAAACCCTAATTTCTGGTTCTGATTGTATATCTACGACAGGTTTATAAATCCGGACACTTAAAGGACCGGCAGTGTAGTATAGATTATTTGTGTACTGGGATTAGAAATATATAGGAGATACGTGACATTTATATTGACCAAGTCCCAGCACCAGGTGCAGTGATTTATTTTGCAATTTTCATGTTTTAGTAACCTCATCCCTGCGGATGACGTGTGGGGGGGATGTCCTGGGGATTCTCTGCCGTGTGTGGAGGACGTCACCGACACGTCATGAGTCTTTGCAGCAAAGGGGGAGACCCCAGCTGTCTAGGGCGGAGTCCCAGGGTGTTCTGACTTCCTTGAATTACTCAAATATAAGTAATTAGAGGGAAGGGCCAACTCTGATTGGTGTCATTAATTGATATTGGAGAGTTTCTGAAGGACTTAGATGTATACAGTAAGGCAGTTGAGTAAGACTAAAAACTAGCTACTGTGTCCTCTGTATCACAATAACTGACAGTCATACTGACTAGAGAATAGAAACCAAGTTAAATGGACAGAAAATTGGAAAAAAGACTAGGCCAACTGCTTAAATAAGTTACAACATATTAAAGAAGCACTTTAAGTAGTAAAATACCATCCAAGGGCCATTGAAATACCATCTAATATGGTGTAACAGAGCAAAAATCATTTCATACTAAGTTGAGGGCATAGTTGCAAAGTACCCCAAGGGCCGAAAGAAATGCAAAAGAAAAACCATTTGTTATATCCACACACTGCCTTAGTATATACCAAAGAAGAGAAATGTTAAATTTTTTGACTTTTATGTGTAGCTAGCCCTTTATGTATACATATAGCTGAAAATCTCTATCAGTTTGTAATTCATCATCCAGGAGGAAGGATATTATTAGCATTTATGTAGTAACTGTGCATAGCATTGTAATCTGTGACCTCTGAATGAGTGATATTACACAGCACAATGGGCACAACAAAGGAAAAGGGTAACCCAAATATGTAAAGCCCTATCAGAGCAAAGGAATTGGTTTAAAAAGTATGTATAGAAAACACAATAAAGTAGCATGATAAAGCTGCTCATTAATTGTACGGCCAACGAACAAACTATAGTGAACTGGTCTACTATATGAGGGACTGTAACGAATGAAGACAAGTTTATCAATGTTATTACATACTTATGCAAATATAAATTAACCCCTTAAGGACGGGTTAATTTTACAAGGTTGGCGCTCTTCTAAAAGTAGAAGTGTGCTGAGCTCATTTTGACCGTTTTTGCTCATCATGTTTAAACGCGATATGAAGTCATGTTTTATTGTACAACCCAGACAAATTATATATCCTTTTTTTCGGCAGATTCATAATATATCATTATAATATGTATATGTCATGCCCTGTCAAAATGCTATAACAAAAAATGTAAAAAAAAATCAGAATTTTCAATAAAATTTCAATCATCCGCAGTGTGTAACATAATTTTTTTCACATTTTATCATCCGAGCCTTTGCGGTTATATATTCTACTAGTTGTAAAGCCTGCCCAGAGGGCAGTCTATTGTGGATATACTGCCCCAGCTCATGGATATACTGCCCCAGCTCATGGATATACTGCCCCAGCTCATGGATATACTGCCCCAGCTCGTGGATACTGCCCCAGCTCGTGGATATTGCCCCAGCACGTGGATACTGCCCCAGCTCGTGGATACTGCCCCCGCACGTGGATACTGCCCCAGCTCGTGGATATGCCCCCCAGCTCGTGGATATGCCCCCCAGCTCGTGGATATGCCCCCCAGCTCGTGGATACTGCCCCCGCACGTGGATACTGCCCCCGCACGTGGATACTGCCCCAGCACATGATATTTGCCCCAGCTCATGGATTTGCCCCAGCTCATGGATTTGCCCCAGCACGTGGATACTGCCCCAGCACGTGGATACTGCCCCCGCTCGTGGATACTGCCCCGCTTGTGGATACTGCCCCAGCACGTGGATACTGCCCCAGCACGTGGATACTGCCCCCGCACGTGGATACTGCCCCCGCACGTGGATATTTGCCCCAGCACGTGGATACTGCCCCAGCACGTGGATACTGCCCCCGCACGTGGATACTGCCCCCGCACATGGATATTTGCCCCCAGCTCATGGATTTGCCCCAGCTCATGGATTTGCTCCAGCTCATGGATTTGCCCCAGCTCATGGATTTGCCCCAGCTCATGGATTTGCCCCCAGCTCATGGATTTGCCCCCAGCTCATGGATTTGCCCCCAGCTCATGGATTTGCCCCAGGTCATGGATTTGCCCCCAGCTCATGGATTTGCCCCCAGCTCATGGATTTGCCCCAGGTCATGGATTTGCCCAGCTCATGGATTTGCCCCCAGGTCATGGATATGGCCCCCCCAGCGCTCATACTTACCTGTCGAGCGGCGCCAGGGAAGTGAAGATTTCCCCGCTTCCTGTTTTTGAAGGACCCAAGCCCCGGTCACGTGACCGGGGCTTGGGTCCTTCAAAGCGGAAGCGAGGGAACTTTCCCTCCGCCGCTCGGGGGGTAGGATGCGCGCGGCAGCCGGGTAGAGGCTGCCGCGCGCATCCAACCCCCGAGCGGCGGGGGAAACTTTCCCTTCGCCGCTCGGGGGGTTGGATGCGCGCGGCAGCCGGGTAGAGGCTGCGAGCGCAGCCTCTACCCGGCTGCTGTGTGCATGTGTAACCGCCGCGGCGAGCCGGCAGCCGGCTCGTGCCGCGGCGGTTGCATGCGCGCGCAACCAACCGCCGCTGGTTGCGCGCGCATGCGCAGTAGGGCTTTGGCGACGGACAGCCAAAGCCTTACTCTATTATAATATAGATGGGGTACGCTTGTTAAAAAAATTAGAACTGGGAACCCCTTACTTTATTTTTCTTCGAAATTACGTGATTTTAGCTAAACCCCCCCCCCCAAAAAAAATTCGGTAGTGCAGAATCATTGTTCGCATTATAATTGCAATGTGAACAATAATGCTGCATTAATAAAAAAAACACGTTCTTATTTTTTTAAATATTATTTTTACTGGACACATGGTCATGTTTGGTATCATTGGACAGGCCATGTTCCGGCCTTTCCAATGATAGCAAACATGACCCTCTACCTGCCACTGATCAGGAGAAAGGTGGATTCAAAGAACCCCCCAATCTCTACTATAGGATTTCCTTAGGAAATATGTGGGCAGCTAGGGGTTACCCAGTTAACTGCATTGGAACCGCCGGGAGAGGTGAGTAACGGTGGCAGACAGGCTTCAGACGCCGGACATACTATGCAGGATGGCATAGTACATCCGGCGTCCTAAAGAGGTTAAATAGTAAATTTTTTGTATCATTACTTTATAGCAATAGGAGTATTCAGTGACAATAAGATTACGAGGTTATATTGATATAAGCAGCTAGTTGTGTTTTAACATTATGGTTATATGAAATGACACAATATTATCCAGTAAAGACAAAATCTACAGTAAATAAACAGAAAACAGTAAAGGGCAATTGAACTCACATACAAAATTACTGCATAAGGATAGTTTGGGTTTTTAATTATGAATAGGTCTAGTAGTATTACATAAGAACATTGGCCGGATTCCATCCAAACGACAACAGCGGCTCACAAATTGATAAACAATGCGTGAGCAGTCCTTTATTTGCGTCATGCTCTTAATGACTCTATTCCACAGAAGCTGCTGTATTAGGCTAGGGTCAGACGAACGCATTTTTATGTTGTCTGTGAAAAAGTGCGTTCGAATGAATGGACGCATTTTTTCACAGAATACGCGATAGCGGTCATACGATGTGCATTTTCGTCCGTGATTTTGTACGGATCATCAATAAAACTCTTTTTGCGTCTGGACGTTATATTGGCCGGACATTAGCAGCGTCTGACGTCTCCTAATCACGCAAACACGCCTCTAGCGGACGCAGCGCATTCTGTACGTCAGTACCTGCGGTTTCACGTTCTCGAAAAAATGCGTTCATTTTCCACTTGCGTTGCGCAGCCGGACTTTTCTGCGACCGTACTTCGTATATTGGCCGTCATTGCCTGGCATCTGCTGCTAGTGCGGCCGTGATTAAGTGCGCCAGAACGCGCGTTCGCACTGCCTCAGTCTGACCCTAGCCTTAGAGACTCAAGTTGAAATAATTTGGCGTTGTTACAGTATACCGACGGGGCCACTGTCTGCATCGACACCATGGAGTGAAGCGTAAACCTGCCACTAGCTTGCATATGTGGAGTTGCACAGGGATGCCATAAGAATGTTGATAATGATGTGCTCCCACTGTTCTGCTGCATGTCGCCAGAGGAAGCGGTGGACCGCGTCACCCACCGCACCATGCTACTAGTGATGGGCCGAACACCCCCATGCTCGGCTCGCATTCGAACTCGAACATTTGAAAAAGTTTGAATTCGAACGGGAACACGATTCGAACGCAATGCAAGTCAATGGGGCTCAAAAGTTCGAAAATTAAGGTCCCCTCCAGAGTGCATATATGCAATATATTGGTCATAAAAGGTGTACGTGGGTCCAGGTACTGTACTGGGGGACAGGAAACAATGAAAAACAAATTTCACATTTTTTTTTAACCATTTCACTGCTGAGTGCTGAGCCATTTCACCGCTGTGCTCTGAGCTCATTGTTACCGCTTTTGCTCATGTTTAAATGCGATTTGAAGCCATGGGAAATGTTTGAGCAACAATGAGTGGGAAAAATTACGATCTTAACGCAAACATTACCGCTCACTTGCGTGAGCACTAACGTTTGCTGCGGTGTTCACCGCTTATTACAATCCAAACGCAAACGAGTTAAGTAACCAAATTTGTAAGAAGAATAATTAATGCAGCATATGAATCCTCACACTGCCGGGCAGCACCTTTACAGTATAATTAATGCAGCATATGAATCCTCACATTGCCGGGCAGCACCTTTACAGTATAATTAATGCAGCATATGATTCCGCACACTGCCGGGCAGCACCTCTACAGTATAATAATGCAGCATATGAATCCTCACACTGCCGGGCAGCACCTCTATAGTATAATTAATGCAGCATATGATTCCTCACACTGCCGGGCAGCACCTCTACAGTATAATTAATGCAGCATGTGAATCCGCACACTGCCGGGCAGCACCTCTACAGTATAATAATGCAGCATATGAATCCTCACACTGCAGGGCAGCACCTCTACAGTATAATTAATGCAGCATATGAATCCTCACATTGCCGGGCAGCACCTTTACAGTATAATTAATGCAGCATATGAATCCTCACATTGCCGGGCAGCACCTTTACAGTATAATTAATGCAGCATTTGATTCCTCACACTGCGGGCAGCACCTTTACAGTATAATTAATGCAGCATTTGATTCCTCACACTGCCGGCAGCACCTTTACAGTATAATTAATGCAGCATATGAATCCTCACACTGCCGGGCAGCACCTCTACAGTATAATTAATGCAGCATATGATTCCTCACACTGCCGGGCAGCACCTCTACAGTATAATTAATGGAGCATATGATTCCTCACACTGCCGGGCAGCACCTCTACAGTATAATTAATCCAGCATATGATTCCTCACACTGCCGGGCAGCACCTCTACAGTATAGTTAATGCAGCATATGGATCCTCACACTGCAGGGCAGCACCTCTACAGTATAATTAATGCAGCATTTGATTCCTCACACTGCCGGGCAGCACCTTTACAGTATAATTAATGCAGCATTTGAATCCTCACACTGCCGGGCAGCACCTCTACAGTATGATTAATGCAGCATATGAATCCTCACACTGCCGGGCAGCACCTACAGTATAATTAATGCAGCATTTGATTCCTCACACTGCCGGGCAGCACCTTTACAGTATGATTAATGCAGCATTTGATTCCTCACACTGCCGGGCAGCACCTCTACAGTATAATTAATGCAGCATATGAATCCTCACACTGCCGGGCAGCACCTCTACAGTATAATTAATGCAGCATTTGATTCCTCACACTGCCGGGCAGCACCTCTACAGTATAATTAATGCAGCATTTGATTCCTCACACTGCCGGGCAGCACCTTTACAGTATAATTAATGCAGCATATGAATCCTCACACTGCCGGCAGCACCTACAGTATAATTAATGCAGCATTTGATTCCTCACACTGCCGGGCAGCACCTCTACAGTATAATTAATGCAGCATTTGATTCCTCACACTGCCGGGCAGCACCTCTACAGTATAATTAATGCAGCATTTGATTCCTCACACTGCCGGCAGCACCTTACAGTATAATTAATGCAGCATATGAATCCTCACACTGCCGGGCAGCACCTACAGTATAATAATGCAGCATATGATTCCTCACACTGCCGGGCAGCACCTCTACAGTATAATTAATGCAGCATATGAATCCTCACACTGCCGGGCAGCACCTCTACAGTATAATTAATGCAGCATTTTATTCCTCACACTGCCGGGCAGCACCTCTACAGTATAATTAATGCAGCATTTGATTCCTCACACTGCCGGGCAGCACCTTTACAGTATAATTAATGCAGCATATGAATCCTCACACTGCCGGGCAGCACCTACAGTATAATTAATGCAGCATATGATTCCTCACACTGCCGGGCAGCACCTTTACAGTATAATTAATGCAGCATTTGATTCCTCACACTGCCGGGCAGCACCTTTACAGTATAATTAATGCAGCATATGAATCCTCACACTGCCGGGCAGCACCTACAGTATAATTAATGCAGCATTTGATTCCTCACACTGCCGGGCAGCACCTCTACAGTATAATTAATGCAGCATTTGATTCCTCACACTGCCGGGCAGCACCTCTACAGTATAATTAATGCAGCATTTGATTCCTCACACTTCCGGGCAGCACCTTTACAGTATAATTAATGCAGCATATGAATCCTCACACTGCCGGGCAGCACCTACAGTATAATTAATGCAGCATTTGATTCCTCACACTGCCGGGCAGCACCTTTACAGTATGATTAATGCAGCATTTGATTCCTCACACTGCCGGGCAGCACCTCTACAGTATAATTAATGCAGCATATGAATCCTCACACTACCGGGCAGCACCTCTACAGTATAATTGTGGATTATTCCAGCCTTGGTGTTAGAATAATCTTAATTTTAATAAAGACAGGAGGCGAATATTTTGCATTCTCTTTTCTTTACTAAAACATCAGCAGCAAGGAAAGTTTACATAGCAACAGCAGTAACCAATCAACAACAAGAGTGTAGTAAGTCCTTAGCCACGCCCTCTTTTTGTATGCCGAACGAGCAGGAGAGACGTGAAGTAGAAATTCCAGAAATCCAAGAAGTAGGAAGAACCCGGAAACTGAAGAGGTGAAAGCCAAGACTAGGTAGGAGTCAACGAGATGGTCAGTCGCAGAACTGGAAGCCAACGGGCGTCCGAAACGATGGGAGACCAACAGGGCCGCAGAAGCAAATCAAGCTACGGAGAAAGCAGAGGATACGTGAAAGTACCATGTGATGGAGGCTTGCCAATCAACAGTTAACTAACTGACCAGTCAAAGCGAAGAATTATCAATAGTTAAATCAATTATGAGACAGTAGCCGTAGGCTAGGCCAATGAGACATGCAAACCCTACTAAGGGGAATGAAAAATAGTTAGACAATAATGGACAAAAGTCGAAGAAGTGTAGATACGTAAATTACATCCTTTATTCAAAATTTATTTATTTTTTATTATTATTATTATAATTTTTTTTTATTTATTTTTTTATTATTTATTTATTTATTTATTTATTTATTTATTTATTTATATATTATTATTATTTTTTTATTTTTTTTATTATTTTTTGTTTTAATCGAATATAGCAGTAAATCCGGTACAATGTGAGCAATCCCGGGTATGGGCGGGCGGGAAAAATATTCGCCTCCTGTCTTTATTAAAATTAAGATTATTCTAACACCAAGGCTGGAATAATCCACAATTTTATATCAAGTCAGGAGGCTTCATATTTTGCAGTTTTAAAGCTGCACCAGAGCCCCAGATGCATGAGAACGAGGGCGAAAATAAAAGGTACGAAAGGTGACCGCCCTAGAACAATCAGCAGCCGCTAGTATGTCGGACAGGGAGCCGCCGGCGACCGCAACAGAAGAAGCCACTGCACCCCGCACGGAGTGAGCGCCGAAGTGAGGAGCAACACCTGCTAGGGAGAGCAGCCAGGGGGCCCCTCTAGAAAGTGTAGGCGAGGAAACAGGATTGTAAGTGGAAACATAGGAGACCAAGAGCTGGCCAACCGGAGGGGAGCGCAAAGAGCCTAAGTGGGAAAGGTAGTTCGTAACGCACCCTAGCACACATAGGGTAGAAAACCTTAGAAAAAGGGGTTTTTTGTACATCTAGTAAGCGTGAAAAACAACTCCCTTAGGAGAGAAAACCATAGCGTGCGCATCGAAGGCTCTAGCATCCAAAACACGTCTAAAGGACCCCAAACACAAAATGATGGTTAGAATACATCAAGAGCTGACGCAGGAACAGCGAGTAGTATCTGGCCAGTTACGCAGGAACTCCAAAACAAGCGCCACATCCCAAAAGTGAGTATATTATTTGGGCCGCGCGGGCGAGCGAGCCTAACGCCCTTGAGGAGACAACACACAGAAACGCCACCCAGGGGAGCGTGAGCCACCGAGATGGTCGAGCGGAACCAGGTGATGATAGGACTTGCCGGCCGTGGAAAGGCTCGCCAACAAATTAGAGGGGCTGTAGCAGGATCAGGCACACACCAACCACACCAAATTTCCCCAGGCGTAACATTTTTGCGTGCCAGAAGTCCAGGATTCCCATAATAGGGAGCGAGCCGCAGCTGATAAGCCTGGTAGCATGCAGGGTCCCCGGAAATTGTCCAAGCCACCAGTGGAAGATTGCCCTCCAATACCACTGGATTAGGGTTGCCTTGAGGGTCCAGAAGAATGGATGGAAAAGGACGGCAGCAGCGGGCAGGAGTAGACAAGGGAGTTGTAGTGTCAGTGGCAACCAGCTCTGTGCATCCCATAGAGGCATGAGTAGAAGTCGAAACCATCCATCTGCGGACTTCTTGAAGCGTGCACGTGAGCATCGTGAATGGGGGAAACAGTGTAGGCTCCTCGATGGGGCCATGGTGGGAGGAAAGCATCCACCGCTGCCGCCTGCAGGTCCGTAAGCCAACTGAAGCCGGTCTGCATCTGGTGGGTCAAGCGGAAGTAAACAGGTTGACCCAAAGGAGTAGAGGGCAGATGATGTGAAGCGGCTGTTCCTCTGGCGTCCATGCCCCACCCGTGGATACAGGTCCGCAAGTCGCTCCCCAACCCGACTGGCTGGCATCTGATTCCGATACGAAGTCCGGTAGAGAGCCAAAAATGGCCCACCCATTCCAGGCTTCCATGAGGCGCAGCCACCACAGGAGTTCCACTCGAGCCTCAGGAGTGATAGGGACCAGCTGGTCGTAGGAGGGATTGAGACTGAGGCACGTGGTTTTCTGACGTTGCATCGCCCGATAATGCAGTGGGCCAGGGAGAAGGGTGATGACTTGGGCTGGGCGACAAGCTGACTTGTCCATGTTGGTAATGAACCAGAGGTCTTACAGGAGAGTAAGCACTAGGGCCGTGTGATGGGAAAACAGGACCGGATCTTGAGCCAGTACGAAGATATTGTCCAGGTATATGAGAGACCTGATGCCCTGTGAATATATGGAGGCCATGGCCAGTAAGAGGAGCTTCATTGAAGCACCATGGTGCGGAGCTGAGGCCGAAAGGTAGGCAGGTGAACTGTCGGTGGTGCAGGATGGATAGGAGACCCCTGAGTAGATGTGTGCTCTCCATTGTGAAGTGTCGATAGGACAAGAAGGGATTGAAGACTATCCAGTTTAAGACCGGGCGAAGGTCCCCAGACTTCTTGTGTACCAGAACACATTGTATGAGGGAAAACAGACTGGAAGGGAACCTGGGAAAAGTCTATCAAGAAACCAGATACGATTCGTAGGACCCAAGAGTCGGAAGGTTGGTATAGATGTTAACCTTATGATTCGATTCTTTTAAGAAGAGGTCCCCAAAAAAACAACCCCTTGGCCGCAGGACCCAATTCTTTGGAGCACATACTTGTTAAATTAGCGTCAAAGCGAAAAAGCGCCTCATTGCGGCGTGCAGAAGAGATGCTGACATTGGCGTTACCTAAAGACAGAGGGCACGCTGTGCCCATTCACGGACCATTGCAGGGCCGAGCAGGGTAGGCATAAGGCTATCCTAAACAAAAGGTAAATCCAGGTAAAGTATCCATGTAATTGGGCAGACTAGATGGGCCGAAAGGTTCTTATCTGCCGACAGTTTCTATGTTTCCAGAAGGTAGTGCTTCGTCCACCGTGACGAGCGGGCCTGAAACCTCCAGCATTTGTCCTGGGCGATGCGGAAGCCCTGTTCGACTTCGACAAGGATCCCTGCCAACCTTGCCCAGAAAGGAGACGAAATCCACGTCAAACTCTGGCGTAAGAGATACCTTGTCAGGCAGCGTCGGGCAAGGGCATCCTGCCCACAGATGCGCCCTGGAAATTTTAACTAAGAGACCGCGTAGCCAGAAGAGCAGAAACTCCGCTGTGTGGTCAGGCGGGAGCCAGGCCGAAGACCTGGGGTGGGTGGTAGTGCATGGATCGAAAAAGGAGGGGAGCTCCTCTAGCATCGAGGAGTGGCGCTGGGGTATCCGAGGACACAAAGGAGCGAGGCGGTGTTGGAGCGGTAGAGAAGGGCACGATCGCTAAGCTATCAGAACGGGGCTCACCCGTCGAGCTTGCAGTAGTCGGTGGATCACCGGTGGTATTGGCTCCGTCCTCCTCGGGTAGTGAGCCTGGTAAATATCCATGTCATAATCATCGTCCCCTTCTTTGGGGACAGAAGTGCGGGAGGAGTTTGTAGCAGGGCCCTTACCCTAGCCAGCGGACTCAGATTAACCCTTCCAGAGTATTTTACGAGATGGCACGGCAGCCTCAGAATGAACCGAATGGGAGCCCTCAGAAAGGGCCGGTGACTGGGCCCTAGAAAGGACCGGAGGTTCTGGCTGGGGAAGCGGGGCTTGGCTGCCAAGCTATGGACAGTGTTTCTGAAATGGCAGCTAAAAGCCAGGCCGAAAGCTCCTCTGGATTGGTGGGGAGCTGAGGAGGATCCATGGAAAACAGAATAACGGGACTCACCTGTTGAGGTAATATATATATATTAAAATTTATAGGGATATATATCAGGGCTCACCCGATGTTTAGTGTGGCCAAACAGAAAAATCCTGTACTAGCCGTCAGGAAGGTAATAATATATTCATTATAAATTAATGTGTTGTGGCTCACCCGATGCCTTTGTGGGACAGACAGATCCCGCCAGAATAATAATATACTTATATATATATATAAGCTTATCAGGGCTCACCCGATGCCTTTGTGGGACAGACAGATCCCGCCAGAATAATAATATACTTATATATATATATAAGCTTATCAGGGCTCACCCAATGTCTTCGTGGGACAGATATCCCGTTAGATAAATAATATATTTGTTTATATACATAAGCTTATCAGGGCTCACCTGATGCCTTCGTGGGACAGATATCCCGCCTGATAAATAATATATTTGTTTATATATATAAGCTTAGCAGTGCTCACCCGATGCCTTCATGGGACAGATATCCCGCCTGATAAATAATATATTTGTTTATATATATATAAGCTTAGCAGGGCTCACCCGATGCCGTCGTGGGACAGATATCCCGTCAGAAAATTTTATTTTTATATATATATATATATATACATACTTACTTACTTACTTATCGGGGCTCACCCGATGCCGTCGTGGGACAGATATCCCGTCAGAAAATTTTATTTTTATATATATATATATACATACTTACTTACTTACTTATCGGGGCTCACCCGATGCATTCGTGGGACAGATATCCTGTCAGAAAATTTTATTTTTATATATATATATATATATATATATATATCTATATCTATCTATCGGGGCTCACCCGATGCCTTCATGGGACAGATCCCACCAGAAGAAATAATATTTATTTGTATATATATAGTATAAGCGTATCGGGGCTTACCCGATGTTTACGTTGGGCAGACAGAAATCCCACCAAAAATAATAATTTATTTATATAAATAGAACCTGAGGCCGTTTAACATGTAAGTGCTGACCTGCTAGTTTGCATCGGGACGCGAAGAAGACGCGATGTCCCGAATGGCGGCAATTGCTGGTTAGAACTAAGATGGCCGCCGGAGTGCGCACGGACGAAAAGCCATACTATCCTGAGGAGAAAGTTTAGTCGCGCACTCGCTGGAAGGCGGCGGGGCCGCGCAAAACACAAAGAAAGGGGGAAAAAGAACCTTAAGGAGAAAACAGAGCTGTTAAAACAAAGTAAATTACGATGGGGCGCCGCAAGTCGCGCAACGCGAGCAAAGCGCACCTGCAGGCGGGAGAGTGCCCACACAGCAGGGAGGAAACCTAGGAAAAAAACAATCAGGTGCACAGTACATATAATAAATCTGAGTATAAAATTACATAATAAACCTAACAGTGACAAATTACACCTAAATTAAAGCCTGGCAACCAGGAGCTGTTTTGAAAACGTCTCACCTGGTCGCCAGCAGCAAGAAAAGAGGGCGTGGCTAAGGACTTACTACACTCTTGTTGTTGATTGGTTACTGCTGTTGCTATGTAAACTTTCCTTGCTGCTGATGTTTTAGTAAAGAAAAGAGAATGCAAAATATGAAGCCTCCTGACTTGATATAAAATTAATGCAGCATTTGATTCCTCACACTGCCGGGCAGCACCTCTACAGTATAATTAATGCAGCATTTGATTCCTCACACTGCCGGGCAGCACCTTTACAGTATAATTAATGCAGCATATGAATCCTCACACTGCCGGGCAGCACCTACAGTATAATTAATGCAGCATTTGATTCCTCACACTGCCGGGCAGCACCTCTACAGTATAATTAATGCAGCATTTGATTCCTCACACTGCCGGGCAGCACCTCTACAGTATAATTAATGCAGCATTTGATTCCTCACACTGCCGGGCAGCACCTTACAGTATAATTAATGCAGCATATGAATCCTCACACTGCCGGGCAGCACCTACAGTATAATTAATGCAGCATATGATTCCTCACACTGCCGGGCAGCACCTCTACAGTATAATTAATGCAGCATATGAATCCTCACACTGCCGGGCAGCACCTCTACAGTATAATTAATGCAGCATTTGATTCCTCACACTGCCGGCAGCACCTCTACAGTATAATTAATGCAGCATTTGATTCCTCACACTGCGGGCAGCACCTTTACAGTATAATTAATGCAGCATATGAATCCTCACACTGCCGGGCAGCACCTACAGTATAATTAATGCAGCATATGATTCCTCACACTGCCGGGCAGCACCTTTACAGTATAATTAATGCAGCATATGAATCCTCACACTGCGGCAGCACCTCTACAGTATAATTAATGCAGCATTGATTCCACACACTGCAGGGCAGCACCTCTACAGATAATTAATGCAGCATATGATTCTGCACATGCCGGGCAGCACCTTTACAGATAATTAATGCAGCATATGAATCCTCACACTGCCGGGCAGCACCTACAGTATAATTAATGCAGCATATGATTCCTCACACTGCCGGGCAGCACCTCTACAGTATAATTAATGCAGCATATGAATCCTCACACTGCCGGGCAGCACCTCTACAGTATAAATTAATGCAGCATATGAATCCTCACACTCCGCGGCAGCACCTCTACAGTATAATTAATGCAGCATTTGATTCCTCACACTGCCGGGGGCAGCACCTCTACAGTATAATTAATGCAGCATTTGATTCCACACACTGCCGGCAGCACCTTTACAGTATAATTAATGCAGCATATGAATCCTCACACTGCCGGGCAGCACCTCTACAGTATAATTAATGCAGCATTTGATTCCACACACTGCAGGGCAGCACCTCTACAGTATAATTAATGCAGCATATGATTCTGCACATTGCCGGGCAGCACCTTTACAGTATAATTAATGCAGCATATGAATCCTCACACTGCCGGGCAGCACCTTTAGGCTGGGGTCAGACCAGCGCACTTTTAGGCTAGGGTCAGACGAGCGCAGTGTTAACGTCCGTGTTGCCGCACATAAGTACGTCCGTGATAGCATACAATTGTGTTAAATGAAGCCCCACACACGAAGTACATCCGCACAGAAGTGCGGAGGCATGACGGACGCTGCAAACGGACGCAGGTTAGGCAAGAACGTAATACTGCTAGAACGGACGTGTGGAGTGCGCCACGTCCACAACGTCTGCATAGCTTTGTGTGTGAGTGATGGAGCGTGGTCAGATGGACTGCATTTATACGTCCAGCATTTTTGACGGACAGAATGTTTTTTCATTGTATTTTATTTTTCCCTCCTACATCCGTCAAAAAATAACTTCAGTGAAAAAACGGACTGTGTGACCACTACTGCGTCATCCGTACTGACGATGTCCGTACTGCACGGACGTACAGTCCGTAGAAATCACGCTCGTCTGACCCTAGCCTTAACGTGCGTTCTGGCGCACATAATTACGGCCGCACTAGCAGCAGATGACGAGCAATGACGGCCAATATACAATGTACGGCCGCACAAAAGTCCGGCCATGCAACGCAAGTGGAATTTGAACGCATTTTTTTGAGAACGCTGAACCGCTAGTACTGACGTACTGAGTGCGCAGCTGCGGCATACCGGTGTGTTTGCGTGATTAGGAGATGTCAGACGCTGCTAATGTCCAGCCTACATAACGTCCAGACGCAAAAAGAGTTTTATTGACGATCCGTACAAAATCACGCCTGAAAATGCGCGTCGTCTGACCGTTTTTGCGCATTCCGTGAAAAAATACATCAATGCGTTCGGACGCACTTTTTCACGTTCGCGGGGAAAAATGCTTTCGTCTGACCCTAGCCTTACAGTATAATTAATGCAGCATATGGATCCTCACACTGCCGGGCAGCACCTCTACAGTATGATTAATGCAGCATATGATTCTGCACATTGACGGGCAGCACCTCTACAGTATAATAATGCAGCATATGATTCCGCACACTGACGGGCAACACCTCTACAGTATAATTAATGCAGCATATGAATCCTCACACTGCCGGGCAGCACCTCTACAGTATAATTAATGCAGCATATGAATCCTCACACTGCCGGGCAGCACCTCTACAGTATAATAATGCAGCATATGATTCCGCACACTGACGGGCAACACCTCTACAGTATAATTAATGCAGCATATGAATCCTCACACTGCCGGGCAGCACCTTTACAGTATAATTAATGCAGCATATGAATCCTCACACTGCCGGGCAGCACCTTTACAGTATAATTAATGCAGCATATGAATCCTCACACTGCCGGGCAGCACCTTTACAGTATAATTAATGCAGCATATGAATCCTCACACTGCCGGGCAGCACCTTTACAGTATAATTAATGAAGCATATGAATCCTCACACTGCCGGGCAGCACCTTTAGGCTAGGGTCAGACTGAGGCAGTGCGAACGCGCGTTCTGGCGCACTTAATCACGGCCGCACTAGCAGCAGATGCCGGGCAATGACGGCCAATATACGATGTACGGTCGCACAAAAGTCCGGCTGCGCAACGCAAGTGGAAAATGAACGCATTTTTTCGAGAACGTTAAACCACTAGTACTGACGTACAGAGTGCGCTGCGCCCGCTAGCGGCGTGTGTGCGTGAATTGGAGACATCAGACGCTGCTAATGTCCGGCCAACATAACGTCCAGATGCAAGAAGTGTTTTATTGATGATCCGTACAAAATCACGGATGAAACTGCGCATAGTATGACCGCTATTGCGTATTCCGTGAAAAAATACGTCCATTCTTCGAACGCACATTTTCACGGACAACGTGAAAAATGCGTTAGTCTGACCCTAGCCTAACAGTATAATTAATGCACTATATAAATCCTCACACTGCCGGGCAGCACCTTTACAGTATAATTAATGCAGCATATGAATCCTCACACTGCCGGGCAGCACCTCTACAGTATAATTAATGCAGCATATGAATCCTCACACTGCCGGCAGCACCTTTAGGCTAGGGTCAGACGAACGCATTTTTATGTTGTCTGTGAAAAAGTGCGTTCGAACGAATGGACGCATTTTTCCCCGGAATACGTGATAGTGGTCATACTATGCGCATTTTCGTTCGTGATTTGTACGGATCATCAATAAAACACTTTTTGTGTCTGGACGTTATGTTGGCCGGACATTAGCAGCGTCTGACGTCTCCTAATGACGCACACACGCCTCTAGCGGACGCAGCGCACTCTGTACGTCAGTACCTGCGGTTTCACGTTCTCGAAAAAATGCGTTCATTTTCCACTTGCGTTGCGCAGCCGGACTTTTGTGCGACCGTACTTCGTATATTGGCCGTCATTGCCCGGCATCTGCTGCTAGTGCAGCCGTGATTAAGTGCGCCTGCACGCGCGTTCGCACTGCCTCAGTCTGACCCTAGCCTTAGGCTAGGGACAGATGAGCGCATTTTCTGCGGCCACCGTCAAAATGTACGTCGATGCGTGCGCACGCATTTTTTCACGGAATACGCTTAAGTGTCAGACGATGCGCAATTCTGGACGTATTTCATGACGATGGGGTGAAAAGAAGTCTAGGGAAATCCGGCTGTTGAACGTTATGTTGGCCGCACACTAGCAGCGTCTGACATCTCCTAATCACGCGCACACGCTGCTATGCGGCCGCAGCGCACTCTGTACGTCAGTACCAGCGGTTTAACGTTCTCGAAAAAATGCGTTCATTTTCCACTTGCGTTGCGCGGCCGGACTTTTGTGCGACCGTACTTCGTATATTGGCCGTCATTGCCCGGCATCTGCTGCTAGTGCGGCCGTGATTAAGTGCGCCAGAACGCGCGTTCGCACTGCCTCAGTCTGACCCTAGCCTTACAGTATAATTAATGCAGCATATGAATCCTCACACTGCCGGGCAGCACCTTTACAGTATAATTAATGCAGCATATGATTCCGCACACTGCCGGGCAGCACCTTTACAGTATAATTAATGCACTATATGAATCTGCACACTGCCAGCAGCACCTTTACAGTATAATTAATGCAGCATATGATTCCGCACACTGCCGGGCAGCACCTCTACAGTATAATAATGCAGCATATGATTCCGCACACTGCCGGGCAGCACCTCTACAGTCTGACGCTAGCTTTAACCGGCGCGCTGTGTGCAGCTTCTGAAAAGATACGCTATTAGAAGCCGGCTGCGCATTTTGCATCGCTCCCTCTACACTAATAGTATCTTCTCAGAAGCTGCACACAGCGCGCCGGTGTATGCAGCGTCTAACAACGTGGGAGACGGGAGGCTGCGCTTGTTGGTGGATCCAGGAATCAGGTGAGTATTAGAAAGAAAGAAAAAAAAAGTTTTATTTTATGTTCCCGGGGACATTTAAAAATGTCCTCTGATTTTTATTAAAAAAAAAATGTGTCGCCTTACCTTAGTCTGGTGGTCAGTGGGGGCTCCCTGGATCCTGGTTGTGTGGGTCTGCCGTGGCCGCAGGTGCAGTGGCTCCCTCCCTGCGCCGCCTCTCTGCCACATGCACCCGGCCGGCCAGCCCGCACAGTCGCAGCTCTGTCATCCGGCGGCTGCTTGCTCCTCAAGGGGGTCCTTGGAAGGCCCCGGCGGGCAGCCCTCTACATTGCCTGATTAGAGGGCCGCATCTGACTGATGTTTTAGCAAAAAGGTGTGGGAAATGTTGAGACCCATAGGCTTTAATGTTAAAAATATTCCTGTTTTAATTCAATATCTAATAAACCGTTGCTTATAATATTCTGCAGTAAAGAGTCTCTTTATTTTTAGATTTTTTAGGATTTTTAAAGAATTTTTTAAAAAAAAAATCCAATATTTTTTTTCAAACTTTTTGCGAACGTCTGGAAAAGTTCGCAGTTTGCAAACTTTCGAACAGTCAATGTTTGAATCAAACATCGAACCGGCAGCCCATCCCTACATGCTACCTGAGGTAAGTGTACTATTTTTTATTTGTTTGGATTTCGGTGTTAAGAGACACCAGGCTCTGGGAGCTGAGAATCATTTTCTGAATACAGTATCGAGCCAAGAAGAATTAGCTATGTTGAAATAGTAAGAATATTTATTTGGTACATATATATTTTTTATAACTCACTTATTAATGAACAAATTAACATAATGGAAGTCTCTTTCCTACAGTGCAGTGTTTGATAACTTTGATGGACTTTTTGCCTTGAGAAAGTTACTTGTATGTAATGAAACGCGTCAGCGTTTATGTCCTATTAAATTAAATTTTAATACTTACATTTCGTCCAGCCTTTTTGTTGTATCCTGCATCACATATGGTGTTCAGCGATTCTGAAAGCCGATTTCCCAGCGGTTTCCAGCTACACCACGGGCTATATTACAATGTTGGTGCTAACTTAACCAGAGCTGTTGTAAACTGAAAACCTCTGTAGCGCTCACTCCCGGAGGAGCCGCTGAAAATGAACCACGGGTCAGTCTCCCCGCACTAGGGAATAAATATACTCCAACACCGTTGTGAGTTTTGTAATTTAAATAGTTTACTAAAATAATAAGCAGATGTTGAGACACGGTATTCACAGATATTATTACAGTACTTTCGTATTGCGGTAAAACGCGTAGCGGAAAAGAAACGAAACACGAGGCTTCGTATTTCGGAAGAATAAAATATTCGCAACCGAACAGAAAATATATGCAATTGCCCAATAGTTCGGAAAAACAGAGACACGTAGCGAACCCCAAAATACAATCTCTTCGTATTATGGTAAACGCGCAGCGAAAAGAGAAAATATAATTCGGAACGTATCTTTAACCCCTGTTCCAAATCGTAACAGAATGAGTCCTGCACAGGTTAAGTCCCGGAATGTAAAAGGTGCATATGTGTGTGTGGTACCCGGTACTGTTCAACTGGCCAGTGAATTTACTTAAAGAATGTCTTCGACTAGTCAAGTTGGGGCCCTGTGGACTTTAAAGAGAAAACAGCAGCGTGTTCTTTTTATTACAAACGGCCTTGGAGCCTCTCACCCATCCACCGGTTGCTTTAGGCTCCGCTGACCCAGGACGTCTCTCCGCTCGATTTTGACTGGGGATACTAGCGGCCGGATCCGTTGTCTGACTTCCCGTAGCTTGTCCACGACTTTTCCCAGCTCACCGCCTGCTCTCTGTACCCGATCCACTCGCGGTGACTCCTTACTCGAGGTCTTCGGTTGGTTCAATCTGCAGCAACTCTGGAACTTGGAGGGCTCCTTCTCAGGCTTTCTGAATGACCCGGTAAAAGAACTGACAGGTCTCACTTGCGCTCTGGCCTAGGCCCTCTCGCGATGTATGGCACTGCGTCTGCTCTCTCTCGTTCCCTGGCGCGCTCTGGCGCGTTCTCCACGAGGTTCAGGATGTAAGTCCGCTGGGTCCCACCCACTTCCTGTCCTCTCGCAAAGCATGCCGGGAAATGTAGTCCCAATGTCCAGTGTCTCTAATCGCGATTGTCTCCATCTTGTGGCCAAAAATAGGTACTGCCGGCAGCAAGATTTTAACACAGCGCTACACCTCCATAGGCTATAATGGCTCTGGTAAGTTTTCAACAGCTCTGGTTAAGTTAGCACCAACTTTGTAATATAGCCCCACAAGTCTACAGGCAGATCACAACCACTGAGTATATTGATTGATGTGCCCATATTGCATTTATATCCTGTGAGCATGTTATATGAGCAGGGGTTTCTGTATCATTTGTATATGCAATTCTGCCCTATGTTGTTTTCATTTGTCTTACAATGAGACTCCTTATATTCTTATTCATGTATCAGTGTTTGATAAACCCAACGCACCTCGCATTGCTACCGTAGTTACGTAGAGGACAATTGCTTCTCTAACTCGTCCCATGTAGAAGAAGATGTGCATACAGAGAGATACAACAGGCAAATAACCAGCCATACGCATAACATTCTGTTTGTCCGGGTTTTCTCTTGAATACTGTAAATGCTGTACATACCCAAAACAGATTGTACTTACAAGGCTAATAACCTGTGCAAAACAATTACAGTACAAACAATAGACACTTGGTCATGCAAAAAGATTGCTCATTGCTCTGGCCAAAAGGCATACATTCTGAGCTGCTTGGGTTAACAGACAAAGATTCTTTTTACATCATATTTTCCCTTTCTTTTTCCGTTATGAAGTTATCATTTCAGTGACTTGTGATGATTAAGTATATAAAATACACTATTTGATTTTCTAGAAGGATGAGAATAAAATGATCTGAAAATGTAAACAGTTTTCTTCTAAACAGAATTCAGTCATGTAGGAACAGTTTATTGCTCACAGCTATACTGAGTGTAGCCACTGAGACAGGTAGCAAATGAATTAATCCCTGGGTCTGGGACATATGAATAGAACACATTATCTTCGGATGGATTAGAAAATTTAAAGTCAATGTTAACCACATCAATCAAATCTACATCTGCGGATCATAGTTAAGGGAAACAAAAAGATTACTATACAGCAAACTGACCTGCCAAATTTATACCTGAAATTCTTCTAACAGCGTCTGATTATATTTAAACTGTCTTGTAAGACTATTCTTCATCGTGCTGACCATTAATAGTCCTTAATAGTAAATTATTCTACCCAGAAGGACTGCCTAATCCTTTTCATTTTCCTGGGCACGTATAACCTTTAGAAAATGATGGGCATATAAATAATGCTCCTATAAAATACGTAGAGTTAATATGCTTCTGCTTGTAATTAGGGTGTGCACCTGTGGAATATTTATTTACAAATTTACTGTTGGTAGAAGTACACATTTTTGTTAGTGAGAAAAAGGTTTATAGAGAGAAACAACATTCATGTGCTTTATCTTAACCTCCAGAGCAGTGGCGACTCTAGGAACAATATTTAGGGGGGACACAGAAGATACCGTAGTCAAAACTGGGGGGGCACTAATAATTTTCACCACTAAATCATACCACTGAGTAAAACTAAGGGCCCTATCACCTGGTGTGAGCTAAAACACCATCACTAAAGGAAAAATTTAGTGCGAGTCGCTAAAACTTACAGGGTTATTCAGAGAGCGTGAAAAGCAGGAGAATGACTGGAGAATGGAAAATTCTTGGTCAAAATAGCCAAACCAGAAAAATTCTCCCAGTCATCTCACTTTCCAAATCGGCTATTTTGACCTAGAATTTTCCATTCTCCAGTCATTCTCCTGCTTTTCACTGCTTTCTGAATAACCCTGTTAGTGCCTGATGACCTAACAGATCACCTTGTCTGCAGTAGTCCATGAACAAGGTCGTTTGGCGCACGCTAGGGAAACTCTAAGACCCGGGTTGAGACCCAGCGCTAATGCGGTTGTGTACAGGATAGAACTGTTTTTCTTTTCCATACCTATCCCCCACCCTCACAAGCTTGAATATGAACACATCCAGTGAATAACCTCACACCCCTGCATTATTAAAATCCTCCACGGTGGCCGTATCATCCATGTGTTGATGCACACATATATTAAGGCTGATGGGCATTGCATGATAAATGCCACCCAACAGCATGTAGAATCATTACACTGCATTTAATAGATCCAAAAGGAAGGCCAGGTGAGCAACAACAATTTCCCTGCTGCAGCATAGCAATAATACATGTTTCAGGGCAAGACTTATTCACGTGTCCCTTTAAACATGGTCCACACAGTCACCCTAATAATCAATTGCTTACATACTATGAATAACCCCCAGCATAAAATGTTTAAAATTAGGCAATATATTAGAATTAGGATATATGTGCATAAAGGATACATTTATAATAGAGCTTACTGCAACAGCAGCGACATTGCTGACCATATCTATTACTATGGTGTATGGGGCCAAGAGAACACCTGTGCTGCATTCCTTTCAATTGCCTATTAATTTTGGACGAGGACCTGGTTTTTCTGTTTTTTTGAGTTAGCACCAGGGTTGAGCAGTAGGTAAAATGTTGCAATTAGTGCACCTCAAAAAATTTAGCGCTGGCACCAAGTGATCTGTTAGCTGCAAAAGCGCTAGAGATCTCTAGCACTCCCTGTGTTAAGTATAGGACGCGGAAAGTACATTAAGCTCGCGGTACAAATCGCTAATAGCAACGTGCTAAGTGATTTTTCCCATTTGTAGCGGGAGGCAAACGATCTATTGGTCAGGCGCTAGACTCAATTAACCTGGCGCTAATGCAAAATCACGCCGACGCAAGGGTTAGCTCACACCAGGTAATAGTGCCCTAAATAAGTATATATAAATAAGATTCCAAAATCCCAGAGTAATGTGATGCAATGAGTAATGTGATGCAGTGATGCCTTTTTTGTTGTACTAATTGACCTTATTTTCGGAAAAATAAATTCCCCGAAATGTGACGGAAAGCAGAGGATCTAAAGATCATTAGACCCTTCCATAATAACCCCTAAAATGCCATAAACCCAGAGAAATACAATAAAAATAATAAACAATGTGGCATTTAGCTACCCCTTAACCCGAAAATGCCATTCATCAAGGGAAAACATGAAATGAATACACTGAGGCATGTAGTTTACCCATCAACCCGTGAAATGCCATTAATCAAGGAAAAAACAAATGTATACTGTAAGGGATGAAGCCTACCCATTAACCCTTATTATACAACTAAAACCAAGGCAAAAACTAACGTAATACACAATGTAGTGTATAGTCTGAACATTAACCATTTCACTGCTAAGCCATGTCAACCCTGTGAAATGTTTAAGTTTAAGTACACGTTTTTATTTAATGTTTTATGACTTATACTTCACACTGAATATGGTCATGTTGGGTATCTGCCCTTTCGAATGCCACCTAGTTCTTCCATCTACGATGCATAGCGACAGAGATATGTTGGTCCGAAGAAGTGTGGGAAGCTGGATGCTGATTTTTGGTGGGGGGGCACATGGGGGGCAAGGAATAACCTAGGGGGGGCAATTGCCCCCCTTGCCCCCCTGTAGAGTCGCCTATGCTCCAGAGAAGGGCCATTTAAAAAGTCAGGAATTTAAATGGGGGACTTCATATTCTGTCTGCAACATTCACATTATATAATCCAGGGGTCAGCAACCTTGGCCCTCCAGATGTTTGTGGATCTATAGTTCCCATGACTCCATGCCAACCTAATAAGTGGCTGAGCAGCACAGAGATGTAGTTTCAAAACATCTAGAGGATCAAAGTTGCCGACCCCGGATGTAGTCACAGCTCAAATGCTATACAATGATATTTATACAAAGTATACGGCATAAAATGTACAGTAACCACATGGAAAATCTAGGCTGTAATACAAGAATTCAACCAGGAAAAGTAATATTATTATCATCGTACATATAACACCAGCAGTTCTTGCAGTAATTTAAAATAATCAAAAAGGGGAATGAAACAAACTTACAAACTTAGGAACTAGAGACAAGAGGTGTACAGGGCCCGGCTTAGAGGAGTTTACAATCTAGAGGAAGAGGTAACAATTACAAGGCTCCTTGGTGATTACAGAGCATCAAACAAGTGATATGGATTAATGAAGAATATGATCCTGGGTTGACTTATGACAGCTGTACTCATGCCTTCCACAGTAACCATGTACAAAGACACAAAGACAGCCGAACAACATGCATAGAATTGATGTGGTACAAGTAGGTTTGTGCTTGTGCTTTGATTAAACTATGACCTTACCCACACAGACTTTTTTTTTGCAATCTCCCTTAACTTCATAAAGACCACTGACGTACATAGTATGACCTGAGGAAAATTCCCCTTAAGGTCCAAGGAAGTACTATGTACGTCCTGATCCTTAACCCACCTCCCTCCCTATACTCACCTCCCTGGTCGGTGTCCCACGTCGGACTGGCTTCCTTGAAGCCTGCCTAATGGTTTTTATGGTCACCGGCCGTCGCGTTGATGCCCCCCAGCACATGCAGTGATGAATGTGAAAGGGGAGGGAGGCTTTGTTGGAGCCCTCTCCCTCCGAAACGGTTCCAGATAGAAAGAAAAAGAGTGGCACCGCTGAAGAGGGCAGAGTCTGATTTTGGGGATTAAAGTTCAAAAAAGTGTTTTTTCCATTTTTTTCATCAGAATTTATCATTTGTTTTTCATAGTAAATTATATGATATGATGGAAATAATGGTATCTTTAAAAAGTTCATTTAATGGCGAGAAAAACGGTATATAATATGTGTGGGTTCCATAAATGAGTAAGAGAAAAATTAGACCTAAACACAAACAGCACACAAATGTAAAAACAGCAGTGGCCACTTTTGGACTGACAATGGCAAAATTGGCTTTTCACTATGGGGTTAAATTATCCATTAAACCTATACCCAAACCACACAGATAAGCAACTCTACCTCTCTCCCCTTTCATTTTCAGGGAGGTGGATTCAGTGCTGCTGTGAGTCCCCTGTATGATAAGCAGAGGGAACATCTGTGTCACGGATCCCCCTGATTACCAAGATGGTGGTCCCTATTACGCAGACCGCTCACTACCCTTCCGATCCTTAGAATGGTCGGCACGTCTAGACAGATACAGAATACGTAAAGATAGGTAGACACAAAGAACGATACTAGGAGGGTACACAAGACCTAGAATGGTTGGCTCTTCCCAAGACCTAAACAATAGAAGAGGTAGTCTGATGCGTGCTTAGGATGCCACACAGACTGACCACAAAACCAATATAGAAGAGTAAACGCCAATACCAGGAGTGTTGCACAGAATAGTTAATTAGCCAATGCCAGGGGTCGGTACACAGAATGGTTCGTTTGCCAATGCCAGGGGTCGGTACACAGAATGGTCAGTTTGCCAATGCCAGGGGTCGGTACACAGAATGGTCAGTTTGCCAATGCCAGGGGTCGGTACACAGAAGGGTCAGTTTGCCAATGCCAGGGGTCGGTACACAGAAGGGTCAGTTTGCCAATGCCAGGGGTCGGTACACAGAATAGCCAAAAATATACAATAGAATGCAAGAGCTCTGCGGGAAGTAACTACCACGTCAGGGCGCCGGTTGTTCTGCGAGTCTGGGCTTTAAACCCGGCGGGTCCGCGTCAGCCCGCCAGGCCCCGCCCCCGGCGTCCCCACGTGTGCGGAAGCGACCGCAATATCACTCGGCGCCTGGCTAGCGAGCAGCGAGGAAGCTGCTGCCAGGCGCCGGGGGTACGGGGAGCCACCGTGACAGAACCCCCCCCTCTACGGGCGGCCACTGGACGACCCCCAGGGGCACGGGGATGAGCCAAATAGAAAGCCCTCACCAATCGAGGAGCATGAACCTCAGTAGCCGGAAGCCAAGAGCGATCCTCCGGGCCGTAGCCCACCCAGTCAACCAAGTACTGAAGGACTCCCCTAGACACCCTGGCGCCCAGAATGGCCTTGACTTCAAACTCTTCCTCGCCCTCCACAGAGACAGGAGGAGGAGGGACACGGGCCCTGGTGTACCGATTACACAAGAGTGGCTTCAACAGACTCACGTGGAACACATTGTGTATCCTGATATGGGAGGGTAGTGCCAAAGCATAGGAGACCGGATTGATGCGCCGCAGAATCTTATAGGGCCCTATGTATCTGGGTGCCAGTTTCATAGAGGGTACTAAAAGCTTGATGTTCCGTGAAGAAAGCCAAACCCTGTCCCCAACTTGATACACGGGTGCCGGCCTCCTGTGACTGTCTGCTTTGATTTTCTGGATAACGCTACTTTCCTCCAGTGCCCGTTTAACCCTTCCCCAAGTTTCTTTCAAAGACACTAAATGCTCATCCAGAGCAGGAATCGCGGTATCAGGAAACGTAGCAGGGAGCACGGGAGGATCAAAACCGTAAACAGTGAAGAAAGGTGAATGTCCTGTGGATTCGCTCACTGCATTGTTCAAAGCATACTCTGCCCATGGTAGAAGATCAGACCAGTTGTCCTGTTTGTCAGATATAAAACATCTTAGATACTTTTCTATATTCTGATTAGCGCGTTCTGCTGCTCCGTTGGTCTGGGGGTGATAGGCCGAGGAGAAAGATAAGTCTATCCCCACATTCTTACAAAAACCCTTCCAGAATCTAGAGACGAATTGGGTACCCCTATCGGAGACAATCCCAAGAGGAATACCGTGTATGCGGACCACATTGTTTATGAATATGGGCACCAGTTCGAGTGCCGAAGGTAGTTTACGAAGAGGAACATAGTGGCCCATCTTGGAGAACCGATCTATGACCGTGAGTATTACAGTATTACCTCTTGACTCGGGTAACTCTACTATAAAATCCATGGCTAAATGCGACCATGGTCGTTCGGGGATTGGCAGAGGCTGGAGTAAACCAATGGGCGCTGTTTTGGGACTTTTATGTCTTGTGCACACCTCGCACACCGTTATGTAATCTCTAACATCACGGCGCACCGTGGGCCACCAGAGGAGCTTACGTATACTAGACAGTGTTTTGGTGATCCCCATATGCCCAGAGGTTTTGTTATCATGATACAGTTTTAATACTTCTTCCCTTTCGTTCTCAGGTACAAAGAGTTTCGCAGGAGGTCTCCCCCCAGGAGCTGTACCCTGGGCGGTCTGCAATCTTAACATTAGAGGAGACGAGACACTAATCGTGGTGAGAGCTATAATTCTTTCCTGGGGTACAATGGGATGCTGATCTTGGATGTTATGTTCGTAGGATTCGTACTGTCTTGACAATGCGTCTGCTTTAATGTTTCTTGACCCAGGTCTATATGTGAGGACGAAAATAAAGCTTGAAAGAAACAATGACCATCTCGCTTGTCTGGCATTCAACCGTTTGGCGTCACCAATGTACGTGAGATTCTTATGATCGGTAATGATGACAATGGGGTCCCTAGACCCCTCCAATAAGTATCTCCACTCCGTCAAGGCTGCGATAACTGCTAACAACTCTCTATTTCCGATATCATAGTTCCTCTCTGCCGGGGACAATTTTCGGGAATAGAAGCCGCATGGATGCAAGGGTTTGTCGGGTGCCTCCCTTTGGGACAAGACTGCACCAAGACCTAGCTCGGAGGCGTCAACTTCAACTTGGAAAGGCAGAGCCGGATCAGGATGTCGAGAACAGGGGCAGTCGTGAATGCCTGTTTGAGGGCCTCGAAGGCTTGCCTGGCCTGGGGTGTCCATTTCTGATTTCCCACCCCTTTCTTAGTCATGGCCGTGAGAGGAGCTACCAAGGCCGAAAAGTCTTTAATGACCTTCGATAATAGTTGGTAAAACCTAGAAACCTCTGGATGGCTTTAAGCCCTTGGGGTAGGGGCCAGTCGAGGATTGCCGACAATTTACCAGGATCCATCTGAAACCCCTCAGGGGTTATGATATACCCAAGGAAGTGCACCATCTCTATATCAAAGAGGCACTTTTCTAATTTGCAGTATAAGCCGGCCTTCAATAATCTCCTTAACACTTGTTGCACATGGTGTGATGGGTCTCCTTATCTGGAGAGTATATCAGGATGTCATCGAGATACACTATGACGAATGTTTGCAGAAAGTCCCTTAGAGTGTCATTTATGAGATCCTGAAACACAGCTGGCGCGTTACATAACCCAAAGGGCATTACCAGGTATTCGTAATGCCCGCTACGCGTATTAAAAGCCGTCTTCCACTCGTGCCCCTTTTTCACCCTTATCAGATTGTAGGCCCCGCGTAAATCGAGCTTCGTGTATATACGGGCCCCTTTCAGTCGGTCGAACAACTCTGTTATAAGGGGAATAGGATATGCATTTCTTATGGTTATTCTGTTTAAACCTCTATAATCAATGCATGGTCGCAAGTCTCCCTCTTTCTTGGAGACGAAAAAGAAACCAGCTCCTGCTGGGGAGGAGGACCGTCTAATGAATCCACGCTCAAGATTCTCTTTTATATATTCCTCCATAATATCGTTCTCCTTTTGCGACAAGGGGTATACATGTCCTCTGGGAGGCATGGTACCGGGGAGTAACTCTATGGCACAGTCATACGGGCGATGTGGTGGTAAAACCTCAGTCCTGGCCTTCGAAAAAACCTCCTTTAATGCCTGATAACAGTCAGGGACTACTGTGGATAAAGGAGGTGCTGTGGCGATATTAAGGCTACCAATAACAGTGACTCTGCCCATGCATTTCAACTGGCAACTGGGGCCCCAACATTTTATGTCTCTCTGGACCCAATCAATCACCGGGTTATGCTCAGTCAACCATGGAAACCCTAGGACGACGGGGCATGAGGGAGAGTCAATAATCTGGAATCGTATGGTTTCCTGGTGCAAAACCCCTGTTTTCATGCATACCTCTATAGTGTCGTGGGTGATATGGGGACATGACAAGGGTTTCCCGTCTATGGCCTCCACCATTAGGGGTCTTTCTTTGAGAACTAGAGGCATACACTCTATCCATAAAGTTACCTGAGGCTCCAGAGTCTAGGAACGCCTCAGTCTTGAGGTGCACCCCCTCCCAGGTTAAGGAGATGGGCACCAGAATCCGGGTTTTTTTCTTTTCGTTATCAACAAAGGAGGCATAGAGCGAACCGATTACCTGGCTAGTAGGTGTTCTCTGGCCCGGTTTGCCAGTGTCACCCCTGCCACCCCTGGGTCTTTGAGGACATTGAAGACAAAAATGCCCTGCCCCGGCACAGTAAAAACAGAGCCCCCTTTCCCTTCTGTAAGTTCTCTCAGCCTCTGAAATACCTGTTCTACCTATCTGCATAGGTTCCACGACCGGTAGATCGGTTCTTACTGGCTCTGGAGTACCTGACGTATTGGTGTGTCTGGGTACCAAGGGTAAAGGAGGCAAAAGCCTTCTGGGTCTGTCTCGAGAATGCCTCCTGTCCCTAATTTGGTCGTCCATGGCAATACAGAAATCAACCAAATGGTCCAGATGTTCTGGCAACTTCAAGGGAGCCAGCTCAAACATCAAGGCCTCGTTCAGGCCTTCGGTAAACGCCAAGGTTAAAACGTCGTTAGGCCAGTGTACCTCAGAAGTCAAGGTCTTAAATTCTATGGCATAGTCGGAGACTCTCCTATTGCCTTGCTTAATGTGGAATAAGGACCTGCCTGCATTGGTGGCCCTTCTAGAGGGATCAAACGTCCGTTTTAGTTCAGAGGTAAAGCCCTCATAGTCATATATGATAGGTTTTTTGTTTTCCCACAATGGCGTGGCCCACAGTAACGCTTTATCAGTTAAATGATTAATTAGGTAGCCTACTTTGGCTTTATCGGATACACAGGACCCTGGATTGTTCTCGAATAGAATCTCCAGTTGGGTCAAAAAACCCCGACACAGGTTAGGTGTACCATCATAGCGTACGGGTGCCTTCATACTGAGCCTACACCCCTCGGGTGAGGCCGAACTGGCCCTAGGCACTACTGGTTCTGGAGGACTTGCAGCACCAGTAGTGGATCGATTCAACAGGGTTTGCAGAGCAAGAGCAATTTGGTCCATCCTGTGGTCCTGCTCTTCTTGTCGGGCTGCAATTCTTGTCAACTGAGATGAGAGGTCTGCGGGATCCATTGGCCCTGACGTAATGTCTCGGATCCCCCTGATTACCAAGATGGTGGTCCCTATTACGCAGACCGCTCACTACCCTTCCGATCCTTAGAATGGTCGGCACGTCTAGACAGATACAGAATACGTAAAGATAGGTAGACACAAAGAACGATACTAGGAGGGTACACAAGACCTAGAATGGTTGGCTCTTCCCAAGACCTAAACAATAGAAGAGGTAGTCTGATGCGTGCTTAGGATGCCACACAGACTGACCACAAAACCAATATAGAAGAGTAAACGCCAATACCAGGAGTGTTGCACAGAATAGTTAATTAGCCAATGCCAGGGGTCGGTACACAGAATGGTTCGTTTGCCAATGCCAGGGGTCGGTACACAGAATGGTCAGTTTGCCAATGCCAGGGGTCGGTACACAGAATGGTCAGTTTGCCAATGCCAGGGGTCGGTACACAGAAGGGTCAGTTTGCCAATGCCAGGGGTCGGTACACAGAAGGGTCAGTTTGCCAATGCCAGGGGTCGGTACACAGAATAGCCAAAAATATACAATAGAATGCAAGAGCTCTGCGGGAAGTAACTACCACGTCAGGGCGCCGGTTGTTCTGCGAGTCTGGGCTTTAAACCCGGCGGGTCCGCGTCAGCCCGCCAGGCCCCGCCCCCCGGCGTCCCCACGTGTGCGGAAGCGACCGCAATATCACTCGGCGCCTGGCTAGCGAGCAGCGAGGAAGCTGCTGCCAGGCGCCGGGGGGTACGGGGAGCCACCGTGACAATCTGGCACTCTACATACCAAGAAGTGAATTGATTGTCTTATGAAGGCAGTACAACTAGATTCTTGATGGTGGGGGAAAAGAAGCCCATTTTCCAAAACATTTAGTTGCATGTATGCCTTTACTATGCATTGATTCAACTCAGCGATTATGGAATATTTTCATTAAATTAGATACAATTTCAGATATGTGGATGATTTAACACACTCGATACATGTCAAATTCTGCTCCACTGCTGCCAACGTGTAAAATAAAGCTTTAAATATAAATAAAGCTTAGAATAAAGGTTGACAATATTTTGGAAAATTATTTTTTATTTGTTGTTACTACATGCTTCATTTTTATACTATATCTGTTAAATTTAAGTTTTCAATACAATATATTGTAGTCTAAATGTCTAATGCAAGTAAGTGATAATATAAATGCTCCATGTGTGTCACTTTTAATTCTAGAATTCATGTAATATACTGTATATGCACCGGCGTCTCCCTATCTCTAGCATCTGTATTAATATCACTTTTTTAGGTTTTTCATCGACACCCAAGATCTTAAAGATTCTTGTATACTCCAGGGAGGTACAATGATTAATCATGTCATTCCTGGAGGGCCATTCCCAAGTATTTTTCTATCAGTTTTACAAATGCTGCTGCAAAGCTGAAGGCAATTTCCTTTCCATTACAGCTGTAAATGTGATATGTCTTGGAGCCTGCATTTTGAAGGAGTTATTTCAAAGTGTTATCATGATGTTATTCACACTTTCCGAATGAAAAGCTCACAAATGTGCTGTGTAAATGTGACATTAGAGGAAGAAGAAAAAAATAGGTTGTGTTTAGATAGTTCTAATGGACAGGAACTTGCCTATGAAGTGCACTAAAGTTCTTCTGATGTTCTTTAAATAGGGTTCCCTCTTTGTGGCTCTTACATACAAACAAAAGTGTCTGGATTGTAATATTGTATTTTTACAGTAAAGAAAATTAGCATGATTGTTAATAGGGAAGCAGCGATAACGGCAATTGTACGAGAGGGGCTGTGGTAGCTGGCAGAATGCATCAGTGGAGCTGCGTTACAACCTTCAAGTCAGCACCCGCTCAGTGGAAAGTCGGCCAGCCAGAGGGACGTGACAGAATGCCGTTAGTGCATTCTGCCAGTCACCCCAGTGTCTGTGGACTGGGATGTAATATATACATATACAGTATATATATATATATATATACATACATGTACCTAACGTCTTGTGTGGGTATATATATATATATGTATCTGAGGTCTGGTGTGTGTGTGTTTTAGGGATGCACCAATACCATTTTTTTTTTAAGACCGAGTACGAGTACCGATACTTTTTTCAGGTACTCGCCGATACTGAGACTCTAATGTCATGTGACCGCTTTTCAATAAATAATTTGGGTTTGCGCTCTAAGCCTGTCCAGTGTACGTTAATTTTGAAATGTATGGCCAGACACCCCAATTACCCACTGTACAACCTGCACACACTGACCATACAGACAACACACCTCACCTCAGATATATATGTATACCCACAGTCCCCAGCCACATGTATATCCACACCGGACCTCAGACACATGTATATCCACATGAATACCCACAGACGTCAGACACACACACACACACATATATATTATAAACAAAGTGCCAGCAACTCCTTCCAAAATATAAAGGATGCAAAGCAAAATCAATATATATATATATATATATATATTCAGTCAGACCTCAGACACATATACACACAGAATTCAGACACCGGGCTGCTGGCAAAATGCATTAAAAGCATTCCACCAGCAGTCTTCTGTCTGGCCGCGATCTGCCGAATGGCCACCTGCTTGTAAAGGATGTTAGGCACTCTCATGCAACATCACGACTGGAGGCCTTGTTACAGGCCGGCAGTGGCTCAGTGAATCACGGCCAGCCAGAGGAGATGCTGACAGAATGCTTTTAATTGCATTGCTGGTGCTGGCTTCTGGGTATTGGTAGAGGTATTGGGGCAATTGCAGTCTTGCAAATCCCAGTATCAGACCCGATACCAGCATCGGTGCATCCAATGCTAATGTAATACATGTATCTGAGGTCTGGTGAGCGTGTGGGTGTAGTATTATTAGCATTTGTATAGCGCCACATATTCCGCAGCGCTTTACAAGATCAATGTATAAGGAGTTGATTCATTAGAATACCACGCATGGATGATGACCTGAATCAAGGACACCCTGTTCCCAAGGGAACTTACAATCTATGAGAAGTATTTTGTGAGGTAGGTGGATACATATCGTTAAGTGTCTTGCCCAAGGACGCCTGGTGGCGTCTTCTGAGTGGCCTTTCCATGATTGTAGTGCACCAACCTGGTGGTTAGGTTGGACTGGCTTCTTGTAAAGTCAAGCCTTGCTTCCACGCAGTTGTATTGGAGTGATGTGCTGAATGGTATTTTGACTTGCTTCTCTATGGTCTATGTGTGTGATCAGGGTGTGTGCAGGCCTTTGCAGTGAGTAAATGGGGTGTCTGGCCATACATTTCTATATTAACATAAAATGGACAGACTTTCAGCAAATTCCAAATTTACTGGAAAGAGGTCACATGACATTAAAGAATCTGAAATCGGTATCCGAAATGTTTTTCTACAGAATGAAGGTTAGGTAAAGAACAACTTTTTATGAATGTCTGCATGCTTTATACATATAAAAATGGTTGAGGCTACCACCACTTCCACCTTCTTCCATTTTTCTTTATTGTCTCATCGTTTTTCCTTTTGTTCGGTTTCTTCACGCTACTCATTTGATATGATCTGCAAGCTTCTATTACAGATTACATTTTTACACACTTTTCCTGTAGAGATTTGACATCTTGTTTTACCATGTGGAGGCTCTTCTGAAAGTTTGTGAGAGCTTGATAACTAAGCAGACGGTTTATTTTTTTATTTTATGACTTACTAACCCAAATGCCGTGTCTGACATTCTTGGGGGAGAGACTAGAGCGTAGGGTGTGTCATTTTTTTTAAAGAGGATTTGGGGGCAGGGAGGCATCTCGGGTGCGCCAAGTGGTTGGTCCTCTAGGCTCTGCCTGCCTTGTTTGCTCCAGGGTGGATCTGGCTCCACAGCCTTCCCGCTACAGGGGTTGGGAGTAAGTCAGATGCACCACCCCAAAAATAGAAAAGCTGCTTCGTGCCCTTTTTAATCTTTACCCTGCTCACAGTCCTCTTCCTCTGGAATAGTTTCATGGATCATAGGCAGATTACAAGTTATTAGATTTCTCTGTTCTGTCATATTACCTTCATGATACGCCACTGTGTGTTGTGAACCACTATCAATACTTTAGATAGTTGACTCTACAAGCAAAACCTTATAAATATAACTCACGGTCGATCCTTTGGTTTTCTTGGAAGGAGATTGCCAAACATGTAAATTTAATGTGCCTATTGTTAACAATAAATTACAAATATTAAGCATTTGCATGCTTGTTTTGATTTACCAGACCTACACCAAACACCACAAACCATTTACTGGCTTTCGGTCACATACAGGGTAATTCAAAGAGATTCGAAAAGTCACCGCACATTCGGTGACTTTTCGTTCTCTTCAATTCGGTTCCTTTTGCCGATCCCATTTCGGTGACCCTGCAGTGTATTCAGCAAGCACCACAGGGTCCCCGAATTGCAGGGAAAAGCTGCCGCAAACCCGACGAAAACTAACCGCAAAACCCACCGAATGCACGACGAAAATCCCCAAAAACATCTGGATTAACCCGTCGAAAAACCCGAGCAGGAGCCGATCACACGAAGCGAAGCAGCTGAGACTGCAGACGAGGCAGTGAATAAATTAGCAAAACCGTTTGTGTGAATGATTGAAAAGTGAAACGCTGTTTGCAAAGAAACTACTGAGCGAAAATGTCTGAAATTTGCATATGAGGTCCAGGGAATGATAATAAAGAGGGCTGTTACAGAAAAAAGAAGTAAACTTAAAAAAAAAAAATCTGACTTTTAAAAAAAAAAAAAATTAAGAAAAATGCTTAAAATATCCTAACAAATCTATAAATAAAGAGACTCTTTACTGCAGAATTTTATAATGAACGGTTTATTAGATATTGAATTAAAACGGGAATATTTTTAACATTGAAGCCTATGGGATTCTCCTGAATAAATTTGCCGAATTAAACCACCGAATGGCAGGGCATTAGGGGAACCTTTCACTGCTGGTTTGTGTTCTCTGAATAGCCGAAGCAGTGCTTTTTCATGGGGTTTTCACTGCCCTCGAACAGGCACCGAACAGGCACCGTATGTGCAAGCAATTCGCCAGGATTTGGCGAATTGCCTGATCTCTGGATAGCCGAATGGCCAAGAAAGGTAACCGAACACTGATTTTCAGCGTTCGGTTACCTTTCTCAAGCAATTCGGATCTCTTTGAATAACCCTGATACATTCAATTTGTATGCCAGACTTTAGATACCTTTCTGTGAAGTGATATAGGCTCACCCTACAGCTACAGTTATAGATGTATAGAAGAAATATTTACCATCAATACCCAACAACATTCACCTATCAACGCAAGATTAATTAATCATTCGGATTGTCTGAGGCCTGTCGTGCATTTCCTTGTCTGAAGTTGGAAGCTAGCCTTCCTTCTATAACGCAGAAAGAAAACACAAATAATGGTTGATTAAATATTCCAAGACTGTAATAAATTTTTGGTATGGGGACAAACTACAAAGGGGGTGACCCCTAAACACTAAATTGCCAAAACATGTTGCCACAGTCAAATGTGTAAATGTGCACCATCTGCCACCAATCAGCAGAATAATGCAATAAAAACATCAAACTTTATTGATATCATGTAGTTATAAAAACAACTAAACACCACAAAGAAAATATATATATATACAGTATATTGACAAAAGTATTCGCTCACCCACCCAAATAATCAGAATCAGGTGTTCCAATCACTCCCATGGCCACAGGTGTATAAAATCAAGCACCTAAGCAAACAGACTGTTTTTACAAACATTTGTGAAAGAATCGGTCGCTATCGGAGCTCAGTGAATTCTAGCGTGGAACGGTGATAGGATGCCACCTGTGCAACAAATCCAGTCATGAAATGTCCTCGCTCCTAAATATTCCACAGTCAACTGTCAGCTGTATTATAAGAACGTGGAAGTGTTTGGGAACGACAGCAACTCAGCCACGAAGTGGTAGGCCACGTAAACTGACGGAGCGGGGTCAGTGGATGCTGAGGTGCATAGTGCGAAGAGGTCATCAACTTTCTGCAGAGTCAATCGCTACAGACCTCCAAACTTCATGTGGCCTTCATGTTAGCTCAAGATCAGTGCACAGAGAGCTTCATGTAATGGGTTTCCATGGCCGAGCAGCTGCATCCAAGCCATACATCACCAAGTGCCATGCAAAGCGTCGGATGCAGTGGTGTAAAGCACGCCGCCACTGGACTCTAGAGCAGTGGAGACGCATTCTCTGGAGTGACGAATCGCACTTCTCCATCTGGCAATCTGATGGACAAGTCTGGGTTTTGCAGTTGCCAGGAGAACAGTACTTGTCTGACTGTATTGTGCCAAGTGTAAAGGAGGGTGGATTATTTTTCAGGAGCTGGGCTTGGCCCCTTAGTTCCAGGGAAAGGAACTCTGAATGCTTCAGCATACCAAGACATTTTGGACAATTCCATGCTCCCAACTTTGTGGGAACAGTTTGGAGCTGGCCCCTTCCTCTTCCAACATGACTGTGCACCAGTGCACAAAGCAAGGTCCATAAAGACATGGATGACAGAGTTTGGTGTGGATGAACTTGACTGGCCTGCACAGAGTCCTGACATCAACCCAATAGAACACCTTTGGGATGAATTAGAGCGGAGACTGAGAGCCAGGCCTTCTCGTCCAACATCAGTGTGTGACCTCACAAATGCGCTTCTGGAAGAATGGACAAAAAATCCCATAAACACACTCCTAAACCTTGTGGACAGCCTTCCCAGAAGAGTTCAAGCTGTTATAGCTGCAAAGGGTGGACCGACATCATATTGAACCCTATGGATTAGGAATGGGATGTCACTTAAGTTCATATGTGAGTCAAGGCAGGCGAGCGAATACATTTGGCAATATATTGTATGTGCACTTTTGTGTGGGGTAAGATGTGGCTTTAGAAATCATGGGAGTGATGACAGGGTTGGATAATATTTGAGTTTCATATAATGGCTTATTCAATTCTCTCTATAAGTAGCAATACCCTGTTGTCCGGTTTAATGTGTCCATATTCTGGTTCTCCTACAAATCTGCTTCTGCAATATCAGGATAAAAAATAAATATGTCAATTTTTATTAATATTTTTTGGCAGATTCATATCGTTTTTAGGTCACGTTGGTTGCACATACATAGTTTCTTTGTGGTTTTTAGTTGTTTTTATAATTACACAATATCAATAAAGTTTGTTATTTGTATTGCATTGTGCTGATTGATGGCAGATGGGACACATTTATACACGTGGCTGTGACAACATATTTTGGCAATTCCTTCTATAACTTCAGATGTGCATTATGAGCAGAGAGCTGATTTACAAAGTTTTCTGTTTACCATATATCTTTTTTTCAAGTTGAAACTTAAAATTTCTAGAATCAAGATATGTCTGCTTTGTTTCAAACAGAGCAACGGGTGTCCAGAAAATGTATCAAGACAGATATATAACCACAGATACAAATTCAGTGTCCTCCAGCATCAAGTCATGTTGTTTTAAACATGCCTAACCTTTCCATTTATTCATTTGTAATTTTCTCTCCCTGTGCTCACTACAGACAGATACCTAAATTGAAAAAAAGATTGCTTATCAAGTTCTTACTTTTGTTCTGGCACTGGTTCATGAAGACGTTATTGCTCTGAACAGCTGTAAATCCTAGAACATATTTAGGTGACACGAGCGGAGTTGTGATTTGAAAGGTCAAGTTATTTTGAAGTATTGAAATATTAATTCATTCTGTCTTGCAAGAAGTAACCAAATGCACTTTAGAAGACCAGACAGTGGATTCAAAGTATTGTCTTCTTTGTACTCTGAGGCAATTTCACATCGCATTTTCAATTCATAGTATTCAGAAAAAGGAACATAATCTATTTGTAAAGTCAATGTTTAGATTGTAAAAAAGATATCAATTGTAGCGGGACTGTTGAATTTTAAGAAGTCTATCTAGTGGCAAGCAAATGTAAATTATTTTAAGATGGAAGATTGTTTAAGGCATGATTTTTGTTTAACCTCTTTGTTACGGACTAGGTGTCCCAAAGCATTGGCTGTTTTCCCCTATGTGTGCAGACGACACATGGGACACTTTGCCATAGGAGTGATCAATAGCAGCATGGACACTCTCCCAAAGCAGATAGGTACACATTCAGGCCATGGTAAAGGAATCCCTGGAGAGCGCGGACATTATTTCTTCCAGTAAACACCTTAACTCCAGCAAATGGATGGTAGGGGCCATATTACATAGTTGGTGCTAACTTAACCAGAGCTGTTGTTAACTTACCAGAGCCATTACAGCCTATGGAGGTTTTAAGTTAACAACAGCTCTGGTTAAGTTAGCACCAACTATGTAATATGACCACTCTCATTTCTGTAAACTCACAAAATGGTCTCTGTCTGATATTAAAACCCAGCGCCATTGTCTGCTTTTCACTCATAATATAAACAATAGTCTTTCCTTTGCTTACCTCCTTATTTCCCATGTCAGAGGAGACTGGAGAAGAGATTGCACACCACTGAATTTTACTCTTTAGAAAAAGTAGATCATTTGGACCACCTAGCAGATCAGTTTGACCTCTTTTCTCTGTAATTTTCATACCCACGAGCCCCAAAAATATACTGTAGCGCTCACTCCCGGAGGAGCCGCTGAAAATGAACCACGGGTCAGTCTCCCCGCACTAGGGAATAAATATACTCCAGCACCGTTGTGGATTTTATAAATTATATAGTTTACTAAAGTAAAAGGCATATAATGAGACACGGTGTTCGTAGATATATTTACAGTATTTCGTATCGCGGTAAACGCGCGGCGGAAAAAGAAATACAAGGCTTCGTATTTCGGGAAAATGCGCAGCCGAACAGAAAAAAATACAATGCTTCGTAATTTCGAGAAACGCATAGCGGAAAGAGAATACAATATTTCGTAATTCGAGAAACGTGCAGCGGAAAACAAAATAATATGCGAATCTTTTTGGGATATTAAGGAGTGAGTCCCGCACAGGTTAAGTCCCGGACTGTAAGTGTATGTGTGTGTTATGGTACCCGGGTACTATTCAACTGGCCAGTGAATCTCTTAAACAATGTCTTCGACTAGTCAAGTTGGGGCCCTGTGGGTGTTAGAAATAAACAGCAGCGTGCTTTCTTGACTTTATAAACCGGCCTTGGAGGCCTCTCACCCATCCGCTCGATCACCAAGGTTCCTCTGACTCAGGACGTCCCTCCGCTCGGTGCCTTGCTGGGATACTGGCTACTGGATCCGTTGTCTGGCTCACTTTGCTCCGACAGTGACTGGTCCAGCTACCGCCTGCTCTCCCATCCAATGGACCTGCGGTACTCCTAACTCGGGGGTCCTCCGCTTCCTTGACAGCAGCTTGGGTAATGCCTGTGGATCACTGGGTCTCCTTCTTACGAGGCTGGATAACCCAATCTGGAATCCCGGTAGGCCCCACCTGCGCTCCGGCCTAGTCGCTGTTCCGCTCTGCAGTACTGTGTCCTGTCTCATGCACTCCCTGGCGCGCTCTGCCAGCTATCTCCACGAGGCTCAGGATGTACCTCGGCGTGTCCCACCCACTTCCTGTGTCCGTTCCCACAGCATGCCGGGAAATGTAGTCCCAATGTTCAGTGTCTCTTATCGCGCTTGTCTCCCTCCGGTGGCCAAAAATAGGTACTGCCACAGTAAGGATTTAAACACAGCGCTACACTCTCCCCCTCCTAGAACTCTTGGGTCTCTCCAAGGAGGTACAACAGTTACATTTACATTTCAACACATTTTAGATAACATATACAGGTTTGGCAGCAAACATACAGTGGGTTAGATACACTTCTTCAAGTTGACTCATGTTTTGTGCTACCTCAGCTAACATAGCAGACACTTCGGGCAACCTTTGCACTGTGGTGATGGCTTCTTCAGTGCTATGTCCCGGTGAGTCGTAAGTGAGTCGCTGGGGCGGTCGAACAGAGCGTTTTGGTTCTGGCTCAATCAGTTCCTCTTCAGGTGGAAGTACTATAGGTGCTGGCTCAGTCCTTCTTTCTACCACTGGAGCAGACATTTCTTAGGAGTATGATCCCTCCAGTGAAGGCATAGAACTATAATCATAAGACTCAGCTTCAGGAGCTACAGGGATTCCAACAGCCTCAGGGACTTCCAACTGAAATTCAAGAGCTTCAGGGATGTCAATAGTCTCAGGGACTTCTAACTGAAATTCAGGAGCTTCAGGCCTCAAATTACTCTCCCATCGTTCAGGAACTGAGATAACCTCTTCAGGCTCTGGTGAACGCATCCAGTCCAGACAAAAACTCTCTTCCTCACTGTCCCTTTCGCTCTCTTCGACAACCCGGGTCTGCTGAGACCGAGTAACAGGAGGCAAACGTGGAGCAGGCGGATTTGGCAGAGAAAGTTCGTCCCCAACTGGTATCCTCACAGCCTCTCTCAAAGGTAACAAATGATTCCGGTGCCAGTTCTTAAGAGGCCCAGCCTTTCCATCCGGCCGGATTTGATACACCGGCAGACCCGGCAGTTGCTTGCAGACAATGTAGACTTGAAAACTCCATCTATCCGCAAACTTGTGCCTCGCAGCAGCACCCAAGTTCTTCAACAAAACCCTATCACCGGGTTGTAGATCTTGTATCCGAACTTTCAAGTCATAATTCTTTTTGTTCCTTTGCTCCCTGTTTCCTGAGGTCAAACGGGCCTGTTCAAACGCAGAAGCCAGGTTCTTCCGAAGTCTATCCACGTAGTTTCTATGGGAAGCTACCGACGTCTGGTCTAGAGATAACCCAAACGCCAAATCAACCGGCAGTCGGGCTTCTCTTCCGAACATAAGACGGTACGGTGAGTATCCAGTCGCATCACTCTCCGTACTGTTATATGCATGCACCAGAGTAGCTATGTGACGACTCCAACTCTGCTTCTCTATGTTTGACAAAGTCCCCAGCATATTCAGCAGCGTGCGATTAAACCTTTCAGGCTGAGCATCACCTTGAGGGTGATATGGTGTAGTTCGGGTCTTTTGGATTCCCAACAGTTCCAACAATTGCCCAACAAGTCGGCTTTCAAAGTCTCTACCCTGATCAGAGTGTATTCTCCTTGGCAGGCCGTAGTGAACAAAGAACTTTTCCATCAGAACCTTGGCTACTGTCGGAGCGCGTTGATCTTTCGTAGAAAAAGCTTGGGCGTAACGAGTGAAATGATCAGTCACTATTAGAATATTCCCTTGCCCACTAGCATCCGGCTCTAAGCACAGGAAGTCAATGCACACCAAATCCATGGGTCCCTGACTCTGCAGATGGCTCATTGGAGCGGTTCGGGTCGGTAGAGTCTTCCTCTGAATACACCTCAGACAGGAATGGCAGTAACTTTCCACTTCAGCACTCATGCAAGGCCAATAGAATCTGTCTCGCACCAGCTTAAAAGTTCTTTCAGCACCCAAATGTCCATGCTCATCATGTAGCGATCGCAGCACACTCTCTCTATGCTTAGTGGGAAGGAATAACTGTTGAGTCTCTTCAGCATTGGCTGAGGGGCCCCTTCGGTAGACCACCCCATCCAACATCTTCAACCGTTCCCACTCTTTGTAGACCAATCTGGCTCCATCCGGGGAATTGGTCAGCAGAATTTCCCGCTGGTTCGCAGTTAGGGCCTTTATGGTCAATGCAATTAAAGGGTCTCTGGCCTGATCCGCTTTCAGGTCCTGTTTTGAAAAGGTAGGTAGACTTTCATCCCTCAATTCTGTAGGGTTGCAGTAGAACTCAGGAACAGCCGCAGCCATGACTCCTATGGCCTCCGCTTCAATCCCTCCCTTGACCCGGCGCTCTGCTCCTTGACACAAAGCTTGCACCCCGTCTGGAGTTAACTGAGTCCATTCTGCAGTGTAGGGTCTTCTCGATAAAGCATCAGCATCTCGATTATTCACCCCAGGGCGATACTTCAGGCTGAACCGAAACCCTGACAAAGAGCGGCAACCACCGATGTCCCGTTGCGTCCAGTTTCGCAGTAGTAAGGACGTAGGTAAGAGGATTGTTATCCGTCTTTATCACAAACTCGGCTCCATACAGATAGTCCTTTAACTTGTCCACCACTGCCCACTTTAAGGCTAGGAACTCCAACTTGTGGGTAGGATAGTTCTTCTCTGAAGGCGTAAGGCTCCGGCTCACGTACGCTACAGGCCTCAGCAATCCACCATACTCCTGATACAGGACTCCTCCTAGCCCTTCTCTGCTGGCATCCACATATAGCTCATACGACTTGTGAGGGTCCGCGTAGGCCAAGACAGGAGCCCGAGTGAGACTCTCTTTCAGCTTCAAGAAAGCACCTTCACATTGACTAGTCCATTCGCCCTGTATGGACTCTCGAGCTTTCCTTGGTCCTGGAGCTGACGGGTTTCGGTCAGAGGCCTTGCAGCCTTCTTTGGTGTTTTCCTTCTGTAGGAGTTTGTTCAGTGGTTGAGCTATTTTTGCGAATCCTCCTACAAATCTTCGATAATATGAACAGAACCCCAAGAAAGATCTAAGTTCAGTGACGTTTCTGGGTCTAGGCCAAGAAGCTATGGCCTCCAACTTCCGAGCATCTGTCGAAACACCTTCTGCTGAGACCACATGTCCCAGATACGTAACAGACGGTAGACAGAATTGGCATTTCTCCAGAGACAGTTTCAATCCCTCTTCATGGAGCCTCTTCAAGACCTTCTCCAAACGTTGCTCATGCTCTTCCAGAGTCTTCCCAAACACAATTATGTCATCCAGGTACACTAATACTTCGATCAGATTCATGTCCCCGACTGTCTTCTCCATCAACCGTTGGAACGTGGCCGGAGCCCCCGTATGGCCTTGAGGCATTCTGTTAAATTCAAAGAACCCCAGTGGACAGATGAACGCAGTTTTCTCTTTGTCTTCGGGATGCATTGGTATCTGGTGATACCCGCTTCGTAGGTCTAGTACACTAAACCATTTTGCTCCAGACAAACAGTGTAAGGCATCTTCTATCCGAGGAGTAGCATATTGGTCTGGGATGGTTCTCCGGTTCAACGTGCGGTAGTCTATGCATAGGCGGACAGAACCATTCTTCTTCCGGACCATCACTATTGGAGATGCGTATGGACTCCTGGACTCTTGAATCACCTTGGTTCTTTGCAATTCATTCAGCTGTTCTCGCAGATCATCCAAGTCTCCCAGCGGAACTCGCCTTGACCTTTCACGAAACGGCTTGTCTTCTTGTAATCGAATGCGGTGCTCAGTACTTTTAGCTAGGCCTACGTCGAACTCATCTTTCGAGAACAATTCTCTCCACTTTAGAACTTGAGACTGAAGACGTTTCTTCCACTCGGATGAAATGGGAGCGTCCTTGGGGTAGAATCTTTCATCTGGAATCTCTTTATCCACTCCCCTCCTAAATCGGTGGAGAGGGGCGTAGCGGACTCTACTTGCCCGATAGGCATTCGTGCTTTAAGGACTACTGGAGAATCAGACACATTGCACACGCTGACTGAGATTCTTCCTCTCTTTTTCAGAGCTTTAGTGGAGATTTTTCAGGGATTACTTTGACTCCGGCTTCACTCCCATGATTAAAATCGGTTTCCAGCACCACATAGGGACCTGGTTGTGACCCGTTCAACTTGACTGAAGCCAGGAAACTCGCCACTTCTCCTGCTTGCAGAACCCCCTCTGTTCCTCTCTAATAGGCGCGCCCCGCCCCACTTCGGCAGGTGCCTTCTGTTCCTCCATCTCTGATAGACTGGACGTAACATTGGTGTACTCCTTGAGTAGAACCTTCTTCCAATACGATAGGTGTCAGGAGACGCTGCACCAAATCAGTATTTGTCCCCACTATCATGGAGCTTCTGTTTGCACCTGAGGGTCGAGGACACACAATGGCCAATGCATCACAACCTCCGGACTGTCCGATGACTTCGGATCCGATCTCCAACTTCACCTGTAGATACCCGTCATAAGGGAGTTTCTCAGTTCCGATACCCCAGATTTCCAGATCCTTCAATTTCTGTAGAGGAATGTGCTTCAAATGTTTCTCGTAGAAGTCTCGGTAGATCAATGTCACTTGAGCCCCTGAATCCAACAGAGCTTTAGTGTAGACTCCCTCCACTTGGATTGGCACAATAGGAGAAGGACCAATCAGTTGGTCAGGAAACTTGTGGCGGTATCAGGACACTTAGACCCAGTTTGCTGTACCCTGGCCTTTTTCTTGGCCCGTGTAGGTTTTGGGTGTGCATTGCTTCCCCATGACGTAGGTCCGGATGCTAAGGGAGTGACTCTTTCAGTCCTGGCAGGCTCAGAAGTTGGCCCGACTTTGGGCCCTCTCGCCCTCTTAGTCCTGGCTTGATTTTTGGAGCGGGGTTCAACCTTCGGGCACCTAGGTTGCTCCTTCACTTGTGCCCTCTGGCGTTTCCCGCCGGTGAGGTAGATAACAGTCCTTCTAAGGCTTTTAACAGCTCCTCAACTCTATTCCTCTCAGGCTTTCGGTCTTTGCATTGTGCGCGGAAGTGGCCCATTTCTCCACAACCGAAACATCTCTTCTTAGAAAGTGGAGACGCAGTCGCCTGTTGTGATTCAGTTAAAGGACCTTGGCTAGACGCCACAGCAACTCCGGTTGTCTGCATGCCTGTAAGGAACTTCTGCATCTCTGCCTGCATCTCTGTCACCTTCATCAATACTCGGCACAGTTCCGCGTGCGCCTGTTGCAATTCAGCTTGAGCTTCCTGTACTTTCTTAACAGTTTTGTACAACTCACCACGTTCAGAGAGGTGTAATTCTTTGACAGCCCTCTCTGTGGATTTAAAAGCGATCAGGTGCTCTTGCTCATCCACGTCGGATCCGTAAGTATCCAGCGAGTCGCTTTCAGGCTGCAGACCGTCGTTATGCCTTACAGGTTGTGCGTAAGCTCTTTCCCCTCGCCTGAAGGATTTTTCCTCCAGCAAAGCCTCCTCCTCTCTGACAGCTCGGATCAGTTTCAGGTACTTCAGTTCTTGATTACCTGCTCTGCTTCTCAGCTGCAGCATCACTGGATCTAGAGGTTGAGAGCCCCTCAGGATCTGTTTTATTCGGATCTTATCCACTTCGGCCGGCTCGGCCCCTTTCTTGAGGAGTATCTGGTGCAGAATCTTATCTAGGCGCCTCATGTATTCGGTCATTCTCTCACCTTTCCGCTGGTAGGTGTGTTCATACTGATATACAAGCTCTGCGGCCTTTTCTGTTCGCCCAAAAACTTCCTCCAAAACGTTTAAATAATCTAAAGCAGTACAGTCTTTTCTACTCAGTTTTAGGTTTCTCACCGCTTCTGACGCAGGTCCCTTTAAACTCTCGGTGATCCTTTGCTTCTTCTGAGCTTCAGGGACGTCCCACTCATCCAGAGCCTGCATCGCCTGTTCCACCCATTCCTCAAAGGTTTCTTCTCCCGCCGGAGTTGGTACGTTTCCTGTAAAATTTCTCAACCGTCGATAACCGAAGTTAGTGTGCGGAGGGCTTGTTCTCTGACACTTAGCCAGCAAATCTCCAATAGCCACTATGAATTCAGGCCCGATCATGGCCAACGGACTGGGCGCGGGAACACTTGCGGATTCGCCACGTGGCGCACTTGGCTGAATCAGTTGTACTTCCACCTCATCGGTCAACTTCATGCTTGCGCCCTGAAAACACACTGGAACGCCCTTTCTCCATTCAAAAAGAACATACGTGTGAGAGGTATCTGTGTTCTTTTTAATGTCCAGGATTAACCCCCGATGATCTGGTGTCAGCGCGGCCACGGCCTGGCGAATCTGATCTTCGGCCCAAGTGTCTGCGGGAATATCCATGACTATACAACATTCTAACTGACTACTGTGCTCCTCACACCATTCGGCAATAGTGTCTGGATCCATATTTAACCCTTTAGATGCGTTTTTTCCAGAGACTGGATCCCGGAAACGAGCCCCCACGTGTAGCGCTCACTCCCGGAGGAGCCGCTGAAAATGAACCACGGGTCAGACTCCCCGCACTAGGGAATAAATATACTCCAGCACCGTTGTGGATTTTATAAATTATATAGTTTACTAAAGTAAAAGGCATATAATGAGACACGGTGTTCGTAGATATATTTACAGTATTTCGTATCGCGGTAAACGCGCGGCGGAAAAAGAAATACGAGGCTTCGTATTTCGGGAAAATGCGCAGTCGAACAGAAAAAATACAATGCTTCGTAATTTCAAGAAACGCGTAGCGGAAAGTGAATACAATATTTCGTAATTCGAGAAACGCGCAGCGGAAAACAAAATAATATGCGAATCTTTACCCTTTTGGGATATTAAGGAGTGAGTCCCGCACAGGTTAAGTCCCGGACTGTAAGTGTATGTGTGTGTATGGTACCCGGTACTATTCAACTGGCCAGTGAATCTCTTAAACGATGTCTTCGACTAGTCAAGTTGGGGTCCTGTGGGTTTAAAATAAACAGCAGCGTGCTTTCTTGACTTTATAAACCGGCCTTGGAGGCCTCTCACCCATCCGCTCGATCACCAAGGTTCCTCTGACCCAGGACGTCCCTCCGCTCGGTGCCTTGCTGGGATACTGGCTACTGGATCCGTTGTCTGGCTCTCTTTGCTCCGACAGTGACTGGTCCAGCTACTGCCTGCTCTCCCATCCAATGGACCTGCGGTACTCCTAACTCGGGGGTCCTCCGCTTCCTTGACAGCAGCTTGGGTAATGCCTGTGGATCACTGGGTCTCCTTCTTACAAGGCTGGATAACCCAATCTGGAATCCCGGTAGGCCCCACCTGCGCTCCGGCCTAGTCGCTGTTCCGCTCTGCAGTACTGTGTCCTGTCTCATGCACTCCCTGGCGCGCTCTGCCAGCTATCTCCACGAGGCTCAGGATGTACCTCGGCGTGTCCCACCCACTTCCTGTGTCCGTTCCCACAGCATGCCGGGAAATGTAGTCCCAATGTTCAGTGTCTCTTATCGCGCTTGTCTCCCTCCGGTGGCCAAAAATAGGTACTGCCACAGTAAGGATTTAAACACAGCGCTACAATACTTTGAAAGAAGACTGCCTGAACCTTTCTAAAATGTTATTTGTGGTACAATTCAGAACTTGAGTGGGGAGAACTCAAGAGAAACATGCAGCTCCACACTGATGAGGGTGAAGGTTCCAATACACCCTCTGCCACATTTACTTACCATACAGATCCCACAGCAGCTTCTCCACTATTAGCCATATGGGGGAGAACGGGGGGGGGCATAAAATGACTGGTAACACATCACCAAAACCCTTAACTTAATCCTTGCTGAAGAGGATATGGAAGTGTGCGGCGGCATCAGACCCTAGTATCTCCTTTTCATAATTCCTAGAAACCCAGAACAGACATCCTTGTAAAGATTATTTTTACAATTTTTCCAATGGTGTAAGTCTTGCGCACAGTTTCGTCTAAGGTGTGCATGTATATACGCGCACACACACGTTATGAAGGCAGCGCACATCAAAATAAAAGTGCACACAAGATGTTTACCCCTAGTGCATCCTCTGAGGTAGACTGCTAGCATCAATATTTTTATGTTTTTAATAATTTTCCGCATTTTACAGCAGTCAGATCATACTGCTGGTGTCCTCGCCACGTTCCTTTTACCCCAAACTAGGGATTGTTTGGTGCAGAATATATATATATATATATATGTCGAAAAATTGTATGGTCGGTGGGGGTGCTCTTATCTTGGTATCAGGATTTAACTAGTGCTGCCAGATAGGAAAAGGCACAGACTCTAGAGGGGGTGTGCAAATGTACAATCGGAAAAGAAAGGGGGGGGGTTCCTAATGGCGCAATGAATATTGGTCAAACAGTGATATTTGCTGATATTAGTTCACGGACTGGTCTATGCCAATTTCCAGATAACTACGTATCCCATATATAATAAAGTGCTACTCCAATAGTGCAGCTGTAACTTCTCACAATGTAAAGTGCTCTCGTGATATCATATGTGTGTGGGGACACGAAGTGCAAATGCAGCATTAATGTGCATATACAGTGGCAAGAAAAAGTATGTGAACCCTTTGGGATTAAGTGAAGTTTTGCATGAATTGGTCATAAAATGTGCTCTGATCTTCATCTAAGTCACAACAATTTGAAAAACACAGTCTGCTTAAAATAATACAACACAAACATTATATGTTTTCATGTTTTTATTGAACAGAACATGTAAACATTCACAGTGCAGGGTGGAAAAAGTATGTGAACCTTTGGACTTAATAACTGGTTGACCCTCCTTTGGCAGCAATAACCTCAACCAAACGTTTCATGTAGTTGCAGATCAGACCTGCACAACGATCTGGAGTAATTTTGGACCACTCCTCTTCACAAAACTGTTTCAGTGTAGCAATATTCTTGGGATGTCTGGTGTGAATCGCTCTCTTAAGGTCATGCCACAGCATTTCAGGGTTGAGGTCAGGACTCTGACTGGGCCACTCCAGAAGGCGTATTTTGTTTTGTTGAAGCTTTTCTTTTGTTGAATTACTTGTATGCTTTGGGTCATTGTCCTGTTGCATCGCCCATCCTCTGCGGAGCTTCAGTTGGCGGACAGATGGTCTTACGTTTTTCTGCAAAATGTCTTGATAAACTCTGGAATTCATTTTTCCATCAATGACAACAATCCGTCCAGGCCCTGAGGCAGCAAAGCAGCCCCAAACCATGATGCTCCCTCTGCCATGTTTTACAGTGGGGATGAGGTTTTGATGTTGGTGTGCTGTGCCTTTTTTTCTCCACACATAGTGTTGTATGTTTTTTCCAAACAACTCAATTTTGGTTTCATCTGTCCACAGAATATTTTGCCAGTAGTGCTGTGGAACATCCAGGTGGTCTTTTGCAAACTTCAAACGTGCTGCAATATTCTTTTTGGAAGCAATGGCTTCCTCCGTGGTGTCCTCCCATGTACTCCATTCTTGTTTAATGTTTTCCTTATTGTAGATGTGTCAACAAAAATGTTAGCATGTGTCACAGATTTCTGTAAGTCTTTAGCTGACACTCTAGGATTCTTCCTTACCTCATTAAGCCTTCTGCGCTGTGCTCTTGCAGTCATCTTTACAGGACGACCACGCCTAGGGAGAGTAGCAACAGTGCTGAACTTTCTCCATTTGTAGACAGTCTGTCTTACCGTGGACACATGAACATCAAGGCTTTTGGAGATACTTTTGTAACCCTTTCCAGCTTCATGCAAGTCAACAATTCGTGATCGTAGGTCTTCTGAGAGCTCTTTTCTGCGAGGCATGGTTCACATCAGGCAGTGCTTCTTGAAACCAGTAAAACTAAAACTGGTGTGTGTTTTTAAAGGGCAGGACAGCTTTCAGCAACACATCCAATAATGTCACACTGATTGGACTCAAGGTTGGCTCACTCCTGGCTCCAATTAGCTCTTGGAGAAGTCATTAGGCTAGGGGTTCACATACTTTTTCCACCCTGCACTGTGAATGTTTACATGTTATGTTCAATAAACACATGAAAACATATAATGTTTGTGTTGTATTATTTTAAGCAGACTGTGTTTTTCAAATTGTTGTGACTTAGATGAATATCAGAGCACATTTTATGACCAATTCATGCAAAACTCTACGTAATCCCAAAGGGTTCACATACTTTTTCTTGCCACTGTAGTGCAATATAGTGCAAATTCGTCAAGGTTGCTACAATTAACGTATCCAGAGACCAAAAACAAATGACCAATATAGATGAATTATGCCATACGGCAAAGTCCAATGCGTACTTTAGTCCTAGTGTCCTTAATTTCAACTTCTGGACTTCCTAAGTAGAACGGTTGTGTATCCAATGTGCTCAAAATTAGTCAACGTTACCCTTTCCACATGTATTGCGGGTTACTCCTCACTAAGACAGTTCTTCCTGTGGTCACGGTGGGCTCCGAGATAGAATGGGAAACAAAGAAGAGAGAAAAAATAGTGCAATATTGCCTTTACACTCTATACAGCGTAAATGTTGATATTATCGCACTTATGAATTCCAGAGCCTCATATGTCCAGGTTCTGGATTGGAGCGCCTCGGGCCAAATATAGAGTGGCCGCTACCCTTCTTTACACCAGCCTTGTTACCTCAGACGGGGAGACAGAAGAGAGACAGCGCTCTACTAGCACAGCATCAGCTGGTAAATAATAATTAATGAAAAGGATTGTATACACTCACCAATTAAGGAGCCTTAGCAATCCAGGCTCAACGTTTGGGCGTATGGTACTTCTCAGTGGTGAGCACCTTGACCTCTTTGTCTGCTTACTCAGTGTCTGGGAGATGATCGCCTGTTCATCTGCGGCCTGCTGTTCTGCTGCTCCCTCAATGTCTGGGTGATGGTCGTCTGCTCATCTATGGCCTGTTTTGTGGGCGTTTGTTGATCGGCCAGTTTAGGTCAAGACCAGGAGCCTTTGACTTTAGACTGGAGCTCAGAAGCAGACGACTCGTGCACACCTTAGCAGATCCACACAGTCCAGTGGCACAGGATGGGAAATCACTGGAGTTATGGAATTTTGATCTGGAGCATAAAAATAGGAATGCAGTAAAACTAAAGGGTAATCCAGGAGAAGCATCAGATGTAAACCATATATACAGTCAGGTCCAGAAATATTGGGACATCGACACAATTCTAACATCTTTGACTCTATACACAACCACAACGGAGTTGGAATGAAACAAACACAATGTGCTTTAACTGCAGACTGTCAGCTTTAATTTGAGGGTATGAACTACCAACTCAGGTGAACGGTGTAGGACTTACAGCAGTTTGCAGATGTGCTTCCCACTTGTTAAGGGACCAAAAGTAATGGGACAATTGGCTTCTCAGCTGTTCCATGGCCAGGTGTGTGATATTCCCTCATTACCCCAATTACAATGTGCAGATAAAAGGCCCCGAGTTAATTTCAAGTGTGCTATTTGCATTTGGAATCTGTTGCTGTCAACTCTCAAGATGAGATCCGAAGAGATGTAACTATCCGTGAAGCAAGCCATCATTAGGCTGAAGAAACAAAACAAACCCATCAGAGAGATAGCAAGAACATTAGGCGTGGCCAAAACAACTGTTTGGAACATTCTCAAAAAGAAGGAATGCACCGTGAGCTCAGCAACACCAAAAGACATGGGAGACCATGGAAAACAACTGTGGTGGATGACCGAAGAATTCTTTCCCTGGTGAAGAAAACACCCTTCACAACAGTTGGCCAGATCAAGAACACTCTCCAGGAGGTAGGTGTATGTGTGTCAACGTCAACAATCAAGAGAAGACTTCCCCAGAGTGAATACAGAGGGTTCACCACAAGATGTAAACCATTGGAGAGCCTCAAAAACAGGATGGCCAGATTAGAGTTTGCCAAACAACACCTAACAAAGCCTTCACAGTTCTGGAACACGATCCTATGGACAGATGAGACCTAGATCAACTTGTACCAGAGTGATAGGAAGAGAAGAGTAAGGAGAAGGAAAGGAACTGCTCATGATCCTAAGCATACCACCTCATCAGTGAAGCATGGTGGTGGTAGTGTCATTGCATGGGCAAGTATGGCTGCCAATGGAACTGGTTCTCTTGTATTTATTGATGATGTGACTGCTGACAAAAGCAGCAGGATGAATTCTGAAGTGTTTCGGGCAAAATTATCTGCACACATTCAGCCAAATGCTGCAGAACTCATTGGACGGCGCTTCACAGTGCAGATGGACAATGACTCAAAGCATACTGCAAAAGCAACCAAAGAGTTTTTGAAGGGACAGAAGTGGAATGTTATGCAATGGCCAAGTCAATCACCTGACCTGAATCCCATTGAGCATGAATTTCATTTGCTGAAGACAAAACTGAAGGGAAAATGCCCCAAGAACAAGCAGGAAATGAAGACAGTTGCAGTAGAGGCCTGGCAGAGCATCACCAGGGATGAAACCCAGTGTCTGGTGATGTTTATGCATTCCAGACTTCATGCTGTGATTGACTGCAAAGGATTTGCAACCAAGTATTAAGAAGGCAAAGTTTGATTTATGATTATTATTCTGTCCCATTACCTTTGGTCCCTTAACAAGTGGGAGGCACATCTGCAAACTGCTGTAAGTCCTACACCGTTCACCTGAGTTGGATGTACATACCCTCAAATTAAAGCTGACAGTCTGCAGTTAAAGCACATTGTGTTTCTTTCATTCCAACTCCATTGTGGTGGTGTATAGAGCCAAAGATGTTAGAATTGTGTCGATGTCCCAATATTTCTGGACCTGACTGTATATATGTCTCAGGCGAAAGGGGCAGCAGGCTATGCATTAATATTCAGGTTTCCACCATTGGAGGCTCGTCCATAGGGTCATATGGGGCAGTGCTGTACCATATTTTTTGCAAGCAAAAGAATTGTAAACTATGTAATTTGTTTTCTGATGTTTTTGTGTCATTTAACATGTGCCTGATTGATAAAATGTGTTATGTCCCTTTAAGCAGTGTCATTGACTCCTCAACTGTTGCTAGGCAGAGTAAAAGAAGAAAAACAAATATTACGTGACTACTATTTGTCTTTGACCATCGACCAGAAATCTGATAAGGGCTCTGTGGGAGATATTAGAATCATGAACCACAGCAGTTATAATGCCCCCTGCTGCTGGCTAACTGACCTCTGCTGGGCGTCACACAAACTGTCCAAAGAATTAACTTCTACACTAACAAACAAGGTGCCTGCCTTTTAATGCTGAATGTTTTATGTATACATCTTGTGGTTAATTTCTGGATTCCACTTTAATCATTCAATTTATGGCCATTTTATTTGCCTCATTAATAGAAATATGTTTAGAAGTTTTATTCCCTATATATGGGATTGTCCACATATTTTGGAGGTAGTAGCGCCATATCGACATATTCCTATTCATAATTAAAAACATTCATATTTCCAGTCCGGTGCCCCACCAACTTGAAATGTCACCAGTCCGCACTGTTTTCCACCTAAAAAGATTTGCCTTGACCTGGCAGGTGGGCTTACAACTTTATTAGCTATTTAAGAAACCTACACACTCCTGTGTTTTTGTGTAGCACGGTACTCTGGGTTTCAAAGCGCAGTTGACCAATTTTTCGGGAATGTTTTATGCATGAAGAGGGGGCTGAATACCACATTGTATGATGCCACCCTCTTCCATCATTTTCTGTGGCAAAAAAAAACTAAAAAGTTTTAAAAATGTTTAAAAAAACCTGACTGAGGTAATAAATGATGGGTACTCAGGCTAATGTCAGACGAAAGCAGTATGAGCACACTCTGCGTGCGTGCATAACGGACAGACGTACTGACGGAAGATACTGTAGACACCACACAGTCCGCTTTTTTTGGCGGATGTCGAAAAAAAAGGGAATTATGGGAACAAAATTAATATGAAAAATGATAAAAATCAGAAAATGATATGAAAAGCCATTTTGTGCGTCAAGGTGCTGGACGTCGCAAATGCGCTGCGTCTGACATCTCATCACTCACACAGAACGCTACACGGACGTGGCGCACTCTGCGTGTCCATCTAGCGGTTTTACGTTCTTGCCTAACTTGCGTCAGTTTGCCACGTGCGTTGTGCGTGCGCAGTTCGGTGCGCACGTACTTTGTGTGTGGGTCTCTATTGCTCATGATTCTATGCTACGACAGACGTTAAACTGTGCGGCAACACGGATGTGATCACTGCGTTCGTCTGACGCGGGCCTCAGTTCACAAAGTATGATCATAATTTGCTTAAGCCTGTCAGTCGCCAATGTACCCAATATTTGACAGGTCCTATCTAACTTGACCAAATCTGCACTTACATGATCACCTCACCCTGGAGTTCCCCAGCAGGCTCTAGGCCTTTAAAGGCTGCCATGGTGGAGCACCTGTGAACAGGGAGGGGTGCATACTAAATGAGAGTTGTCATTTAAAGATTTAAAGTATATTCTGACTATATTCAAAACTATATTTAAACTACATTCAAAACCAAACAATATGATTCATATTGATATACAGTATTTAGAAGACCATAGGAGGATTATTAAAGTAGCTTTTATGAAAACGTTATTAACCCCTTAGAGACCGCGGACGTACCATGTACGTCATGGCCGCGGGTCTCTTTTAGACCCGCTGACATACATGGTACGTCCTGCGGTCTTTTGAGTGCTGGAAGCGATCGGATCGCTTCCAGCAGCTCAAACGCCATTGCAGGCTGCCTGGGAGTCCAGGCATCCATGCAATGGCGTTTAGAAGTGCCGGGGCACCTTGTGATCGCTCCCCAGGAGCGATCAACATCCGGTTTCACCGGAGAGGTGCCCGGCACGTCTAGAGAGCGCTGGAAGCGATCGGATCGCTTCCAGCAGCTCCAGGGCCATTGCACGCTGCCTGGGAGTCCAGGCATCCGTGCAATGGCGGACAGAAGTGCCGGGGCCCCTTGTGATCGCTCCCCGGGAGCGATCAACATCCGGTTTCACCGGAAAGGTGCCCCGCACTTCTAAAGAACGCTGGAAGAGATCGGTATCGCTTCCAGCTGCTCTGAGTATATTGCAGGGATGCCTCGACATCGAGGCATCCTTGCAATATGTTTACCTGCCGCCGGTCCGCTCAGTGATCACTCCCCCCGAGCGATCACTTCCGGTAGCGGCAAGAAGTACTGAGTGCCACGAGGTATCGTGGCACTCAGTACAAAAAAGATCACATAAGTGATCAGGTGCTCTGCTGGGTGCCTCGAGGGATCAAGGCACCCAGCAGACTAAAATAAAGTGTAAAAAAGTGTAAAAATAAATAAATAAATGAATAAAAATGAATAAAATAAAATAAATGTGACAGCCAAGATGGCGCTGCCCTTCTAAGGGCAGGGTCATCTTGGGGCTGTGTGGGATGTTCCTAGCCTGCCTCATCAGAGAGGCAGGCTAGCAACATCCAATCAGAAGTAAGAAAAAATCTAAATAAAATTTCTAATTTGTCAGGTCAGGTCAATATTTTGTAAATATTGGCTCTGACCTCTGTGATTCTCCCTCCCTCTCCTCACTTGTGTTTTGGTGAGCGAGAGAGAGAGATCAGATTTGACAGGTTAGAGATTTTAGGTAGATTTAGTGAGATTAGAAAAATTGAGGCAGATTTAGAGAGATTTTAGGGAGATTTAGAACAATTGAGGCAGGTTTAGAGGGATTTAGAGAGATTTAGGTGTTTATTTGTATTTTCTATTGAAACCCAACGGTTCTTCTAAGAACCAATAATCCGCTTATATATATAATAATTATAAAATTTTATAATCTATTATATATAATGTCTGAGAGGGTGTACAGCGCCGAGGAGGCATATGCCATCCTGGCGTCAGAATCTGAGGCATCTGCGTCGGACTCAGACCCTGATTTTGACCCCGCTAACTGCTCAGAGACGTCACTAGATACATTATCTACGCTGGCTGATGTATCTAGTGATGTTTCTGATGCAGATCCTGGGCCACCACCTGCCAGCAGGAGACGCACAGCTCCAGCTGAGGAGTGGGTAGTGCCTCATCGCCAGAGGCCAGATATCCCTCCTTTCACGGCAAATCCTGGCATCAATATTGATGTTGCAGGATTTACCGCCACACAGTTTTTGCAGGTGTTTATGGGGGATGATTTGTTGGGCCACATCGTGGCCCAATCAAATCTGTATGCCCATCAGCATTGTGCTGCGAAGCCAGACTCCTACTTGGCAAGGCAGCAATGGACCCCGCTAGATGTGCCAGAATTTCTGAAATTCTGGGCACTTACTATGCTGATAGCCATCATAAAGAAGCCCTCAATTCGCTCCTACTGGAGCAGTAGCCCCATCTGCTCTACCCCCATTTACCCCCAATCAATGTCACGTAGAAGGTATGAAAACATTTTGCGTTTCATGCACTTCAGTGACAACAGCCTGTGCCCTCCTAGAGAGCATCCCCAGTTTGACAGGCTGTATAAAATCCACCCCCGATTACCCATGGGTGGTATCAATTTACTCAGAAGATATTGCTGAACATATTTTGGGGTGTTTTTTGGCAGTAACCCATAACTGGATTTGACAATTCATGCCTAAAGTACAATGTGTGTGAAAAAATAACACAAAGTGACTACCTGAAAGTTTGACATAGAGCTAGTGCATGGAAAGTGTTAAAATACAACTCTTTGAAGTACCCTAGGGTGTGCCCTTTCTAAAAATATATGGTTTGATGGGGGTAAATTTCTTTGGCCGGCTTCAAAAATGTCCTAAATAGGACATGGGTGCATGATGACGAAATGTGAAAATTCCAAGTTGGAAAACTGAAATGCGCACCCCCCAAATAAGGCCTATTAGCCCCCAAATAACCCGACATACCTATACATGGGTGGTATCAATTTACTCAGAAGATGTTGCTGAACATATTTTGGGGTGTTTTTTGGCAGTAAACCTTAAAGTTCACAGTACATGTATTCTTAAATTGCGTTAAAAAAAAAAAATCACCAAAACTTTTTTTTTTCTCAAACTTTGGCATAGATTTTGTGGTAAAATGGTTTGCATGGAAAGAGTCAAAATACCCCAAGTTTAATACCTTGATTTGTGTACTTTAAAAACATATGTATATGTGGAGGGTTATTCAGAAATCAGTGACAGATATCAGTGTTACAATGTCACTAGCACTAGTTTTGAAAATAAACTCTTTGGAAATGGCAAAGTGCTACTTGCACTTATTGTTGCATAAAATAAGGAAAAAAGCGAGGAATATGTAAACATTGGGTATTGCTAAACTCAGAACTAAATTTAGAAACTACTAAGGAATTTAATTTTTTTGACGGTTGTTGATACATAAGAAATTTTGGGGGTCAAAGTTCGAAAAAGTGGTGGTTTTTCAATTTTTTTGTAATATTTCACAATATTTTTTATAGTAAATTATATGAAATGATGAAAAAAATGATATCTTTATAAAGTCCATTTAATGACGAGAAAAACAGTGTAAAATATGTGTGGGTTACATAAACGAGTAAGAGGAAAATTTGACGTAAACACTAACAGCGCAGAAACGTAAAAACAGCAGCGGTCTCTAAAGGACGGATTTGTGTAAAACCGCCCGGTCACTAAGGGGTTAAAGTAAATTATTCATTGCAAACTAAATAACTGAATAATTTGTATATTGGTAATGTAAAGTCGTATAAGGTAAATTTCTTGGCTCTAATCTGTAGTGCCTGTAGCATCTGAGCGCTGTAAATGATAATTTCAACTTAGAATATATGTAAATGGTATTTTTACTTTTGTAAAGATGTTGTAAAAGTAGGCAAAAACACTTGGTAATTGATAATTTAAATAATATATTGTCTTAAAAATGTAAGGGTTGTAAAGGATATAGAATACATTAGAAAGCCATTCACTTTAATTGTATCTCTGGGACCACTTTGTTGAGCATGCAGCTGTTTTTTAGCATGAGAAAAAAGCAAAGTCCGTGATACACCCTTCAGTAATTGCTGAAATTGTAAAATCATTCCATGACTAATCATCGACTGCTGAATAATTTTATGCTGCTTAAAGCTATGATTTGTATAATTCAACAACCAAGAGACTTTTTATTGCAATGCCTCACCGAATTTAATTGTTTTCTAAAGAGATATAAAGTACGCAGGAATTTTGAAAGCATATCATTTCAGTGACTGAAAACCAAAGACAGTTGAAAATGTTAGTCACAAGGCAAAAAGTCTCAGTTTACTTTGTATAAGCAGTGTAAAATGTAGATCTATGCAGTTTATTTTTTTCTGAAATGTATGTAACCTAAATTCAAACAATTTCTGTAATGCTGGTAGCTATCCCATACTTCCTGAAATATGTATCTTCAAAGCCTGGCATCCAACTGGTGCATAATAACCAGTCATAGGTAAAGCAGCCAGTGGGGTATTCATTAAAGCTGGATGACTTGACATTTAACCCTGCTTACTAGAAGGCTACTGATATATGTACACATATACATATACATACATATATATTCGTTCCCCGCACTGAGGGGGAATCAAATTGATTGCTGAATGCTGAATTCACCGCAGGGTCCCCGAAGTGCGGAGAAAAGCCACCGCAAAACTGCCGGCCAGGCCCGAAAGCCACACGAGCGAGGTGGCAGGCGGAGCCCGCCACTTTCAGCGGACCAGGCCCAACGGCATCCAACAAGCCCTCCAGTGGGCCGGCTACCAGGGTACCAGTGGGTAAGTTTGTGTGACTGTGCCTGTATGTGGATGTGTGTGTGTGTGTGTGTGTGACTGGATGTGAGTGTGACTGGAGGTGCGTGAGTGAGTGGATGTGTGTGACTGGATGTGTGTGAGTGTGACTGGATGTGTGTGTGTGCGTGTGTGTGTGACTGGATGTGTGTGCGACATTGGGCACGGGATATGTGGCGCTCTGTGTTACTCATACACACGGCACGTTACTGAGTTTTATTGATGTGGAGCTCTGTGATATGCTCATACACACCACACATTAATGTGAGTTTTATTGTGAAGGTCTGTGATACACTCATACACATCATACATTACTGTGAGTTTTATTGCTGTGGAGCTCTGTGATACGCTCATACACACTGCACATTACTGTGAGTTTTATTTCTGTGGAGCTCTGTGATACGCTCATACATGTTTTTGATTTTCTTTTGGGGGGCAGCATTTCATCCTTCGCTCCAGGCAGCACAGTGGCTTGGGCCGGCCCTGCCACAGCTTCAAGTCCCACACAACGTGGACGGCATAGTACATCCCGTGGTGGGAAAGGGTTAAACTATCATGTCATTTATGTCATCATTTATCATTTTCGAAGACACAAGTGTACTTATTATTATAGAAGTATGTATCCTCAATAAACACATCACTGCTTTTTCAATAGGTTAGACCAGTGGTTCCCAACCGCGGTCCTCAAGTACCCCCAACAGGTCAGATTTTCCAGATATCTGAAGCACAGCACAGGTGATATGATTTGCTGCTCAGTGGTTGCAGGATTCAGTCTGCATTTCCCCAAGGTAATCCTCAAAACCTGGCCTGTTGGGGTTACTTGAGGACTGCATTTGGGAACCACTGGGTTAGACAAAATAAAGTTGTATGCAAGATCTAAAACTAAGCTGTTTGATTTCACAAGAATGCAAAAGATGAAATTCGCTAAAGATTCTCCCAATAAGAAGTGTAGGGGCTAAGCTTTAGAAATGAATGTGACGGTGTGGTTACTGTTCTGAAAAAGCAGCTACTCAAGATTGTGAAATAACTTTTTTGTATCTTTTCTTAAGGTATTAAAAAAAGAAAAAACGTTGCTTTCATTTATCGGTCAAGAGAGCATGTTCTGCTTCCTCCGCTAGCCACAGTTTAAAAGACACCTGCCTGGAGTAATGTGGACTCCAGGGGTGAATACCAACAGTGTTGCAGGTCACCACTTCCAGCATTAATAACTCACAAATAACTATTGCTTAAATTTAAACTTGTCCAGTAAGATGCTAATGGCAGTCAGTTTCCTGAGCAATGAATCATTGCTTCTAAACAGAATACGGTCCGACCTTTTATAGCACAAAAATATACCTTCAAATAAATTGTTCAAATGTTAAAATACAAAAATATTGTACAGGCACAGTGGCAAACAGAATGGGTGTTTTCGCTTTTTCTCTGTGAAAGGAATCTCCCGTTGATGAATGATTCACTACGTCTTTCTATGTGCTGCAGTGCCTCTATCCTTTGCAAGGACAATTTGGATTACAATACAATTATTGTTAATCAATTAAGCTCAAGATCAAATATGTTTTTATACCATCTGCTATCCAATCTAATTGCAGGCCAGGCTACGGGGATTGTGCAGTAAATTTAAAAGAGGGTCAGTTTTGAGCTTTAATTATCCTACAGTTTTCTTGTGTTTTAAATTTGCATAAAGATAATGTGGATGCCAACATCTTGATTTTAACTGCAATCATTTTATGGCCTTAGTAACACAATGGCCTTGATTCACTAAGCATCTAATGTGGAACGATGATGGAACTGCAAGTTCCCACTAGAAAATCATTGCTCTAAAAATTGTTAAAGTTATTTAGAATTGTGACAGCACAGTGGAGCTGCAGTCTCCTAATTATTGTAAGTATATGAACCCTCAGTTGTCAGTGAGTATTCACAAAGCGGTGGGCCTCACCAAAGTCAACATAAACAAAATAATCTTTATTCGCTGCCCAAGGGGCAAAATAAAAGCAACGTTTTGATACTAGGCCTTAGTCATGCATGACTACGGCCTAGTGCCGAAACGTCGCTTTTATTTAGCCCCCTCGGGAGGGGAATAAAGAATTTTAACTTGACTTTGGTGTGGCCCACTGCTTTCTGAATATTCAACACTGGACAGTGGACCCCTTGGTGGAGCACCCGAAAGATCACCGTAAAATTGTTCTGCCCCCACTGTGATAGCCACGCTTATCTACACTTATCACGAAATTGCTCTGCACAGTGAAATTCACTGTTCGGTGCAATTCGGTAGGAAGTTCAGCACTCTTTGAATAACCCCTAGTGTTTATCATGGCCAACAGCCAAAATAGCTCAATGATAGGATTGAATTTGTTTATTGTGATAAAACAAATTTAGAGGGAAAAATTTTGACACATTGATGTTGTGTAGTACTTCATGCCCATATTTGAGACGATTTTAAGAGCTATAGTTCTACAATCATTTGGTTTGTCTAAAAAAAAATAACAAAATTGTAGTTTATTAAAAAAAAAACTGTTTTGTTTTTTGGCAATAAATAATTGGGCAGAGGTTGCAGTTTATGACAATATTTAAAGCATTTTAGCTTAATTTTATCTTTCTGTATTTATTGGTTTTGTAATTTAAAAAGTTAAATACTTAATGAAACCTTGCCAAGTTTGTCTTAATGGTTAGGAAATAAAAATTTGCATTTGGTCCTCTACCAAATAAGAAATATTTCTTTTGAAAAGAACCCTCACAAGTATGCAATAGCAATGCCTGATTAAGTTCTTTTATCTGATTGCCAATACCCAACAGCAATTCAATTATGCAGAATATGGATTTTTATTAAGAATCTGGCTTTTAACATTGAAGTGTAAAATTCCCTTCTTATTCTTTCTCATTATGAACTGTTGATGACAAGGACACAAAAATAAGTATTTTAAATATCTACATTTTTGATAAATATAAATAAAGTCAATATCAAACTATACCTTATTGATCTTTTGCATACTTGGCAAGTTCACTAAAGAAAACAATCCACAGATCAACCATCTGGTGTTTCACATTGCATATTTCCTAGATCACTTGGTTTTGAATGTGAATTACATTTGGGAAAGTATGTATCATTTGACAGCAACATATTACTATTTGGATGATGTAATTTGTTACTAAAATAAACTGCTTGCTAAATGTTTCTATTTCTGTAGATGGTTAAATACAATCTTGCATAGTTTATTTTAAAAAATACCAAAAGGATGTAAATTACCGATTCATCAATGTCATTTGCAAATTTACTTCTTACACAAATGTATTGGCTATGGTAATTTAAAACCTATGTCTTGTTTGTATAGTTCAAAGACAGCTTGTAGTATGGTTTGTAAGCACACAAAAAAACTCAGAAATCTTGTTTTTTCCCTAGCAGTTTTACCCATTAATGATCAGCTGACACATTCTAAAAATGGGATGAATTGTAAATTTTGAGAGTCTCCTTGCAACATGGATGACTCCCTGATGATGACTCAGGCCATATCCACAGATACGTGGTAATTCACAAAGTTCCAATGCTCACCCATGTTACAAAAACTGTAAAAATCTGCTGTTGCAACTAAAAAGGTACGACTGCCGTTCTTACCTAAAAAGTGCAAACTGCGTCAATTCCTAATTAACCGGTGTGTATACTATGCATAAATGTGTATATGTTATGGCGATTTGGAAGTGCTGATCTCAATAGACCTCCGATATAAACCCCCCATATAAACCAATAGACCTCCCAACTGAAACACATGTGGAAACTACATCAAAATCTATACTAAACTACTATGGCAGAAACTACAGTGGAACCCCATTGAAACCTATTCTGAGGACTCTGAAGAACTTCGGCAATGAAAGAATGGTGGCTGGTAAATAAACTGAATCGCAGATAAAGGCCAATGTCTTTACACTTCAGTGCTGAGAGATACTTACATCAAAATTGTTCAACAGGTTCCCAATTTTCTTTCAATCTTCATTCACAAGTAATATTTTTCATACCAAATTTGTGATACTAAAGATGCTCGTATTTTTTTAATACACAACGTTTTGGCCACTGGAAACTGAAGTTCTACTTTTTTTGTCGATCCTTACTGTTAATTTTTTAAAGAAATCTCAAATAGAGAAGCATTTGTATTCAGATGGATGTTAGGATTAGTTCAGTCTTGTCTGTAGTGTTTTTGTAAACTGAATTAAGCTAGTTTGTTGTGAATACACATACTTGTCTGAAAAGACTGAATACAGATAGGAATAATACAACTGACTTGAAAGAACCTATAGCCATTACTATGAAAATCAGACTACACAGAACAATATTAGAAGCAGATGAGTTTGCTGGTTAAAAAATAAAAGAAATCTTAAAAGGTTGCACCAAATGTCTCTACATTTGCAATTAAACCTTTTCAGTAATGGACGAGAGAATTTGGCTTACCCTCTACAGTTGATATCCATCTGTCACGCTGACGGTAAATTGGGCCATCGTGGGGACTTGTTTGAAAGGATGTAGCCTTTGAGGCAGGTTAGCTGCTGGCTTAATACAGCACATATAAACAATGCAGATTCCGGACAGGAAATAAACAAGACTGTAACACGAGGGACAGGAGGGCATAGAAGAAAACTAAAGGAATCCCTAAACTGGGGAAGGTCCTTAATAATGGCCTTCTTACTAATGAAAATCTCACAAAGAATGACAGAGTCAGGAGAACAGGAAGGGCGAGGGTTAAACAACATAGACAGGAATCCTAAACTGAAAATAAAGGTCCTTAATCTGGCCTCTGTACTAAGACGAACCAAACACATAAAACAAGAAACGTACAAGAATTGTCAGGACTATAGCCGGGGATACAGAACCAGGAGGAATGTCAGACTCACAGAGGCAACAGATCAATAACTATGGATACAGGGAACAGGCAGCATGGGTAGTCAAAGAAAGCTGGGGTTGAATACCAGAGAAATATATAAGAATACACTAAATATACACTAAATATATGATGTCTATGTAATTAACCATGACATGATACCACAATAATAAGAAAACCTTAAAAAATAAAAAGGTAAGTTTTTTTGTTTCCCCTTGACCACTCCAGCTGGATTCCAGAGACTGCATGCGGTTAAAAGGAGGTTAGAGGCTACCTAAAGGACCTCAACAGCTATTCATACTCAGAGCCGAGAGAAGAGGTTCTGGGTCTAGTAAGTACCCCATAGGGGAAAGGAAGGGGCAAGTACTGCCGACTACTGCACAATTGTGTGTTCTGTCTGGCTTATATCCCCCTCTTCAGGAATCACCCCAGGAAACCTACCATCAGCACCAACGGAATTTCTCCATATATACAATACCTTTTTTAAAGACAAGCTACATTACACACCATGTAGCATAAAACTCTGAACAGTACAATACATAGAGTCCAAGTTTAAATATAAAAAATATATACATTTGCGCCTAAGGGATTCTTCTTACATTGTATTCTTCTTTACGTCTGCAGGGTGTCAGAAGCATCCCTACGGGCTTGCAGTTAATACCCAAACCTATACATAATCAATTCACATATCTATCCTTTTACCATCCCTAGCGCCTTTGTACTATTACCGCTTTTTGTTTCATGTTATCTAGATAGTCAATGCAGAATGAAATAGGTAGAACTTTAATCCAAAATGCTAGCAGAAAAAAATTCAAGATGCCTACCATTTTCACATATTTAATACATCAACCATGCCATCTAGAATTAATGAAATAAATGCTATTTCGTATATAAAGGTGACAGCTAATGTGAGAAGCACTTGGCAGAAATGGTTTAATGATAGATGCAGTTTACATTTGTTACCTAGCAACAAAATCAGTGTACATGCATCAAAATTGGATCTTCTACAAAATGTAACAAGTAGTGGAGTACATGGAAAACCCATTAATTAGTTTGATGAGAAACTAGGAATAAAATAAACCTAAAATAATTATGGAAGCAAGTTATAATAATGGATAAATACTATCCTTAAAATAGACACTGAATCGATGAAGTAATCAATGACAATCTTCTGTACTGGAAATTAGAGGATACAACACTGGCATAGCGTAAAACCATAAGACAATTTAATGTAGTATAAACAAGTAAAATGTTCCACTCACAAAATAAGTGGCACACATTGAGATAAAAAGTGTGCAAATTCGCATGTTAAACACATAGGCATTCAGTAACAGGTACCGTCCACTGTATATAGAAGTCCAGGAAAAATGTCTCCACGTTGAATCCAGAATCACTGGAAACGGTCCAATGTCCTCAGCATCCACAGCAACAAAGTTCGTCCAGGAAGGCTGTAGACCAGATACGCTCAACGCGTTTCGTCTAGCAAGAGTGACTTCCTCAAGAGCTGTTGAGGAAGTCGCTCTTACTTGCTAGACAAAACGCGTCGCGTGTACATGGTCTAAAGCCTTCCTGGATGAACTTTGTTGCTGTTCATGCAGAGGACATTGGACCGTTTCCACGTGAATCCAGAATCACTGGAGACGTTTTTTTCCTGGACTTCTATATCAACGCTGGAATTACAATCCTCGCGCATTTTTTCATCCGTCGAGCAATAACGTGCGTAAAACAGACGTGCAAAAACCCGTGCGCAGCAACGTTGCGCGCAGAAATCACTGTGCGGACTGTTTTTTTCACGAGATTCAGCCAATCAGAATTAAGAACCACAATTGTCTCACATTAAGATTTTGCGCCTGTCAAAGTCAATCTGCGCAGATATGCTACATCAATAAAAAAAGCTTGCACAACTTCTCAAATTTATTGGAAAGAAGGAAGGTCGGTATGGGCGCTCCTGTCTAGGTGTAGGTGCTTATTATAGTTTGCTGCCGTCTAGGAAAGGGCACAGACTCTCGAATTGAGTGTGCAAATATCAATGGAGAAAAAGGGGGGGAGTTCCTAGTGGCGCAACAGTTATGTACAACACATCACGGTGCCGTACTTATGAACCAATGGATACGTGTAAATCCTTACAGTTCATATAATAGCAACTTAACTGGTGCAAAATTAGATAAGGTGCTGATGTCACAATTAGTGATATAAAGTGCAACAGTTTATGCAATATAAAGTGCAACAATCAATGCGATATTAAAGTGCGACAAGGTATGCGTTATTAAAGTGCAACAGTGACAGCCTAGGTGCATGAAGAGAGCTAGTACAGCATGCTGATGGATACTAGAAAGAGGATAATGCTGATATCCGCATCGGCGCTTGTGGTGACCAGTGCAGTCTGAGTATAAATACTCGACGTCTGTTGGTGAATATGCAAAAATGACCTTACACTGATTTCCCGTGTATATTGGAGATCTATTGTCCTTAATGTCTTTGTTTTCCAGAGGTCCTAAGGTGGCAGAATATACACTAAAATGTGTTCTGCTTTATGCTTGATGTAGCAGCTCCTCCTATAGCGTTGATTAACTCCGCTCAAACGGGAGATAAAGAACGGGGGGAAGAGAAAGGAAATAACAATAGTACAGCAACGTTTTGGTATGGGTGAAATTACTGGTGCTCAAAAATTGCGCACTTACAGGAGCCAGAGCCGCTTAAATCCGGGCTCTGGAGTGAAACGCCTGGTGTCAACTATAGGGTGATCACTGCCCTTCTTTAATAAGACGCCTTCACCTCAGGTAGAGGGACATAAAAAAGAGGAAAAGGGTGCTCTCATGGCACAGCATCAGTGATTACTGACTCGCTATAGTAAGAAGGAGGTTAGTTACACTCACCAATTTGGGAGCCTTATCATTCCAGGCTCAACCGTTGTGCATTTGGTACTGCTTGATGGTGCGTACCTGGACCCCTCTTAGCTGGTTCTTTAGGTGCAGGTTGCGGTGTCCGTGGTGGATCCTGGAGGACCGGCCTCATAAATGTCTGGTAGTCAGAGTAATTGGATCTGCTGGAGCAGATTAAGACCTAAAGCAGTGTTTCCCAAACCTGTCCTCGGGACCCTCAACCAAGCCAGATTTTGCAGATCACCTTAGGGAAAAAGAGACTGAGAGGGCAGTGATCACCCTATAGTTGACACCAGGCGTTTCACTCCAGAGCCCGGATTTAAGCGGCTCTGGCTCCTGTAAGTGCGCAATTTTTGAGCACCAGTAATTTCACCCATACCAAAACGTTGCTGTACTATTGTTATTTCCTTTCTCTTCCCCCCGTTCTTTATCTCCCGTTTGAGCGGAGTTAATCAACGCTATAGGAGGAGCTGCTACATCAAGCATAAAGCAGAACACATTTTAGTGTATATTCTGCCACCTTAGGACCTCTGGAAAACAAAGACATTAAGGACAATAGATCTCCAATATACACGGGAAATCAGTGTAAGGTCATTTTTGCATATTCACCAACAGACGTCGAGTTTTTATACTCAGACTGCACTGGTCACCACAAGCGCCGATGCGGATATCAGCATTATCCTCTTTCTAGTATCCATCAGCATGCTGTACTAGCTCTCTTCATGCACCTAGGCTGTCACTGTTGCACTTTAATAACGCATACCTTGTCGCACTTTAATATCGCATTGATTGTTGCACTTTATATTGCATAAACTGTTGCAATTTATATCACTAATTGTGACATCAGCACCTTATCTAATTTTGCACCAGTTAAGTTGCTATTATATGAACTGTAAGGATTTACACGTATCCATTGGTTCATAAGTACGGCACCGTGATGTGTTGTACATAACTGTTGCGCCACTAGGAACTCCCCCCCTTTTTCTCAAATTTATTGGTTTGGTATGTGTAGAATGTGTAACTATACTTTGCTGGGTATTTTTTTTTTGGGCTGGTGTATTTGGTTTCGGCCAGGTTGATAGAATTTGCCATTAACACCAGGTTTTAGGAGTTGCTAAAATTATGCGTGCAAAGGCTGTGCATTACAAACTGCGCATAGATTGTAATACCATCCGCGTACTAGCGCATAATCGCATTTGCGCTCACACTGTTAAGTATAGGACGCGCAAAGTACAGTAAGATCACGCAGGTTCACCCGCGGTAGACGTATACACGCATTTGTTGCGCTGACATTGTAATACGACGTTCAGCGCAAAGGGTTTTGCCCCTCGCGTTAATGCGTTTTTGCGGGGGCCAAACGTATGCACAAAGATTGTAATAGGAACCCTATGTGTGCATAACATGTGATTATGAAAAAGTAGATGACAATATCTCGCAACATGGATAATATAGACTGGATCTCATTTCTAAAGTAAAAATGCTCCTGGAAAGTAAATACAGCATATTATTTGAAATTCTTAGCATGCTTCCATTACAGCAGATTAAGGATTAAATTGTCTTTTAATAACAAAGATTATTTTAGTAAGAAAGAATTCATACACAGATCTGTCTGTTCCTGATCTCTCAACATCCCCCAAAAATTTTTTAAATAAAAAAAAAATCTGTCTTTGATCATCACGTTCAAAGCCCTTTGCAAAAGCAGTATAACCTGCTTTACAGGAAGCAGACATCTACATATTTCTGCATATGTTGCCAATTACCATATATGAGAGTTATAAATTTATCATAACACCTAGAAGACATGTGACAAAACGTTACTGACCCTTTAAGTTACGGTCTGACGTACGAGTGACAGTGCAAACCCTAGTCAGGTTTGGGCTCTATAATTACTCCATAACCATTAGCAGTTAATTATGTCCATATCTCAACGCCCTTGTCAACCTAACAGTTACCTAGAATATTTGTCATTATAATTTCTATTCTGACTTATTTCCATTAATATCTCCTTTTGACATCTTCGAGTGGGGCAAGCTTATAGTTGCAGTAAATTTGGAAAATTGCTGTAATTATAACTATACACAAGGAGACTGAAACATGGGACCTTCTGAGCTTCATAGCCTACACATGGAACCTCAGCTGTCAGAGTGCTTTGAGTGTATATTTTTAGAAATGATCTTACTTGTACAAACTTAATTCTCCAATATCTACTTAGAATTCACAATTGTCCATTTTCTGTCCTTGGCTCACATTTGTCAGTGAATTTGGCTAGTATAAAGTTTGATAGTGTTTTAGTAAAAATTAAATCATGGGTATCTGAGTCATCAGAAACTTACAGTAGGAATGTAAGTATTTGAAGCTATTTTAAGATGATAATTCTGAATATGACCGGCAATATACTTGAAAACTGTTTCTTCCGGATTGGGAGAAGAAGGTCCACACAATGGTCCACCGCCGCCTTTTAATTTATGGTTGAGACACCAACCTTTAGTATGAGATCACACACACGTTCTTAAAAATCTGTAATTTTCTCTTGTGTCCCCACCCCTACATTTATTTATTTATGGTATTTATTTATAAAGTATTTTACCAGGAAGGATACGTTGAGATTTCACTCTTTTTCAAGTATGTCCTAGGTTCAAGAACATTGAATTGTTACAGTCTTACAGAAATGCAAAGTAATAAAATGCAAGATATTAAAAAAACACCACAAATATACAGATTAACACAGAAAATAAATATGTAGGAAATATATTCACTATGTTACATGCTTACAGGTGCATTCAGTATCGAGGTATGTTAACCCCTTCACTGCTGCGCCATTTCAGGTCTTAAAAAAACACGTTTTTCTTATTTTTGTTATTATTTTTATAATTTTTTTTCTTTACTTTAAACATGGTCATGTTTGATATCATTGGAAAGGTCATGTACTGCCCTTTCTAATAATACCACACATGACCCTGCTAGCTGCCAGCGGTCAGGAGATATCGGGGTTCAAAGGAACCCCCTATCTCCACCCCATCTTTCCTTAGGAGTCAATGAGGACGTTCCCCTTAATAGAGAGCTCTTGAGTGACTTTAGACTGGGGGAAGATTTGATGGTGTCTGGGAGGTTATTCCATAATTGCGGTGCTGTGTAGGAAAATGAGGATCGAGACACTTTCTTTTTGAATTGTGGTATTGCAAGTAAGGTGCTGGTCCTGGATCGGAGGTTATAGGATGAGGGAACTGCGGGGGGAAGCAGCCTATTCAGGTAGGGTGGCAGCTTCCCAGAAAATCTCTTAAATACCAGGTTGGAAAGGTGAAGGGTGCGTCTAGATTCCAGCGACGGCCAGTTTAGTTCTTATAACAAGTCACAATGGTGGGTCATGTAGTTACATTGTATAACTCATTCTGCCGCTTTGTGCTACAATTTAGTACTTTTATGAAGATGCGTTTGCGGGGCAGCAGCATACACTACGGCCCCAATTACATTCTTCGCGCAGCGTGTTTTGCGTGCGCAAATGCACATTTGCGTGAGGGGCAAAACCCTTTGCGCTGAACGTCGTATTACAACATTCACGCAAATGATGCACGTTATCCTTTAATGCAGATGGACTTGCGCAAGCGTGATGAGCTGAGCGCGTCCTATACTTAACATTGTGAACGCAAATTCGTTCGTGCGCTGGTACGCGGATGGTATTACAATCGATGCGCATCTTTTTACGAACGACGTTTGCGCGCATAATTTTAACGTCTTTGAAAAACTGGTGGCAACTGCAAATCTGAACGTTCTGGCCAAAACAAAAATCACCAGCACGAAAAAGAAATACAGCACATTACAGTATAGTTACACATTCTACACATACCCAAACAAAAAAATTGTGAATTCGTGCATATTTTTTTATTGCTGCAGCATGTATACTCAGATTTATTTTGACAGGCGTAAAAATGTAAGTGAGTCAATTAAGGTAAATTGATGTCAATTAAGGTTCTTAATTCTGATTGGCTGAATCCCGTGAAAAAAACAGTCCGCACACTGATTTACGTGTGCAACATTACTGCGCGCGTATTACACTTCGTTTTGCGCGTCATTTTTACGAACGTTATTTTTTGACGGATGAGAAAATGCGTTCGGATCGGTATACCACGTTAATTTTCGTGCGATAACGCTGGATGATGCACGCAAAAAAAAATTTGCACTGCGCGAACGAAATTGCGCAAAGAATGTAATAGGGGCCTACATCTCTGTATTCAATAGCCGGCATAAGCATTTGTTGTAGAATCGACTTTACCGCAGGGCTCAGGCAGTTTTTGTTTCCGTTCATGGACAGATCTACAAGTAAACAGTTTTTGTCTTAGTTCTTAATCTATTGCAGCACAAAGTAAAAGGTACCTTGGAACCTTTAAAAATACCAAAATCGAAAAAATTAAAAACAATGGCGCAAAATCGTGTATATATTGGTTAAATACCAATCTGTTGGATCACCAAATCTGTACTCCGTCTTTACTTTTGATCTACACATCTCTTGTGTAGTATTTTAATAAAAAAATTCTTTCAAATTCTTCAACAAAAAGCACACTCACATTCTTTCAGGCACATAACAAAATGTGCATATAAACATTTGCCACAATGCCTCAGACCTCAGAATAAAACGTCCGATGAACATCCAGGATCCACTTTCAAAGGTCCCAGGTATCCTCGGATGCGTTCCTCCCCGGGGTCTCCGAGCACACCGTCAGATCTTTTTCAATAAGTCACTCGATGCGTTTCGTGGGTACGTCTGTCCCACTTCATCAGGAGTGTAAATCAGAATGTTTCAGTCCTTTTTCCCTTCAGTTTATAAAACTCTTTAAAATCGGGTCAAATGCTTAACAGCTGAAGTTTCCAAGGTCTCACCCAATCACAGCATCAATATGGGGATTCCTTCTAATCGTCATACCTGCATACAATTAAACCCTTAATACAATCTTGCTTCTACCACTGCGTTAAGAGGAAACATTTTCCATGTATTGCACATATATAATTTCATTTATACGAATACATTTCTACTATTACAACATATCTTAGCTGTTTTACAATACATATGTCTGCAATCTACATTTCTAATGCGTGTTTTAAAACACCTAATTTCTCTCAATTTACAAAGAACGCCCTGGGGAGTAAGCATAACAAGAAGGTGTTAGTACCTTTAGAATAGAAACTTTTCAAAAATGCTCAAAACATGAATAAAAATATACAATACAATATAACAACCTGAATGTTATATTCAACCTCATACAATCCAAAAATAGAGATACAGATTAGTCCATAAACGCCAATACGTCTATCTCATTATTTAACCCTTTCCCTTCCATGGTGCCCAATTTATAGATCCATTCAGTTTCCCTTTTGGTCAATTTTATCGCTATATCCCCTCCCCTCAAATCTGGTTCTACTAAATCTATCCCGATACTTAGAAGTTCCTCAAATTTAAACATTCCACAACTATTACAGTGCAAAGGAACACTATGTTTTATTTTATGGGTACGAATTCCCGAGTAGTGTTCCATGAATCTTTCATGCAGTGTTCTAGACGTCCTGCCAATATACTGCGCTCCACATTTACACTCCAATAGGTAAATAGCATTTTTGCGTTTACAATTTATGAAATGTTTAATCTGAAACACTTTACCGGTTTTAGTGCTTTTAAACTCTACTATTTTTCTTTGTTGATATTTGCAAGTGGAGCATCTACTACACTTAAACAAAAACGTTAGGTCTCTCAAACATGGGTTTTATTTCTTTTTTCGGGTTAAACCAAACACTTGGGGCTAGCTTCATTTTTAAATTTTCTGCTCTCCGAAACACTGTGACGGGACGCTCTGGCAGAATATCTCCTAAATACGGATCCCATTTAAGGATGGGCCAATGTTTTTTTATTATTTTTTTAATATCTACAGCATCATCATTATATTTAGTTACGAAAGCCAAACCAAAACCATCATTATTTCTGATAACCTTTCCTCTATCTAACATACCTTTCCTATTCATTGATGTCACTTCTTCCTTAGATTTCATAATTAATGATTCTGGATATTCTTTAGCTTCCTTATCTCCCTTCCAAATAGCTATAACATCGTCAATAAACCTTTTCCAGAGCACGAGGTTTGCCCCAATTTATGCCAATATTTTTGTGGCAGATTGGGAGGTAGGGAACATCTGGAATAATAATAATCCATTTGGGGCAAACCTCGTGTTCTGGAAAAGGTTTATTGACAGTAAACTTCAGACCATAGCTATTTTTATTGATATATTCAAGGAACAAATTCAAGGTTTCTCTATCTCCCTTCCAAATACCTACAACATCGTCAATAAACCTTTTCCAGAGCACGAGGTTTGCCCCAAATGGATTATTATTATTCCAGATGTTCCCTACCTCCCAATCTGCCCCAAAAATATTGGCATAAGTTGGGGCAAACCTCGTGCTCTGGAAAAGGTTTATTGACGATGTTATAGCTATTTGGAAGGGAGATAAGGAAGGTTTCTCTGACTATATCAATAAAAATAGCTATGGTCTGAAGTTTACTGCAGAGATTAATCCTAAAACTACAGATTATCTTGATTTGACATTTTTTGTGAAAAATAAAAAAATAGAAAGTAAAACCTTTTTTAAGCCTACAGATGGCAATAGCTACATCAAATACGACAGTTGCCATTATAATAAATGGAAAGATAATATCCCTAAAAATCAACTAATGAGGATCCGTAGAAACTGTTCAAACTTTGAGGATTATATGGACCAATCTGAAATGATTTCAGAGAGATTAAGAGCTAAAGAGTATCCAGAACCATTAATTATGAAATCTAAGGAAGAAGTGACAACAATGAATAGGAAAGGTATGTTAGATAGAGGAAAGGTTATCAGAAATAATGATGGTTTTGGTTTGGCTTTCGTAACTAAATATAATGATGATGCTGTAGATATTAAAAAAATAATAAAAAAAACATTGGCCCATCCTTAAATGTGATCCGTATTTAGGAGATATTCTGCCAGAGCGTCCCGTCACAGTGTTTCGGAGAGCAGAAAATTTTAAAATGAAGCTAGCCCCAAGTGTTTGGTTTAACCCGAAAAAAGAAATAAAACCCATGTTTGAGAGACCTAACGTTTTTTTAAGTGTAGTAGATCCTCCACTTGCAAATATCAACAAAGAAAAATAGTAGAGTTTAAAAGCACTAAAACCGGTAAAGTGTTTCAGATTAAACATTTCATAAATTGTAAACGCAAAAATGCTATTTACCTATTGGAGTGTAAATGTGGAGCGCAGTATATTGGCAGGACGTCTAGAACACTGCATGAAAGATTCATGGAACACTACTCGGGAATTCGTACCCATAAAATAAAACATACAGGGTTATCCAAAGAGATCCGAATTGCTTGAGAAAGGTAACCGAACTCTGAAAATCAGCGTTCGGTTACACTTCTTGGCCATTTGGCTATCCAGAGAGCAGGCAATTCGCCAAATCCTGGCGAATTGCCTGAACATACGGTGCCTGTTCGGTGCCTGTTCGAGGGCAGTGAAATCCCCATGAAAAAGCACTGCTTCGGCTATTCAGAGAACACAAACCAACAGTGAAAGGTTCCCCTAATGTCCTGCCATTCGGTGGTTTAATTCGACAAGTTTATTTAGGAGAATCCCATAGGCTTCAATGTTAAAAATATTCCCATTTTAATTCAATATCTAATAAACCGTTCATTATAAAATCTGCAGTAAAGAGTCTCTTTATTTATAGATTTTTTAGGATATTTGAAGCATTTTTCTGGATTTTAAATTTTTTTTTTAAGTTTACTTTTTTCTGTAACAGCCCTTTTTATAATCATTCATTGGATCTCATATGTAAATTTCAGACATTTTCGCTCAGTAGTTTCTTTGCAAACAGCGTTTCACGTTACAATCATTCATGCAAACTGTTTTCTTAATTTATTCACTGCCTTGTCTGCGGTCTCAGCTGCTTGTGATCGGCTCCTGTTCGTGTTTTTCTGTGGTTTTCGTCAGGTTAATCCAGATGTTTTTGAGGGTTTTTAGCGTGCATTCGCTGGGTTTTGCGGTTAGTTTTCGTCAGGTTTGCGGCAGCTTTTCCCTGCAATTCGGGGACCCTGTGGTGCTTGCTGAATACACTGCAGGGTCACCGAAATGGGATCCGCAAAAGGAACCAAATTGAAGAGAACGAAAAGTCACCGAACGTGCGGTGACTTTTCGAATCTCTTTGAATTACCCTGATAGTGTTCCTTTGCACTGTAATAGTTGTGGAATGTTTAAATTTGAGGAACTTCTAAGTATCGGGATAGATTTAGTAGAACCAGATTTGAGGGGAGGGGATATAGCGATAAAATTGACCAAAAGGGAAACTGAATGGATCTATAAATTGGGCACCATGGAAGGGAAAGGGTTAAATAATGACATAGACGTATTGGCGTTTATGGACTAATCTGTATCTCTATTTTTGGATTGTATGAGGTTGAATATAACATTCAGGTTGTTATATTGTATTGTATATTTTTATTCATGTTTTGAGCATTTTTGAAAAGTTTCTATTCTAAAGGTACTAACACCTTCTTGTTATGCTTACTCCCCAGGGCGTTCTTTGTAAATTGAGAAAAATTAGGTGTTTTAAAACACGCATTAGAAATGTAGATTGCAGACATATGTATTGTAAAACAGCTAAGATATGTTGCAATAGTAGAAATGTATTCGTATAAATGAAATTATATATGTGCAATATATGGAAAATGTTTCCTCTTAACGCAGTGGTAGAAGCAAGATTGTATTAAGGGTTTAATTGTATGCAGGTATGACGATTAGAAGGAATCCCCATATTGATGCTGTGATTGGGTGAGACCTTGGAAACATCAGCTGTTAAGCATTTGACCCGATTTTAAAGAGTTTTATAAACTGGAGGGAAAAAGGACTGAAACATTCTGATTTACACTCCTGATGAAGTGGGACAGACGTACCCACAAAACGCGTCGAGTGACTTATTGAAAAAGATCTGACGGTGTGCTCGGAGACCCCGGGGAGGAACGCATCCGAGGAGACCTGGGACCTTTGGAAGTGGATCCTGGATGTTCATCGGACGTTTCATTCGGGAGGTCTGACCAATTGTGGCAAATGTTTATATGCACATTTTGTTATGTGCCTGAAAGAATGTGAGTGTGCTTTTTGTTGAAGAATTTTAAAGAATTTTTTTATTAAAATACTACTCAATGTACTCTCCTTTTTGATTTTTTTCCTAGATCAAAAGTAAAGACGGAGTACAGATTTGGTGATCCAACTGTGTCTGGTGATCCAACAGATTGGTATTTAACCGATATATGCACGATTTTCCGCCATTGTTTTTTATTTTTTCGATCATGGACAGATCTATACTTTCTATTTATTGTGGCGATTGTCTAGTTTGTTCACTACAGGATATTCTTGAGTAAATTGCAGCTTAAGATCCACATCTACTACTTTTACAAATGGAATGACAAAAACAGTTACATATATTCGAATGGATGATAAATATTCATCAGCAGGTGTAGTCGATTTTTGCTTATTATATTATATTATATTTACCAAGAAGTTCTTTTCAGTAATTTGCAACAGATTTAACGACACTTACCTCTCATGTAGAGGGTTTCACTGGGGTTTTAGCACTGCAGTGCTTTCATGTTCAGGCACAATGGAGAAATCTTATTATGGTAATCTACCCTTTGCAGGCTTAGCAAATGCATGAGAACAGAACACTCAGTAGTATTCTTAAGTGTTAAACAAATTTATTAGATTCAGCAAAGTAAACAGATGTACGTAAAGGATTCCCTATTTTTATTTTAATTCATACCAACAAGGTCAGAAATATTTTCATGAGTTCTGCTTGTCTACTTCCCAAAAAACATGTAATTGAGGCTTCATTTTTTTCCTTTTTGATACTATAAAAGCCACAGGTTACATAGCCTAGTTTTATAAAGCAGCTACTGTAGTACAATAGATTTAGAATACATAAAGAAAACATAATGCATTAATTTTTCAGGGAAAACATGGAAGACATGAAAACAATACAACTCATCTGTATAAATACATATGCTCACATACATAATTAAACAAAGAGTAACCACAGAATACCTTTATTACTACAGATTGCTATACTGGTTTAACAAAACCTCAGGGTGCATGATGTTTTGTGAGCCAGATATGTACTTTCCCAAATCTGACAGGTTTCTGGTGGAGCTACAATGACTGCTTCAATGTATTTTATAAAATAAGTAGGTGTTAAGCCTGCCCGGAGGGCAGTCTATTGTTGTAGAGGACCTGGCTGCTCTTGTGATCCCCAGGATCTGGCTGCTTGGCGCTCCCCAGGATCTGGCTGCTTGGCGCTCCTAATGATGTGGCTGCTTGGCGCTCCTTAGGATCCTGCTGCTTCTCACACATCTCTCTGTAACCCTCTCCCTTTTTCTCACACATCTCTCTGTAACCCCCCTTTCTCTCTCACATCTTTTCTCTGTAACCCCCTCTCTATCTGTGCAATTTAAAAAAACGCTGCATGGGTGTCTGGGGGAATCATTAACTGATGAGATGTCCAGGTGGCTGCTGCACAGGCTGGTCTCCTCTCCTGCAGATATCTCACCCTTCCCTCCCTCATGGCGCGGGGACAGGAAGCTGTGCAGGAGGAAGGGGAGGAGCGGCCAGGAGGTGTTACACCCAGCAGCTGTGTGGAGCCTTGCTGCAACTGTAAGGGACAGGGACAACAAAACACCGCCCTGGCGAAATCACCGCCTGGGCCCTGCACTGAGCTGTGAGTAGGTGGGAGAGGTAGAGGCACTTTGAGCGCGCCTCTCCAACGGATCAGCCTTTCATTTTCCCCACTCGCGAATGCCGGCATTTTTCTTTCCCATCGCACATGCGCATTGTGTCCTACAACGATGGCCGCAAAACGATATATATATATATAGATTAGAAAAAGGTGGCAGCAGAGTCCTTGTATTATAATCATTCTAATATGCTGAAGTTATTGTAGTGAAAAAGAAAAAATAATCCATATAGCACATCAATAATAATTAATAAAGTATTGATTTTACAAACATAACTATCAGTGATTCATAAAGTGCAATAGTGCTTCTTTACATTAACCCGTGCAATAGTGAAAGTAAAACCATAAGTCCAATAACACATTAAATTCCAATGATACTCAAGGAATCAGCTCGGTTCCCCTAAACAGATTAGGAGTCGTCTTAGTTCTCCTGAGTGAATTGTAATTGAGTACTGCCGTCTTCAAGATTGTTCAAAAACAAAATGAGATAAAAAAAACAGTAGTGCAGAGGGTACCAAAAATGGCTCAAATATATACAGTAAGCTGTCAGACCACATAGAGGGTGGCACTGCCCTTCTTTAGTTCACCGATGGTCTAAAAATCAAACACAATCGGGAGACAGTGCCCCCATCGCATAATACTGTAAAGTAGTGGAGAGTAATATATATAAGAATACACTCACCGATTCTTGAGCCTCGTAATCACAGGCTCATTCAATATTGCATCGGGCACTTCTTAGGTGAATGCCCAGAACCTCTTTTACCAGCAATATAATCCATATTGATGGTCTTCTGATGAATAGCAGAATGAGAAAGGAGAGACTGGCCAAAAAGGGGTTAAAATAAGGGGTACATTTATTAAAATATTAATACAAATAATTATATAAATGGATAAAAGAAATGGACATGTGGTCTTATTGAGACGCGTTTCGGCTGAATAGAGCCTTCCTCAGGCAATATAATTAATGTCCTTATGTGTCCAAAGAAAACGAAAAGGATCATTCACCAATAGCCAGCACGCCGGGAGGTGTCGTTTTCTTTTTTTTTTAAATTGAAAAGTTTTTATTGAGTTTTTAAGTCAGTTACACAATGAAAGGTGGTAAAAAATCCCCCATAAAATACAATACGCAATAATAAAAGGAAGGAAACAAAGTAACATTTAAGAATCTTAAAAGTTAAACATAAAACATGAAATGTGAATTAAAATAAAATTAAATTCATCGCCACTACACAAATATGCACACCAAGTTTTGTCTCATTTCAGTAACCAAAAAGTATACAATCACCTTAGTTAGACCAGTCTGTAAAACAAGCTCTCATGTTTCTGATGGCACGGTCAAGTTGGAGATGAGGTATGTATCCCACAAAGTCCTAGGTGGGGGGAGGGATACAGAGACTGTACGGGACGGGAGGTGTCATTTTCTGACCTCCAGCAGGCAGGCTCATCCACCGTGTCGTCCGCCAACAGTCAGCCCCCCTCCCCGAACAAGCTCCTGATGTCACTTCAGAGGCGCTGCGCAATTTTCATTCAGAATGTGAGAATTGCGCATGTCTGCAGTGACGTCAGGACAGGGCAACAACAGGGTGGGGCTGTCTATTGGCGGTCGACGCAGTGTAAGAGCAAGCCTACTGGAGGTCAGAAAACTGCACCTCCTGGTGTGCTGCGCGGAGCGAGGGTAGAAACATAGAAACATAGAAAAATGTCGGCAGATAAGAACCTTTCGGCCCATCTAGTCTGCCCAATTACATGGATACTTTACCTGGATTTATCTTTTGTTTAGGATAGCCTTATGCCTATCCCATGCTTGCTTAAATTCAATTACTGTTTTGGCCTCTACCACTTCTACTGGAAGACTGTTCCATGTATCCACCACCCGCTCAGTAAAATAATGCTTCCTGATGTTACTTTTAAACCTTTGCCCCTCTAATCTAACACTATGTCCTCTTGTTTTGCTATTTTGTTTCCTTTTAAATATACTCCCTTCCTCTACCTTGTGGATTCCCTTTACGTATTTAAATGTTTCTATCATATCTCCTCTGTCTCGTCTTTTTTCCAAGCTGTACATGTTAAGATCATTAAGCCTTTCTTGGTAACTTTTCTCCTTCAAGCCGTACACCATTTTAGTAGCCCTTCTCTGAACTCTCTCCAAGATGTCTATATCCTTCTGGAGATACGGTCTCCAGTACTGCACACAGTACTCCAAGTGAGGTCTCACCAGTGCTCTGTACAGTGGCATGAGCACTTCCCTTTTCCTACTGCTAATACCTCTCCCTACACAACCAAGCATTCTGCTAGCATTTCCTGCTGCTCTATTACATTGACTACTTACCCTTAGATCCTCTGAAATAATAACCCCTAAATCCCTTTCCTCAGATGTTGAGGTTAGGACTGTATCAAATATTCTATATTCAGCCCTTGGTTTTTACGTCCCAGGTGCATTATCTTGCACTTATCCACATTAAAACTCAATTGCCACAACTCCGACCATTTTTTTAGTTTACCTAAATCATTTGTCATTTGGCTGATCCCTCCAGGAACGTCAACCCTGTTGCAAATCTTTGTGTCATCAGCAAAAAGACATACTTTTCCATTAATACCTTCTGCAATATCACTAATAAAAATATTAAAGAGAATGGGTCCAAGTACTGACCCCTGAGGTACCCCACTGGTAACAAGACCTTGCGCCGAATAAACTCCATTTACCACAACCCTCTGTTGTCTGTCACTCAGCCACTGCCTAATCCATTCAACAATATTGGAATCCAAGCTCAAAGATTGCAATTTATTGATAAGCCTTCTATGCGGAACAGTATCAAAAGCCTTACTGAAATCTAAATAAGCAATGTCTACTGCACCACCTGTGTCTATTATTTTTGTTACCCAATCAAAAAAATCAATAAGATTAGTTTGGCATGATCTCCCTGAGGTAAACCCATGTTGTTTCTGATCTTGTAATCTATGTGTTTTTAGATGTTCAACAATCCTTTCCTTTAACATGGTTTCCATTAATTTCCCTACTACTGACGTAAGACTAACTGGCCTATAGTTCCCCGATTCCTCCCTACTACCCTTCTTGTAAATAGGCACAACATTTGCTAATTTCCAGTCTTCTGGGACGACTCCTGTTAACAAGGATTGGTTAAATAAATCTGTTAACGGTTTTGCTATTACATCACTGAGCTCTTTTAAATTTTAGGGTGTCCCATCAGGCCCCATTGACTTATTTGTCTTTACTTTAGACAGCTGCTTTAGAACCTCCTCCTCTGTAAACTCATATGTAAATGTCTCTTTAGTGTTCTCTCCTAACTGAGGTCCCTTTCCTTCCTTTTCTTCTGCAAAGACTGAACAAAAATATTTATTGAGGCAGTCAGCGAGACTTTTATCCTCTTCTACATACCTTCCTTCCTTTGTTTTTAATCTAACTAATCCTTGTTTTACTTTTCTTTTCTCGTTTATGTATCTAAAAAATGTTTTGTCCCCCTTTTTTACTGACTGAGCTATTTTCTCTTCTGCGTGTGCTTTGGAAGCTCTTATAAATTGCTTTGCCTCTTTCTGCCTAATCTTATAGGTTTGCCTATCTTCTTCACGCTGAGTTTTTTTATAATTATTGAATGCTATCTTCTTGTTCTTCACTATTTTGGCCACTTCTGCAGAGTACCACAGTGGTTTCTTCCCTTTTTTGTTTTTGCTAACAAGCCGAATGCAATTTCCTGTGGCCTTCAATAATGCTTCCTTTAAAAATCCCATTTCTCTTGGACTCCCTTTAAATTCCTCCAGTCTGATAATGACTCCTTCACACAAAATCTCATTTTAGAAAAATCTGTTTTTTTAAAGTCTAAAACTTTTGTTTTTGTGTGGTGCGGCTCCATCCCTGTTCTTATATTAAACCATACTGACTGGTGATCACTAGATCCCAAATTTTCACCTACAACAACGTCCGATACCAAACCTCCATTTGTGAGTATTAAATCCAATATGGCCTCTTTACGGGTCGGCTCCTCAACTACTTGTGTTAGAGATAATCCCAGTAAGGAGTTTAGAATATTTGTACTCCTGGTGCACCCAGCTGTTTTGGTTTTCCAGTTCACATCAGGAAGATTAAAGTCCCCCATGATAATAACTTCCCCCTTCATTGCCATTTTGGCTATTTCCTCAACCAGCAGATTATCTAGCTCTTCTACTTGTCCAGGGGGTCTATAGATCACACCTACACGAGCTACTGTATGATTGCCAAATGTTAGTGTAACCCAAACTGACTCTATGTTCACCTCGCTCACTTTTATTTGGTTCGTTTTTATGTTGTTTTTCACATACAGGGCCACTCCTCCTCCTTTCCTACCTTCTCTGTCTTTTCTATATAAAGAGTACCCCGGTATTGTTATGTCCCAGTTATTTTTCTCACTGAACCATGTCTCAGTAACCGCCACTAAATCTACTTTTTCAGCTGCCATCATTGCCTCCAGTTCATTGATTTTATTGACTAAACTGCGAGCATTTATAGACACGACTCTGAGCTTGTCATTTTTTACCTCGCATGTTGCTTGCACCCTCCGATTTAGTTTTGGGGGACAATCGGGCAGATTGTTTACCCTTTTGTCCCCCCTCCTAGTTTAAATATTTCTTTGTGAAACCTTTGAACTTCTCACTGAGAACATATGTTCCCCTATGAGTAAGATGCAAACCATCTTTTTTATACAGTTCCTTTCTGCTCCAATTAGAGCTATCATGGGACACAAAGCCAAATCCTTGCTCCCGACACCATTCCCGAAGCCACAAATTGAATTCCTTATTGCGCATCTTTCTATCTTGAATGTTATGCACAGGCAAAACTTCAGAGAATGACACAGTGGACGCAATCTGCTGTATTTCACCTCCAAGAACACAAAAATCTTCCTTAATCTCAGAAACCTCCATTGCTAGCCAAGTCATTTGTCCCTAGATGGACTAGAACATCTACTTCCCCTTGCTGCTTTGCTTCTTTGACAATATTGAGAATACGTCTCCTGTCTCTACGAGCAGTAGCCCCAGGAAGACATCTCACCAAACCACTACTCTCCAGCTCAACACCTCTTATGATAGAATCACCCAGCAACAATTTCCTTCTATCCAGTCCCACCTTTTCATTTTTGTCCTTGGTTGCAGTGCTGCATACCTTAGGCATAGTGGATGGTGGTTCTTCAACTATGGTGTCTGAGCCTGCATCCGTCTTACCACTACACTCTGAAAGTGCCTCAAAAGAATTAAGAAGAGCCACAGATTGTGGGACATGCTTTCTATCCACAACGCTAAGTCTACCAGATCCTACAGTAGTCCATCTGCCGCTCCTAGGAGGCCTCTGTGGCAGTGGCTTTGTAACAGTCATAGCCTGAGTTTGTCTAACAGATAATTTACAAATCTCAGACTTCAAACAGGCAATTTCCTGCTGCAATAAAGAGAACTGCCTACATATCAGGCACACTCCAAACCTCCAAAAATTGGATCTAAAAACAAACGCATGACAGCTCTTACACTGGACCAAGCCTGCCATTATAAAAGAATGGATTTAAAACCAGCAAATCTTACCTTTTTGTAGGTTTTCTACCTCCTGTCAAACCTCAGACTACCTCCAGAGTATCTCCAGAAGATCTCCTGTAAATTCACTTTGAAGACTTCACTTAGAAGGCTTGCCAAGCTCAATTAGAAAAGCTAATATTCCACAAGCTTTATATAGCCCCCTAAGAACACCTCCCCCAGCAAGGCGTGGACAAGTTTAACCACTTTAGCAAATAGCACGCAATTGATTCCAATTGTATGCTAATCAGTAAGAGGAATGAGTCACCAGCCTAACCTAATTTACACACCAGACCTAATTTAAAACCTTAAGATGAATAGAAAAGATTTGTTTTAAAACAAAAATCTAAATCACTCACCAGAAGATCTCCTGTAAGTTCACTTTGAAGACTTCACTTAGAAGGCTTGCCAAGCTCAATTAGAACAAGCTAATATTCCACAAGCTTTATATAGCCCCCTAAGAACACCTCCCCCAGCAAGGCGTGGACAAGTTTAACCACTTTAGCAAATAGCACGCAATTGATTCCAATTGTATGCTAATCAGTAAGAGGAATGAGTCACCAGCCTAACCTAATTTACACACCAGACCTAATTTAAAACCTTAAGATGAATAGAAAAGATTTGTTTTAAAACAAAAATCTAAATCACTCACCAGAAGATCTCCTGTAAGTTCACTTTGAAGACTTCACTTAGAAGGCTTGCCAAGCTCAATTAGAACAAGCTAATATTCCACAAGCTTTATATAGCCCCCTAAGAACACCTCCCCCAGCAAGGCGTGGACAAGTTTAACCACTTTAGCAAATAGCACGCAATTGATTCCAATTGTATGCTAATCAGTAAGAGGAATGAGTCACCAGCCTAACCTAATTTACACACCAGACCTAATTTAAAACCTTAAGATGAATAGAAAAGATTTGTTTTAAAACAAAAATCTAAATCACTCACCAGAAGATCTCCTGTAAGTTCACTTTGAAGACTTCACTTAGAAGGCTTGCCAAGCTCAATTAGAACAAGCTAATATTCCACAAGCTTTATATAGCCCCCTAAGAACACCTCCCCCAGCAAGGCGTGGACAAGTTTAACCACTTTAGCAAATAGCACGCAATTGATTCCAATTGTATGCTAATCAGTAAGAGTACATGCTCGGTTTTAAGCCAATCTTGAATGATGGTCTTAAACCGAGCGTGCCCTTTGGCCGTGACGGATCCCAACTCTCCCGAGAGTTCCTGAAGTGTTTGCGAGCATCAGGGAGCCCGCATTCATTACAGGGAGACTACTGGAACTTCCGGGAGACTTGGGATCTCTGAGCAAGTCAAGTTTTACATGCGAGGCAGATGTCTCGACTATAACGCGACTCAGTACTCTGTCCATTGAAATATTGAAACCACAGTTTTAGTTTTAGACTTTAAAAAAACAGATTTTTTTAAAATGAGATTTTGTGTGAATGAGTCATTATCAGACTGGAGGAGTTTAAAGGGAGTCCAGGAGAAATGGGATTATTTAAAGGAGGCATTATTGAAGGCCACAGGCAATTGCATTCGGCTTGTTAGCAAAAACAAAAAAGGGAAGAAACCACTGTGGTACTCTGCAGAAGTGGCCAAAATAGTGAAGAACAAATAGATAGTGTAGCGCTCACTCCCGGACGAGCCGCTGAATTTAACCTCGGATTAGTCTCGCCGCACTAGGGAATAATTATACACCAGCACTGTTGTGGATTTTATAGATTATATACTTTACTGATCCCAATAAAGTGGCATATATAATGTAAACACGGTATCTGAACGACAGTACTTCGTAATGCGGGAAAAACAGGCGGTGGCAAAAAGGAAAGTTTAACCCCTTAGTTTCTGGAATGTATGTCCCGCAAAAGTAATGTCTCAAAAAGGTGTGTGTGTGTGAACTCCGGTACCCGGGTACTATATTCAACTGGCCAGTGAATGGAATGAGCGAATCTTCGACTAGTCACGTTGGGGCCCTGTAGATTTAAACAATAATGCAGCGTGCTTCGTTAAACTTGAGACTGGGGCCTGGAAGGCCTTTCACCCATCCGTTAGACAATCTGTTCCGCTGCCCGATCAAGGATGTCTCTCCGCTGGATTACACTGGAACTCAGTGCCACCGGATCCGCTTCTCCTGCTTGTCTGATCTCCGCAACGAGAACTACGGCTGAATCTTCGACTAGTCACGTTGGGGCCCTGTAGATTTAAACAATAATGCAGCGTGCTTCGTTAAACTTGAGACTGGGGCCTGGAAGGCCTCTCACCCATCCGTTAGACAATCTGTTCCGCTGCCCGATCAAGGATGTCTTTCCGCTGGATTACACTGGAACTCTGTGCCACCGGATCCGCTTCTCCTGCTTGTCTGATCTCCGCAACGAGAACAACGGCCTACCGCCTGCACTCCCAGTGGATCATTGCGGTCTCCTTAATCGGGGTCCAAAGCGGAACTCTGTCTCTGTGCAAAACCTCTCAGCGATCTATAGATAGGACTCCGCCAAGTCACTGTCTCTGATCAGCAGCACCCGCTAGGCCGCGCCTGCTCTCCGGCCTGGTCTCGATCCCTGACAGTCTCACGTGCATCTTCTACCTTTCGTCGCTCGGCTCACAATGGCTCTCCTTCGACCGAGGCTGCGGATGTCCTTCTCTCTCTCCCACCCACTTCCTGTCTCTCTCGCAAAGCACAATGGAATTTGTAGTTCCTTTTGTGTCCAATATAGTTCATATTGCGCCTGTCTCCCTCTGGTGGCCAAACCAATTAAATGCAGCAACATATCTTAAAACAGCGCTACAATAGCATTCAATAATTATAAAAAAACTGTGTGAACTGAGTGAAGAAGATAGGCAAACCTATAAGATTAGGCAGAAAGAGGCAAATCAATTTATAAGAGCTTCCAAAGCACACTCAGAAGAGAAAATAGCTTAGTCAGTAAAAAAGGGGTCCAAAACATTTTTTAGATACATAAATGAGAAAAGAAAAGTAAAACAAGGATTAGTTAGCTTAAAAACAAAGGAAGGAAGGTATGTAGAAGAGGATAAAAGTCTCGCTGACTGCCTCAATGAATATTTTTGTTCAGTCTATGCAGAAGAAAAGGAAGGAAAGGGACATCTGTTAGGAGGAAACACTAAAGAGACATTTACATATGAGTTTACAGAGGAGGAGGTTCTACAGCAGCTATCTAAAGTAAAGACAAATAAGTCAATGGGGCCTGATGGGATCCATCCTAAGTTATTAAAAGAGCTCAGTGATGTAATAGCAAATAACCAATCCTTGTTAACGGGAGTCGTCCCAGAAGACTGGAAATTAGCAAATGTTGTGCCCATTTACAAGAAGGGTAGTAGGGAGGAATCGGGGAACTATAGGCCAGTTAGTCTTACGTCAGTAGTGGGGAAATTAATGGAAACCATGTTAAAGGAAAGGATTGTTGCACAACTAAAAACACATAGATTACAGGATCAGAAACAACATGGGTTTACCTCAGGGAGATCATGCCAAACTAATCTTATTGACTTTTTTGATTGGGTAACAAAAATAATAGACAAAGGTGGTGCAGTAGACATTGCTTATTTAGATTTCAGTAAGGCTTTTGATACTGTTCCGCATAGAAGGCTTATCAATAAATTGCAATCTTTGAGTTTGGATTCCAATATTGTTGAATGGATTAGGCAGTGGCTGAGTGACAGGCAACAGAGGGTTGTGGTAAATGGAGTTTATTCGGCGCAAGGTCTTATTACCAGTGGGGTACCTCAGGGGTCAGTACTTGGACCCATTCTCTTTAATATTTTTATTAGTGATATTGCAGAAGATATTAATGGTAAAGTATGTCTTTTTGCTGATGACACAAAGATTTGCAACAGGGTTGACTTTCCTGGAGAGATCAGCCAAATGACAAATGATTTAGGTAAACTAAAAAAATGGTCGGAGCTGTGGCAATTGAGTTTTAATGTGGAAAAGTGCAAGATAATGCACCTGGGGCGTAAAAACCCAAGGGCTGAATATAGAATATTTGATACAGTCCTAACCTCAACATCTGAGGAAAGGGATTTAGGGGTTATTATTGCGGAGGATCTAAGGGTAAGTAGTCAATGTAATAGAGCAGCAGGAAATGCTAGCAGAATGCTTGGTTGTGTAGGGCGAGGTATTAGCAGTAGGAAAAGGGTAGTGCTCATGCCACTGTACAGAGCACTGGTGAGACCTCACTTGGAGTACTGTGTGCAGTACTGGAGACTGTATCTCCAGAAGGATATAGACATCTTAGAGAGAGTTCAGAGAAGGGCTACTAAAATGGTGTACGGCTTGAAGGAGAAAAGGTACCAGGAAAGGCTTAATGATCTTAACATGTATAGCTTGGAAAAAAGACGAGACAGAGGAGATATGATAGAAACATTTAAATACGTAAAGGGAATCCACAAGGTAGAGGAAGGGAGTATATTTAAAAGGAAACAAAAAGTAGCAAAACAAGAAGACATAGTCTTAGATTAGAGGGGCAAAGGTTTAAAAGTAACATCAGGAAGCAATATTTTACTGAGAGGGTGGTGGATACATGGAACAGCCTTCCAATAGAAGTGGTAGAGGCCAAAACAGTAATTGAATTTAAGCAGGCATGGGATAGGCATAAGGCTATCCTAAACAAAAGATAAATCCAGGTAAAGTATCCATGTAATTGGGCAGACTAGATGGGCCGAAAGAAAATGTCGGCAGATAAGAACCTATATTTCTATGTTTCTATAAATAGATTTTGTATAGATGGTTAACTTAGACCTGTTTGGTCATTCGCACCTGTGCTCGCTCAAATGTAATGTTGATTATTGTAGGATTTCTTTTAGTTATCTACGTCTTAATTTAATTTGTGTATTTTTGTAAAAAAACAATAATGAAAAATATATATTTAATTCCATAGAATCAAACTTCCCTGTAGTAAATTCAGTGCTCTCTCAAAACATAATTTTGTTCTTGCTGCAGCCACATATAAGACTGGTCTAGTTAGGTAATTTTTCAACCTTGATCCACAGGACCTCCAATTCCATTGCTATACTTGAATCATCTTCATTCCCTAAGAATTCTAGCAATTGCCACCTTTGCATACACTACGAGAACAAGCTGTATTCTTGGATTTACAATCTCCAGTCTATCGCTCTGTTTTTACCTGTTAAGACCAACAGGAGCCACATACATTTTTAATTTTAAATTTTTTATGTCAAAAGCATTAGACCAAGAGCTTCTGCGGTCTGATCAACAGCGAAGGCTGGAAGGAAAAGAAAAAGAAAAATAGATGTCACAAATATAGAAAGCTTTTTACAAAAAGGAAAGAAAACATGCTGTGTAGACAAGCTTCACTATTATTTTAATGAGAAGAAAATGGAACCAAATTCATGCGTTTGTTCCGGGCTACTGACAGCATGTGTTTCACAATGCCTTATCAAGCCAAATTACAGATACTCTCTAATCAAGCTCAGTGGGGAGGTGTTATCTTGTGTAATTCTAGACTGGGTTTCACAACTGCAAGGTTATCGCGATTCTAAAATTAAAAATATCAAATATTAGTCTATTACTTTTCCTCTTCCTATTGTGGAAACGTAATCCTTTAACATTGACACTGAAGCAGCATATAAATGAATATATATTTGACATTAGAGAAAAGGAGAGATAAGCAGAATTCTAACACTTACAGAAAAGTGACCAAGCCTTCTGTTCAAATAAAAGAAATCCTACAAATCACCAAATCAATATAAACAATGCATGATATGTAATACTTAAAAATATCTGACCATAAAATGTTTTATCGATGTTTGAAAATAGTGCTGATTCTTTGTTTCTCCGCTTGTGATGTAAGATGTAATAACCTTGTCACAGATAGTGTGAATATTCCAACTTTTTGGAATGCAAGTTAGGATTTAAGTACTGTACCTCGCTGTTTCCATAATATTTCAGTCTGCGTTTGCAGGGAATATGTTCAGTAAAACCTGAAATTGGTGTCAGTTGAACAACAGGAGTTCTGCTATGCCAAGTTTAGATATGACAAAAGTAAAAAATATAAATAAATAAATAACAGATCATTTATCAGTCTATCAATATCACTCTGCTTTTTAAACTGTATCACATTTTAACAGTATCCACTGTTATTACAACCACTAATTATACAAGTTTTATTGAAGCATGAAGTATGCTATACCATATAATAAAAAATAAAGTTAAAATATACATTGTCAGAGCTTGGCACCACCTGCAGCAGATCTTTTATATGTTAACTCATTCCAAAATCTGAAGAGACTATCCATATAGGACAAAATTTAAAAACATGGTGCAATAACTCCGACTTTATAAAGTTGACATGAAGGAAACTTTTTTTGAAAAAGAGTTAACCTAAGAAAAATCTTTGGGGCTGGAGTAATATGGAGGAGTACCCTGAAATAAGAAATGTGCAGGGTCATAACAAGATAGGCTATACATATCTTCAAGGAGGAACTTGAATATAATGTAGGGAATTGCTAGCGGGCCATCAATGAGAGAATTTGAGGGGTGATAAGCCTCTTGTGTTACTAGTTTATTTGTTGGGAGCAATTACAGCTCAATAAAGAGGAGGAATTGAAGGGTTTCACAGTAATTTGTCATTGATAGCTGCTCATGTAGTCTCCCTGTGTTGTAACATTTTTTGTGGGAGAAAATGCTTCAAAGGCTGAATTATGGGGTTTTTGGAGAGGCCCTCATTAGTAGTATAATCCAGGGGTTATATTAGAATTTTGAGAATTTTCATTGCATTGAATATGTAACCTTTGAAGGGGGCCCTGAATACTTGGCTCAGGGAGCCAGTGATGATAATGGAGGTAGAAACATCACAATTTGGAAACAATGTAGCTTGGTTCACCATGATATGGTGTGCTACACTATAATGGATCTAATGGGAGCATTGGGAGGGTACCCCATTGCAATGGTACTCCCTGATAGAGATCAGTTGAAGGGAGACCTCAAGCAAAGATGTTGTGGAAGCAATGCCACGTAACTGTGGGTGGAGTCCTATAAAAAGGGATGTAGGTATAGGTGACTAGAGCTGTTGGCATAGGAGAGATTTGAGGGGAATGGATCTTAGTACCATGAGGAGCGTTTATTATTTAGTGAAATGGACCCTCAGTGAAACAAAACTGTAGTGTAGGTGTTGAGTATATCCAGTGGCTATAAGTAATTAAGTCACATGAGATGGGGGACCACAATAGAGGGACTTTTTTCTGTGTTGTCTCCAAGTGAAAAAATTATTGTTACTAGGATTGTTTAGGTGTTTTCTCCTTTTTTTTTGGAGAAAGGATTTTACCAGGAAGGATACATTGAGATTTCTCTCGTTTTCAAGTATGTCCTGGGTGGCGAGTATGTACCGTTAGGTGTCTTGCCCAAGGACACTTACTGGAGAGGTTGCTCGCTGGGATCGAACCCATGACTCCACAGGCTCTCTCCATGCAGAGTCTTTGAATGGGATTTCACTACATCAGGATGATTGATGGGAAAAGGAAGGGCGGGCATATGTAAACCTGACCTTCAAGATTCAATAGACACTTGCGGAGCGGGCCTCCGGTCACACATTCCTTTGCCCTAGCCTTTGTAAAGCAGTTTTTACTGCGAAACACATTAATTTAAAATGTGCCATGTTTTTAACAGTTAATATGGTGGTATAGGACTGTGGGGCCGCTTTTATATATGGATTTTGTTTAGAGATTGCACGCGTGACTGCTTTGGTGTGTGGATATATAGGGCCCAGATGCATAAAAAAAGCCTCTGGCCAATGAATTAAGCGCGTCCAGCCAAGTGGTGCCTAGGCTGCAGAGGACGCTGTCACCACAGCCCGCGATCGGCTGGTATCTTGGCCGATCGCTGCGGCAGCCCAGTGCATTCTGACATCTTAGATGTCAGCCCAGCCTCCGGAACGCCAGACACAGGAAGCATCATTGCACTGGGCACATTGACGTCTATTCCAGGCCCCCCCCCCCCCCCAGTGCAGGGAAGGTGCCTGGAGGAGGGAGGAAGGTCCTTTGGACCTCTCTCCCTCCCCATTTCTTTGGGGTACACAAAATAGGCAGGCACCGCTTGGAAGGGCAGCGAACTTGGAGACACGTTCAAATCCGGGCCAGAGGCCTTCTCCAGTAATTATCCTTGGGCAAGACACCTAACGGTACAAACTCGCCACCCAGGACACACTTGAATATGAGAGAAATCGCAATGTATCCTTCCTGGAAGAATACCTTCTCAAAAAAAAATAGTGTCCTGATTTCCCCTGCATAGTCCCATCTTTGTGCTGAGCATTTCAGTATGTTCAAAAGTGGGTACAGCGCCCTCAAGTTCGTATAGGTATCTCTGTGCATTTAAACGAGTCTTCTCTTTCCATGTTAAATGCAGAGAAAAAACATACAGAAACAAATTGGTGCAGTACGTACTACTGTAGTTTAATATTTAAAAATTGATATAAAAATAAAGATGTAAACTTATAAACGTAGAGCCTCGAACCGGCTCTAGTATGTTCAACCTTATAGGTGTTTTCTTCTTGTACACAGGCACTTATTAACCTGTTCGGTTGTTCTTCTCCCGATACCCCTTATTATTATTATTTATTATTATTCTTTATTTATAAAGCGCCAGCATATTCCGCATAAGGAGGAGAGCATGCAGCTGCTCAGAGGAGCAGCTTTTGGTATATTGCAGAGGGAGTCCTAACCAATCTACCAAAAGCTGCTCCTCTGAGCAACTGCATGCCCTCCTGCTGCTTTTCAGCTAAGGAGAGGCAGAAAAATGGTGGGTTTTATTTATACACGCACCAAGCACTTCCCATTTGGGGCCATTCAAGCAAACTAAAACCTCTGATAGTGTTTTGTTGCACATGAAATTGTATAGAAACGAGCGCAGATGACATCATTTTTTTTTCTTGTTATGTTTTATACATGAACTGGGCTGTTACTCCTGCCTGCTGCAGCCGCACTGGTGAGTACGGGCGCAACGCCATTTTTTCCCCAAAGAGTCAAACAAGCCGAGGTCAAAACCAGAGAAACTGTACATGAAATGCTAACTAGCAACAAGGGAAGCAGGATACAGAAAATGCAGGAACAGGAGTCACTTTTAGAACTCATGCCAGGTCAATGAGCCTCTTTGCTGCTGGCGTTTATATAGGAGCAGGTCTGGTTAATTGGACATGTGACCAGGGCCGTCTTTAACGCAGGGCAAAAGGGGCAGTTGCCCCGGGCCCAGACATAGTTGAGGGGCCCAAAGCAGCTGCCGCTTGGGCCCACGGTAGGCTGCTTCATTTGTGGGCCGCTTTGGCCATTTTACAGTGGTGGCTCTGTGGTTTTGTAGGCCGCAGGCTTCTGTGGAAGCACTGCGGCCTACCTAGGCAAAGCCGACGCCCCCCCCTGATGTCAGAGAGGGCGCATCAAGGGGGGAAAACAGAAGGAAGCCAGTTGAGGTTTCCTAACTGTTACTGCATAGGCCTGGACACACCCTGATCAAAGAAATTCACATTGAGGCTGCAGCTCCCTGTGCTGACTCTGCCCCTCCCTCCAGAGACAGAACCATGAGCCTCCACCTGCTGCTGGAGAACAAATTGGTATGGGGGTGGGGCGCTAGGAGAAACACAGGACAGATCCTTCTCAAAAACTGGAGCTTCCAGCACAGCAGCAAGCTGTGCAGGAAGCTGAGCCTGGAGGCTGCACACCATACTCTCCATCCAGCTGTCAGCTCAGAGGCGTCTTCTCCTTAATGCAGCAAGAGCTGTGCAGAGTTCTGTGCGGAGGCTAACTGCCACAATCTGTGTGTAGTAATGTTTGTGTGCACAGTCTAATACAAGGAGAAATTAAACCTCTGACCTTGTAATCTGCCTCTGGGGGCTGCAGAGGTTTGGGAGGAAGGAGCTGCCCATGGTTTCAGGCAGGCAGCACTTATCTGTCAAAGATCAGGCTGCATTCCAGGAGCAGCATGTGGGGAATGAGCTTAAACTTCTTTGGGCAAGGGAAGTTAACCCTCTCCACTCACCACCCCAGATACTGCACTCTTACTTTATAGCTTACTACTGTCTTAGAATAAATAAATGCGGGTTCTTACCTAAACTTTCACAGTTTCCATGGAAAGGGTAAACATGTATTTACATGTATTTTTTTCCCAACATTTTATAATTATTTTAATATTTAAATATAATTTAACATATTAATAAATATATTATCATTATTTAAAAAAGTTTAATAATCATTTTAATATAATTAAAATAAAATTTAAATATGAAAATATATATTAACAATATAATTTAGATTAAAAAGCAGCGAACCTCCAAAAAGTCTAGAAATTTGAAATGATAATCTATAGTTAATGGCACCACGATATTATGAGTAATCCAAAGGAATACAGACTAAATTTGAGAACTGTTTGATCTCTATAATGTGCCATTTATACCTATAAACGAATGTATATAAAATTGCATTATCATTATTAAATGTAGAATGAAAAGGACACCAGGCATAAGAACCAGTATGGTGTAATTTGTATTCTACAATTTAATAAAGATTAAACTGTTTTAGAGATACTTCTGTTTAATGAGATCTATTAATTCTCAAAGGTAGTAATGATATAATTATTATAATATATATTTTTTTCATTTTTTTTGCTGTGGAGCTCTGTGATACGCTCATACACATGCTGGACATTACTGAGAGTTTTATTGCTGTGGCCGCAGCCTCATGCACATTGCACATTACTGTGAGTTTTATTGCTGTGTAGCTCTGTGATACGCTCATACACTGCACATTACTGAGAGTTTTATTGATGTGGATCTCTGTGATACGCTCATTCACACCGTTTGAAAGTCTATACAGTCTCTGACCCAACCACCTCAACAGGCATAGAATTCCGCAGCTTTATTGCTCTTACTGTAACAAGAAAAAAACTATGCTTTATGCTGAATTTCCTTTTTGTCCAGTCTATACAGTTGTGTTCAAAATTATTCAACCCCCCAAAGCTGTAAAGGGTTTTAGGGAATTTAGTGTACATTTGTAATTGTATTCAGAATGAAATCCTACCAGGACTTTTTAAAGACCATATGCAACTAAAATGACATCATTGGTTTTTGTAAATACAGTAGTAAATGTTTCTTTTTGTGAATTCTTCATTGACACAATTATTCAAACCCTTAAAGACTACCACTCTGAAGAACAGAGGTTCATTCAAGTGTTTTTCAATCAGGTATTGAAAACACCTGTGGATGTCACGGAGCAGCAATAAAGCATAATAAGCACCAATTAGGCAGCTTTAAAATGACTGTGATACTCAGCTCCTTCTAGACATTTACTGGTGTGGTTACAAACATGGTGAAGTCAAGAGAATGGTCCAGGAAGACAAGAGAAGAGGTGATTACTCTTCACAGGAAGGGCAATGGCTATAAGAAGATTGCAAAGATGTTAAACATACCAAGAGAGACCATAGGAAGCATCAGTCGCAAATTCAAGGCAAAGGGCACTGTAAGAAACGCTACCTGGTCGTGGCAGAAAGAAGATGCTGACTTTGACTGCTGTGCGCTACCTGAAGCGTAGAGTGCAGAAAAGTCCCCGTGTGACTGCTGAGGAACTGAGAAAAGATTTGTCAGATGTGGGTACTGAAGTTTCAGCTCAGGCAATACAGCGCACACTGCGTAATGAAGGCCTCCATGACAGAACTCCCAGGCGCACCCCCTTGCTGTCTCCAAAGAATAAGAAGAGTCAACTGCAGTATGCCAAAAGTCAGTGGACAAACCACAGAAGTTTTGGGATAGTGTTCTGTGGACTGATAAAACAAAATTAGAACTGTTTGGGCCCATGGATCAACGCTATGTTTGGAGGAGGCCTATGAAGAAAAGAACACCTTGCCTACTGTGAAGCATGGCGGGGGGTCAATCATGCTTTGGGGCTCTTTTGCTTCTGCAGGTACAGGGAAGCTTCAGTGTGTGCAAGGTACCATGAATTCTCTTCAGTACCAGGAGATATTGGATGACAATGTGATGCAGTCCGTCACAAACCTGAGGCTTGGAAGACGTTGGACCTTTCAACAGGACAATGATCCCAAGCATACCTCCAAGTCCACTAGAGCATGGTTGCAGATTAAAGGCTGGAACATTTTGGAGTGGCCATCTGTAACGTTGGGAGCTTCCAGCCCTACCTGTCTGCTTGAGGGCAGCATGTCTGATGCTGCTCGCTGACCAATACCCAGTTTAAATGGAGACAGGCAGGGAGGTGGTTGCATGAGGCGTGGCTTGAGTGGGGGGCGTGGCCTGGTGAAGGTCTTTAAAAACCCTCAGTGTATTCTCAGCAGTTGCCAGATCGTGGTTATCCATACCTGAGCTCCTTGTACCTGACTGCTATATTGACCTCTGCTTGTTTCTGACTATTCTGCCTTCTGTTGCCCTAGACCATTTTCTTGTACTACGCCACTGCTCTGATATCGACCCGGCTATTCCATTTGACCATTCTGAACTCTGTATTCCTGATTCTGGCTCGGCTGACTACTCCCTGTGTTGTTAACCCTTTCTGTCTAGCTAGTTTACCTGGCCAATTCTAAGGACCAGACAGTTAGAGATCTTTCACGGCTACTCTGTTGGTAGCTTCTGGGCTCTGTGGAGTGTGGGGTGTTAAGTACTGCGTGGTGGGATCTGGGAACCGTGACATTACGATCTGGCCACTATGGATCCCGCAGACTTAACACAGCACTTGGCTAACTTTGTATCCAGACAGGATGAGCAGGATCATAGGATGGATCAGTTTGCTATTGCCTTACAAACTATCCTGACTCGTACGGCTCACCTGGAACCAGCTGGGGTTGCACCCCCGCTTGATATACCTGTGTCCCCTGTCGTTCAGACATCCCAGGTACACATGACCGCTCCTATGAGGTTTGACGGTACTCCCTCAGAGTGCCCGGGATTTTTGGTCCATGTGGATATTCATTTTAAATTAAATCCACAGATGTTTTTCTCTGACATTGCCAAAGTGGGGTTCATTATTAATCATCTGTCTGGCAGAGCATTGACATGGGCGACTCCGTTATGGAAGGCAGAGAAGCCTATCATACGGGATTATAAAGAATTCATAGCCGAGTTACAACGTACATTTAATCCTACCAGAAAGGCCACGGTAGCTGGCAAATCCTTGTTCCGCATACGTCAAGGGAACAGGACTGTTTCTGATTATGCCATAGAATTTAAAACCTTGATCTCTGATGTGAACTGGACAAATGAGACACTGGTTCTGGCTTTTATGGAGGGGTTATCAGAGTCATTGATGCATGAATTGGCTCCACGTAAACTACCTGAGGTATTGTGTGAACTCATTGTTATTGTATAGATCTGGATAATCAGATAAGGGACAGAAGGACTCCAAGAGAGAAGCCCAAGAGACCGTTACCTAGGTTGGCCCCTGTCTTTCAGGCACCACCAAGAGAGTTATCTCCTCCCTCTGAGCCTATGCAACTAGGCCGTACTAGGCTTACAGAGGAAGAGAGAACAAGGCATTTTCGTGAGGGATTGTGCCTGTATTGTGGTTTGGGGGGTCATGTACGATTTCAATGTCCTACTCGTCCTAAAATGCATGATAAGCCGGAAAAACTACCGCACCTAAGGCAGCTGAGGAGACAGGCCTTGGGTGTGACGTGCATGTCTCCTGTCAAAGACACTAAACTTATGTTACCAGTATCCTTGGCTTGGGAGACCAAGACCACACATACTACCGCTTTTTGGATTCTGGGGCTGCTGGCAACTTTATCGATGTTAACTACGCTTCTTCCATTTCTCTACCTCTGGTTGTAAGAGAGACACCCTTAGCCGTCGAAGCCATAGACGGCAGAACGTTATCCTGCCCTAGGATTACTCACGATACGGTTACAGTGGTTCTTACCACTGGTCTCTTGCATAAAGAAGAAATCATATTTCAAGTTATCCATTCACCTTCCAATCCTGTTGTACTTGGTTTCCCTTGGTTGGTGGAACATAATCCTGTTATTGATTGGGCTAAGGGAGAGATACTGTCTTGGAGTCCTGCTTGTTTTGGGACTTGTTTAATACCCATTCAGCATGTCGGTGCCCTGAACACACCCACAGCTCCTCCATTGTCTACAGAGGTTCCTGACCAATACGCCGACCTCAGGGCTGTATTTGATAAAAGAGAGGCAGAGAAACTGCCTCCACATAGACCATATGATTGTGCCATTGATATTCATCCTGGTACCATGCCTCCTCTAGGCAAAGTATATCCTCTTTCCATAAAGGAGAACCAAATTATGGAAGAATACATAAAGGAGAATTTGGAGAGAGGTTTTATCCGACGTTCCTCTTCTCCAGCAGGGGCTGGGTTCTTTTTTGTGTCTAAAAAAGAGGGAGATTTACGCCCGTGTATCGATTATAGGGGGCTTAACAAGATCACCATTAAGAACGTGTACCCTATCCCTCTCATATCAGAACTGTTCGACAGGTTAAGGGGGTCAGCAGTATACACAAAACTTGATTTAAGAGGAGCTTACAACCTGATACGTATAAAAGAGGGGCATGAGTGGAAAACAGCATTTAACACCAGGAGTGGGCATTATGAATACTTGGTCATGCCTTTCGGTCTTTGTAATGCTCCAGCGGTATTTCAGGATTTTATTAATGATGTGCTCAGAGATTTCTTACAAACCTTTGTTATAGTATACCTAGACGATATATTGATTTACTCTCCCGATCTGAAAACCCACCATGCACATGTCAGACAGGTATTAGCAAAATTACTGGACAATGGTCTTTATTGCAAACTAGAGAAGTGTTTATTCGACATTACTACTGTGAAATTCCTTGGGTATATTATCACTCCAGAAGGTTTTGAGATGGATCCTTCTAAACTCACGGCCATCTCAGAATGGCCTCTCCCTCAAGGTCTCAAGGCCATACAGAGGTTTCTGGGGTTTTCCAACTATTATAGGAGATTTATCAAGAATTATTCCGCTGTAGCCTCCCCTATCATTAATATGACACGTAAAGGTCTGAAGAACCAGATCTGGTCTTCTCAATCCAAACAAGCATTCAAAGCCCTCAAACAAGCTTTCACTTCCGCTCCCGTGTTACGGCATCCTGATCCCAGGATTCCGTTTGTTCTTGAGGTTGATGCTTCCGAGATAGGCATTGGGGCTGTCCTGTCTCAAAGAGAGTCTCCAGGAAAACCTCTACATCCTTGTGGGTTCTTTTAAAGAAAATTATCACCAGCAGAACGCAATTATGATATCGGTAACAGAGAATTGCTTGCTATTGTGTCTGCCCTATCAGAGTGGAGACATTTGTTGGAAGGTACTCTTGACCCTTTATTGATAATTACTGATCATAAGAACCTTACGTACATCGGGGATGCTAAACGTTTGAACGCGAGACAGGCCAGGTGGTCATTGCTACTGTCTCGGTTTAATTTTGTATTGACTTACAGACCAGGTGACCGCAATGTAAAGGCTGATGCCTTATCTCGTCAATATGACCCGTATGAGTCTAATACACAAGACCACAATCCTATAGTTCCACCTGAACGTATTGTGGTTCCACAGTCTTGTCTGTCTCCTCGCCTTTCCTGGAACGCCTCCAGGCAGTTCAAGTAGGGGCTCCACCTGACAAGCCTCCAGATATGTTGTTTGTACCTGAAAAGGAAAGACAAGAATTACTCATAATGTTTCATGATTCTAAACCAGCAGGTCATCCTGGTATTACTAAGACTCTTACCAGTATCTCCAGACAGTTCTGGTGGCCCACCATGCGACAGGACGTACGTCTGTTTGTTTTGGCTTGTCAAGTCTGTGCCAGAAGCAAAACCAGTAAATCCTTGCCTGTCGGTCTATTGCAGCCTTTACCCATGCCTAAGAGGCCTTGGTCTCATCTATCTATGGATTTTATTGTGGACTTGCCGAAGTCCAAGGGTCATACTGTGGTTCTGACAGTTGTAGACCGCTTCTCCAAAATGGCTCATTTTGTCCCTCTACCTAAGCTTCCTACAGCCAAAGAACTGGCGGTTGTATTTGCTAGAGAGATTGTACGAATACATGGGGTTCCGTCTGAAATAGTCTCTGACAGAGGAGCCCAGTTCGTCTCTCGTTTCTGGAGGGTTTTCTGTGCAGAGATGGGGGTGCGATTGGCCTTCTCTTCAGCATATCATCCACAAACCAATGGGGCAGCAGAGAGGGCAAATCAGGGTCTCGAGCAGTACATACGTTGCTTTACCACACAACAACAAGACAATTGGTCGGAGTTGTTGCCCTGGGCTGAATATGCACATAATAACGCCGTTAACGAGACCACTGGCCACTCTCCTTTTTCTGCCATCTATGGTTTTTTCCCTCCGGCTCTACCGCTTCAGTTTACTGAACAGGCCATCCCGGCTCTCGATGACCATCTCACTCAACTGCAAGAGATTTGGAGACAGATTCGAGAAAATATGGAGCGCAATGTTGCTGTCCAGAAACACAAGGCTGACAGGCATAGGTTACAAGCTCCCTCCTATAACGTGGGGGATAGAGTTTGGTTGTCCACTAGGAACGTGAAGTTGCGGGTGCCTTCTATGAAAATGGCACCTCGGTTTATAGGTCCATATAAGATCATTCGCCGCATTAATCCTGTGGCTTATGCTCTTGCCCTTCCTAAACATCTTCGCATGCACAACGTCTTCCACACCTCCCTACTGAAGCCATTGTTGTGTAACAGGTACACGCGGGTCGTTCCTCCTCCTCCGCCTATTCAGGTTGATGGTGAATCTGAGTATGAGGTTAGGAGGGTTTTGGATTCTAGGCTGTGCAGGGGCGCTCTGCAGTACTTGGTCGATTGGGTGGGTTATGGTCCAGAAGACCGGTCCTGGATTCCAGCTTCCGACATGTCTGCCTCTAGGTTGGTCAGGGCGTTCCATGCCTCACACCCCGATCGCCCTGGTGGTCATCCTGCCGCTCGTCCTGTTAGTCGTCCGGTGGCCTCCCGTGGAGAGGGGGGTACTGTAACGTTGGGAGCTTCCAGCCCTACCTGTGTGCTTGAGGGCAGCATGTCTGATGCTGCTCGCTGACCAATGCCTGGTTTAAATGGAGACAGGCAGGGAGGTGGTTGCATGAGGCGCGGCTTGAGTGGGGGCGTGGCCTGGTGTAGGTCTTTAAAAACCCTCAGTGTATTCTCAGCAGTTGCCAGATCGTGGTTGTCCATACCTGAGCTCCTTGTACCTGACTGCTATATTGAATTAACCCATTATTGACCTCTGCTTGTTTCTGACTATTCTGCCTTCTGTTGCCCTAGACCATTTTCTTGTACTACGCCACTGCTCTGATATCGACCCGGCTATTCCATTTGACCATTCTGAACTCTGTATTCCTGATTCTGGCTCGGCTGACTACTCCCTGTGTTGTTAACCCTTTCTGTCTAGCTAGTTTACCTGGCCAATTCTAAGGACCAGACAGTTAGAGATCTTTCACGGCTATTCTGTTGGTAGCTTCTGGGCTCTGTGGAGTGTGGGGTGTTAAGTACTGCGTGGTGGGATCTGGGAACAGTGACACCATCGCAGTCACCAGACTTAAATCCGATTGAGAACCTCTGGTGGGACTTAAAGAAAGCAGTTGCAGTGCGCAAGCCTAAGAATGTGACTGAACTGGAGGCTTTTGCCCATGACGAATGGGCGAAGATACCCGTAGATCGCTGCAAGACACTTGTGTCAAGCTATGCTTCACGTTTAAAAGCTGTTATAACTGTAAAAGGATGTTGTACTAAGTACTAAGATTGAATGTCACTTGGGGGTTGAATAAAACTGATAATGATGTGAGCACAGAAAAGACATTGTGATTACTTCATTATAAATGTTATGTTATATTTGTCTGACCTACACGTGCCTCTTTGATTTAATTGTAAGCAAGATGACTGAATGATCAAAATCAATGTCAAACTGGCCAAAACACTCAATTTCAGTGGGGGTTGAATAATTTTGAACACAACTGTACATTATGTATATAGTATGTGTGTAAATATATATAATCATACTGATTAATACTAAAAATCTAAACTAAAACTAAAGACCATATAACTGTTAATAGAAATATATGATAAGAAAGAGCCTAGAAGAGGCTATAATTGGCATGTACGTACTGTTACAGATCAATCTAAGGACTTGTTTGTGAGCCAGTTCTTTATGTTTACATTATTAAAGCTCTTTGAGACAAGTCCATGATGTATTTGGGGTTTTTTTTTTCTGGAGGTTGGGGGTGGAGAGCAAATGATGCGGAGGATGGGCTTTCGGGGGGGAATAAAATGTTTGCCCAGGGTCCAATCAATATTAAAGACGGGCCTGCTTAACTCCTCCACTCCACCTAGTGATTTCACCAGATCAGGGGGGGCACTCTACTCATCCTGACCACTTTAAACTTATCCACTGATTCCACTATGGACTAATTGGTTCCCTATGTAAGAATACCAGACCACACCTCCAATGATTCAGCATTGTGTGGTTTTCCACCTGTCTGTATGCACTTTTCAGCGTTACCAGTACTGCTTCCAGTAACCCCGGTGACCTGCAAACACGGTCAGCAACCCCGGTTAACCTGCATCCACGGTCAGCAACCCCGGTGACCTGCATCCACGGTCAGCAACCCTGGTTACCAACCTCCACTGTATATTCCTCTGTGCCCCAGCCTCACTTCCCCCGTGCCCCAGCCTCACTTCTCCTGTGCCCCAGCTTCGCCTCCGTCTCTGTGCCCATCCTCGCCCTTTCCCTGATCTGTTCTAATCTGTTACGGCCTGGCCTGTTTTCTGATTGTCCTTTACTTAATAAATCCCTGTTTATCAAAATATACCTAGTCTCCTCATGTATTTGCAGCATACTGGACTCAAACCTCCCGTGAAACATGACAGGAATGGAGCCTTTAATGTGCTAAAGATACACAGTGCCAGGAGGGGCCGAGCAGTCAATTGAAATGACACCCTAGCGTCTTGCTGTGCTACATCAAAAATTCCTCCATGGCATCTTGGTGTCTGTGGCATAATTAGGGACAGATAATGGATTTAAATCTCTGGACACCAAGACGCATTTAAGACATGTAAACATATTTTAGATCGGGGGAGTTGGAAAGGGCTACAGCGACCCACATAGTAATCCTATTAGCCAAAGTAACAGTCACTAACAATATCAACATCAACCCTGCAGCTAGATTTGGAGGTATAGGGTGACTTCAACATAGGAGAGGTCAGGGAAACAAAATGAAACATCAGGCCTGCACCTCCCAAACGCATCTATAGGTCCATGTGTCAGGTTCAAAGTAACTCTCGTCACACAGCATTTTCAGTTCAGTGATTATTTGGATGGGTCTTTCATTGCTTAGATACTCATCCAATGGCTGCAGCACAGCGCGGCACTCTGCAGCCCCACCATACATACTAGCTTGGTTCTTTACAGTATGCCCATCAGAAATGGCTGCTCAGCATCTCCCTAAGTGTGCACATGTTGGTGCCACAGCAGGAAGTGGATCACTGATCTCCTGCCATGGTCCCCTTCGACAGGTTGTCTGGATTTGAAAACAATCAGAAATCCTGCGATTAGTGGTGCTCAACCTATATATCATGTCACGTCATACAGTACATGTGTGTATATGGATGCTTTTTCATGTCAATACTTCAAGACACTTTATTCATTGTTCTTGTGTACTATTTGACACATATATTAATATGATATTTAGGAGAATGACGGAGAAGCTACTTTTTGCTGTTCCGTTATATACTGCAGATTAATGCAAAAACAATGTTGATGTCATGAACGAGAATCGTTCATGAAATAAAGATGAGTCCTTATTAAAAGATTTCCTAGCTTGTTCAATAATTCACTTTTAATAGTCCTTTTTTTGGTTTCTTTTTACTCTTGGGTGCCTAAAATCTATGAGACGGTTTCAATTTACAGGTTTACTACACAATGGGCATATAAATTTCATATATGCAAATATACAAGACACATAGACAGTTTTATTGCTATTCAGGTTTCTATTCACCTCACTTGTTAGGGAGACCCTCTTCATAAAAATTTAAAAAGAGTGGATAACCCCACGAGTCTGAAAACTCTGACGATTTTATGCATGAAACCTTTATACTTCAAATGTATGATTGATTAGTTGCTTACATATGGAAACATAATTTTCATGTACAATTTGCAAGTTAATAAAAATTGCTAAGTTTTTTTAAATTTTTGAGCCGGCTATACAATATTCATTAAATCTTTTTATCCCTTCAAACAAAATACTCCTCATAGTTTCATTTGTTATTTGAGTTTTATATTTTGCCAACAGTGTATGCTCTTTAAACACAGAATGGTAGCAATTTTTCCAAGCTCTCTGCTAGATGACCGCTATGTCCATTTACAACTGAGATCTCATGGATAATGGAGTGTCAGGTTCTTACTGGAACGATTTTTGAAGGCGATGTCCCAGACGACCCAGAAAGTCCAGGGTGTCAGGAAACTCTCAAGCCTAGGGTCTTTGAAGAGACAAACCCTGGGTATGACTAGTATGTTTTCTTAGTGTAAACAAAAGACATGTGTAGTGGTATCAATCTCTCTAGCTGGGGATTCCACCAGCTCAACACAGCAGCTTTTATTGACTCCGTGCTGCCGGAAATTTCCTTTTGTTTGCGCCCACTCGTTTGCTCATCCTGCTTGAGACCTACTGTTACTAGTAGAATCTACAGACGGTAGGCCTCTATCTAGGCCGAGAATAACAAGAGTCAATCCCAGTCCTCATGACCACAGGGGTCTTGCATAAGGAGACAATACAGTTCCAGATAATAGAGTTCCCTTCGTGCCCTGTGCTTTTGGGTTTTCCATGGCTTGTTAGACACAACCCTGTTTTAGATTGTGCTCAAGGGGTTATCTTTTTGGAGTCTGTGAGGTTGCTCTCAGGCTGCCTATAGTGCTCACAGTGATGAGGCACTAAATGTGCCCACTGCTAACCCCTTGTCCACTGAGGCACCTAAGTGGCATGGTGACCCATGGGCAGTATTTCATAAGAATAATTCAGAGATTCTGCCACTGCACAGGCATTCTGACTGTGCCATTGATTTACTCCCAAGTACTGTGCCTCCCACAGGTAATGTTTATAATTTATGCCAGGAGGAGAACGAGATCATGGAGGAGTAAGTAAGGGAGAACCTTGCCAGAGATTTTTCATATTTCACTTTACATATCGCTATATTAGAAAGACTGATCACATGAAGGAAAATAATCTTAATTTGACCACACCTTGTAAACAAAATTAGTTTCTCAGACAATGGACCTCCCAGGCTCTTTACACCACTCCAAATAAAGTCTTCCTTCATCAGATTTCGTAGACAAAAGGAATAAACAAGGCATGGATGGGAATATGTAAACAGCATTGTATTGAAAATGAGGGATACTTTAACCGAAGCAAACCTCATTGTATATCCAAGGGCAATTCATTTGATCTCATTTAAGATCTATAGTCATGCAAATCTTGGGCAATGCTGAAAGGTTCAATATGTAGAATAAAAAAAAAATTAGAAATTTATTTTTCTATAGTAGGGATGGTTAACTTGAAATCAAAGTTTGTAAGAAATATCATGACACTACAAAGATAGTCTATGTGATCTGTGACATTTTATACAAGGTGCCTAGGTGATATTTGGATATTTAATTTATCTGGTGAGTTACAATATGTATAATCCAGGTACTGATCATTCTTATAAAAAAGTAGAGCCCACGCTATATTTAAATGATTATTTAATAATGAGTGTATCGCCCACAACCATTCAGAAAACAGCGGATTAATCCCAAATAGAAATATGTATTATGCTACGTAACCTAATGTAATTCTGACTAACAAAACGTATTATGCTCAATAATTGATCTGTTAATTATGAGTGGATCTCAGGGGATGTATCATGAAACACATGTATGCTTGTCTGCAGGATTATCTCATACACACACACACACACACACATCTCTAGATACTGTATCTATACCCATGTACATCATGAATGTACAGTGCTGTGGAATATGCTGGAGCTTTATAAATAAAGAATAATAATCATACTGGTAGATGCCACATGGAATACCTGTATATATTATGAAATGACCACAAACCATGAAAGATTAGTCATATATATTAATTCCTTTAGAATTTGTCTAAGATCTTAGAAACTCCAAAGTTAGGGAGACCTCTGCTGGACAGGTGACAGGAACACTAATTAAATATTGGGGTAAAGAATAAAACTACCCTATCACATGTTAATAAATATTGTCAAGCTACACCCTTGTAGGCCAGTCTTTAGATAAGGAAATTTGGAACGTAAAAGGGGTGTTTTAGACAGAAAGAGAAAAAAGGCCAATACCACCAGAGCCACAAGAAGCCACCAAAAGATTCCACCAGACCTGCCCACGACTCTTCTTACACCAGGCTCTACCTACACAACCAAATGGTACAGTATAATTGAATCATTTTAACTGGATATCTATTTTCTAATTGCATTGTCACTGCTTTATATGTCCATCACCTAATAAAGGAATATAAATGAATTATTTGACTGTTGTAGCCTAACTTTAGAATAGTTATCAGCATTTCCCTACAGAGCACCACAGTTATGGAATAACCTCCCAGACACCGTCAAATCTTCCCCCAGTCTAAAGTCCCTTAAGACTTCCCTATTAACATACCTCAATACAGAATGCACCTGTAAACATGTAACATAATGACTTTATTTCCTACATATTTATTTTTCTGTTAATCTGTATATTTGGTTTTGTGTTAATATCTTGCATTTTACTATTTTGTATTTCTGTAACCACTCAGGCTAGGGTCAGACGAACGCATTTTTCGCGTCGACCGTGGAAAAGTGCGGTCGAACGAACGGACATATTTTTTCACGGAATACGCGGTAGCGGTCATACGATGCGCCTTTTCGTCCGTGATTTTGTACGGATCATCAATAAAACACTTTTTGTGTCTGGACGTTATGTTGGCCGGACATTAGCAGCGTCTGATGTCTCCCAATCACACACACACGCCGCTATGCGGCCGCAGCGCACTCTGTACGTCAGTAGTAGCGGTTTGACGTTCTCGAAAAAATGCGTTCGTTTGCCACTTGCGTTGCGCGGACGAACTTTCGTGCGGCCGTACTTCGTGTGTTCCCCGGCATTGGACGTCATTTGCTGCTAGCACGGCCGTGATTTTGTGCGGCTAAACGCACGTTAAAGCTGCGTTCGTCTGACCCTAGCCTTAATGTTCTCGAACCCAGGACATACTTGAAAACGAGAGAAATCTCAATGTATCCTTCCTGGTAAAATCCTTTATAAATAAATAAATAAATTTCAGTTCCTACTGCAGTGGAACTCTAAGGCAGAAATTATTAAGAGGGCAGCCTGGTTGCTTGCCATAATTTATTGGATTTATTTGTATTCCAAGAATGCTGTGTTTGGACATTTAAGGATAGTAATTGTTCCTGTAGTGAGATAAACCGGAACTGAGAAATAGCTTTTAATCTATCAATTTACCACCAGCCCCCGTTAGAGTAAACTAACATAACCCAATTCTACGTCTTGCAACTGCTACTATTGAATGTGTTTTCATGTACAATACATGTGATAGTATAAAAGTCAATAGGAAGTTTTTGGTAACTCATGCTGAATGAATTGCTGAGTCTATATTGCAAGTGATTAAATATACAGGTTATATTGCTTGGTCCATCATAGGTGATACAGGGTAACTGATGAGTAATATAAGCTGAGTAGTGATACTCTAATTAATCTGTGGAAGGGATAGTTTATCAAGAGTGTGTTATGGGTCTCAGTAAAGAAAGTTTCATTTAGCGAATCACCCCCCCCCCCCGACAATACTAAATTGTGTTGCTTGTGATGCCCTGCTGAGTGTTTTAGCCAGGATGAGGGTTGTTTTATAATGGGAGAGCTTATGCGGGTAGAATAGAACTTGGTGTTTAAGAATTGATTTGTGCATGTGTGGTGCGGTCTATAAATCGAATGGTTTGTCCATGATATTATTGCTTGTCTCAGTATCGCTACCAATTGTTGCCTATGATTACTCATAAATTGTATCTTGCTGACCAGTTGACAACATATGATTGTAGGGAACTTGATGGTGTGAATAAACATTTATTTACTTTGTGTTACTGTTACGTAGTCTCGTATCTTTAATGATTTTATTGTGTCTAAAAATGTCTACATAGCCTCAAAAAAACTCAGGATACCGTGCTACATATTTGTTAAGACGTATATTCATTGATTGGTATTGTAGGCACTGTCATTAATGAGATATCTATCTAAGTAAACGTCATAATAAATAGCCCGACAGGTTTCATAAGGTGCTCCTCATCCCCTGCTGGGGCTGGATTTTTTTTTATTATACAAGGGGTCTTACATCTGTGTATCAATTACAGGGGTCTTAATCGAATAACGATTAGGAACGTGTATCCCATATCACTAATATCTGAATTGGTTGACGGGCTGAAGGGTGCCAAGGTGTACACCAAATTGAACATACGGGGTGCCTTCAGTCTAGTCCGTGTAAAAAAAGATCATGAGTGGAAAATAGCCTTGAACACAGACTAGGAACTACGAGGTATCTAGTGATGCTTTTTGGGCTCTAATGCCCTGGCATTATTACAGGCCTTCATTAACGATGTATTCAGCCTTCTTGCAGGTGTGATTGTCTATCTGGACAACATTGATATATTCTCCAGATATTAATTCTCAGAGATATGTCTGTACCGTTCTTAAAAAGGCTCCTTTGAGAACGGACTCTATTGTAAACTAGAGAAATGTATGTTTGACTTAACCAAGGAGCTGCATAGGGGTTATATAATTACTCCAGAGGGATCCCTCTAAGTTGTCTTCTATGCTCTATTGGCCTTCAACCCCTGAGGCAGTGGCCAGAGATTCCTAGGATTCACCAACGTCTACCACGGGTGAACCTGCGTGAACGCTGCGCGAGCGTACTGTACTGTACCTAACATTGTGAGCGCAAATACGTTTGTGCGCTGGTATGCGGATTGTATTACAATCTATGCGCAAAATTTAACGCACAGTGTTTGGGCGCATAATTTTAAAGTCTTTGAAAAGCTGGTGGTAACGGCAAATCTGAACGTCCTGGCCGAACCCAAATACACCAGCCCAAAAAAAACAATACAGCACAGTATAGTTACACATTCTATGCATATCCAAACAATAAAATTGAGAATTTGTGCGTGTTTTTTATATTGATGTAGCATATATGCGCAGATTGACTTTGACAGGCGTAAAAACTTAACGGGAAGACAATTGTGGTTCTTAATTCTGATTGGCTGAATCGCGTGGAAAAACAGTCCGCACACTGATTTCTGCGCTCAACGTTGCTGCGTGTGTGTTTTTGTGCGTCCGTTTTACGCGTGTTATTTTTTGACGGATGAAAAAATGCAAGAGGATTGTAATACCAGTGTTGTTTTACACGTGTTAGTGTCTAATGCTGCGTGTAAAAATTCACACGTTCTGCGTGCGTTTTTGCGTGAAGAATGTAATAGAGCCCGTGGTGTTTTAAATCTGAGCGGGAAGTAGCTCTTTGTGTCTCTCTTAATTGAAGACTGATACTTAACACATGTGTGTGACTTCCTGTGGTTCACTGATGGATGCCATATGTTGAGAAGCTCTAATTACCTGCCCCCAACTATCTGAAAGAAAAGTTTCAAGTTGTCCATTCTTTGTGAGCCTAGAAATGTCTATCGGAATGTGAGTTTCTAAATGCCCCATTTGTCTCCTGTAACCATCTGTATTCAAACTCTATCAGCAAATGCAACTAATCAGTATTAATTTATATATTTACATACATATATATATATATAGTGTGTTTATTATTGCAGAAGCCACTTGCACATCACAGCAATTCGATGAATTGCATCCCAGAGTTCCTGTGCCACATTCCCCATATGCAGCAAGGATTTCTGGGTAGGATATGCCAAAGACATCGGTCTCACTTTTATGTAGGGATGTGCGTTTCGGGTTTCGGAATTTCGGAATTTTCACGAAATTTCCCGATTCGTGTTTTCGGATGCGGTCGAATTTCCGAAAATTTTTAGATCCGAAAATGTCAGATCCGAAACGTTTTTCGAGCCGAAACGAAATATTTTCGGATTTTTCGAATGGACTTGAAATGTGTCAAACGAGGAGAACAGACGTTCCGAAAAAACGAAAATTTTCCGAAAAACGAAAATTTCCCGAAAAACGAAAATTTTCTGAAAAACGAAAATTTTCTGAAACACGAAAAATTTCCGAAAAAACAAAAAGTCGATACAAAAAACGAGCAAAGTGACACGAAAAATACGAAAAATGGTCGATATTCCGAAAAATGTACAATTCCGAAAAACGAAAATTTCCGAAATTTATTTATTTTATTTATTTATTTGCAAAGGATTTTACCAGGAAGGATACATTGAGATTTCTCTCGTTTTCAAGTATGTCCTGGGTTCAAGAACATTGAAGTGTTACAGTTACAGAAATACAAAGTAATAAAATGCAAGAAATTAAAAACAAAACACAAAAATACAGATTAACATATCATGGGAAGGGCTAACACCTTGGGTTAATTAGGGTGATTTGCAAAGTGGAAGCAGCTGGAAAGTAAGCTACAAATTTCAGACCAGCACTGGGTGGGTGGGTGGATGGGGAGGGAGGGAAGGACAGCAGAGTCCAAACGCAAGCGCTGTGGCAGTGGGTGATATGTACTAGCTTCAGGTCTGTAGGAGAAAGAGGTCATTGAAAATTGAAAAAATTGAAAAATCACGAAAAGTCGATACAAAAACCGAGCACAGTGACACGAAAATATGAAAAACGGTCGATATTCAGAAAAAAAAATGTACCCGAAAAACGAGCCGAACCGAATCGAATCGAAACCGAAATCGGTCGAAACGAGCCGAATCGAAAAGTTTGAAAATCCGAAAAATCGAACCGAATCGAACCGAAAAAAAAATCGGTGCACAAGCCTACTTTTATGCATCCTGGGTCTGTTAATACACAGAACCCTAAAATCAATGCTATGCCACACTGTGGCTTTCTAGCAGAGATAAGGTTTATGCAACTGGTCAAAGCCACTCCTAGGACAGCGCTGTTTCAGGTTTGTTGGACCCTCATTGGCTAGGAGCTAGGCATGATGACCAGTTGCAGTGGATGCTTGGCCCGTAGGGTAAATCAATGCTTACAAGGGTTGTGGTGGAGGACAAAAAGTGAGATAAAAAGCCTCCACACTATAATAAGTGTGTTTATTATTGCAGAAGCCACTTGCACATCACAGCAATTCGATAAATTGTATCACAGAGCTCCTGTGCCACATTCCCCATATGCAGCAAGGATATACTGTATATACAGTATATATATATATATATATATATATAACAAATTGAATATTTTTCATGCCCTCCTCTGATACTGTTATAAGGATCACAAATTTTCTTGATAGTATTTCAATTTGTTTGTCAGGTATTTACATCTGTATTCAATATCAATCATTTGAGACTGTATACATGTCACTCTAGCATACACAAAGCATATGAGGAACATTAGGATAAAGATCACAAGTGACAAGATTATCAAAGGATGAGTTATGAAATGTGTCATCCTTCCTACGTTTTGTCCCCCAAACCATCTGTTCCACCATGTTTATCCTTCGATGTATTCATGCTTTATGTTGCTTATCATACCTTCCACTAAGTGTATTTGGACTAAAATATTGTGTAATCCCGTTGCTGATCTGTCTATTACTTGCTTTAAGGCGTCATTATTTTGTAATTGTTTATAGAAATCAGCTCCATAACCTATTTTTATGTTATACAATGTACGGTGATCATAGGTCATGACAGAATCAATTTTCTTTTGCACCGGTGGCACTATATGATAAATTTTACCTTTCATATCTTTGGTTGATACTGAAAGTACAGGCCTTTTGGTACAATAGCTACCCGGTGTTAAACTCACTGTTTCTGAACAATTTTTTTCATGTACTTCTACGTTCCCATCTATTTGATGCCAACATATGATACCTTTATCATATGTCCATGCAGGTTGTATTGGTATATTATTGATCTTCATTTGACAAGTGCTGTTATTTTCCCAGCACCATGATACCTCTTCTAAAAGATTAATTCCATATGGGCAAACGTAATCACCGTCTTTCACTAGACACTTTCCTACATCAAGCATATATTTAATGTCTCTTATACCTATAAAAACTTTAGCATTTTGCGTGTGCATTGTCATCCATTTGGAATTGATTATTCTCCCTAGATCAATATACTTAAATCTGTTGTAATTAATTCCTTGAGTAGGCAAGAAAATAGCAAAGGAACATTTTTCAAAAGTATGCTCTAGACATCCAAGTCATTGTGTTTGCCAAAATGCTCTGTAATGATAACTTAATTTAGGTATTTCAAGTGGAACCTCATAAGGCCAATTATGATTAAAGAGTGCTTGTAAAAATATTTTAGGATAATATTATTATTATTATTATTAATATTTAGGATTGTTTGCAATTGTTCCTGTAGTACCTTCAATCACTGGGCATGTTCTGCAGCAAGTTTGAGGGTACCAGGAACAAATGATTCATTGGGGAAAATTATTGGCATGGCTCTACCGATCATTAACTCATGAGGAGACACTCGAGTTTTAGAATTTGGAGTAGCACGTATTGACATTAAAACTCCTGGTAAATGAGTAACCCAACAATTTCCTTTATCTTCTAGCATTTTTTCAATCTAGATTTCAAGGTACGGTTCATTCTCTCTACGATTCCAGAGGACTCGGGATGAATCTCCGCCACATGGAATCTTTCTTGGATACCCAACAATCTACACATCTCTTTTAGCACTTCTCCAATCAAAAGCGGAACATTGTCTGATTCAATGACCCTAGGGAAACCCCATATAGAAAATACATTTTTCCATAGTGCTCTGGCTGTGGTCAAAGCTGTACAGTTTTTAAGTCCAATGCACTCTTCCCATTTGGAAAATACATCAACAATGACTAAACCATACTTTAAACCTCCTTGGGCCACCAGCAGTGGTCCAATGAAATCAATTTGAATAGAGTCCCATGGTCCATTTGCCAAGGGTACTCTCTGCAATTTAGGCCTTTGTCCTTTCGGTCCAGGATTAAATTGTGCACATATGAGATACTCCTGTACTGCTTTAGTACACCATTCTTTTATGTTGGGATGATAGAACTTATTCTGCAATACAGTAAGTAATTTTTCTGTACCCACCTGGCCTAGTATACAATGGTTAAACAAAATCAAATCTTTCAAGATGTCACTGGGTATACATGGTATGAAACTTTTTCTTTCCTCATCATTAACCCCATATAATCCAGTGTCTTTATCCAAACACAATGTTTCTGGATTAAAGGCCGTGTCTTTACTCTGACTCTCTTTCAGATCCTGTAAAGGATCTGGTACTTGTCTTTTGGTTATTGTTGCGATCATCACATTTTCTAAATACTGCAATTCTCCTTCAAGTGCAGCTTCTCTAGCTCCCTGATCTGCAATTCTATTTCCTTCTGTCATTTCATTGCTGTTTTTCCTACTTTAGTGTCCTGGACTTTGAGAACAGCAGAGGTTACACCTGCTTTTTCTGCATAATCAAACAGTTCTGTTAGGACACCTGCATGTTTTAATGCTTTTTCCTGGGAATCTACCATCCCCCTTTTCTTCCATATTGGCAGGTGAATGGTTAAGGCTTTAACTACATAACTGCCGTCACTGATTATGTTCACTGGATCATAGGATGTTATTTCTAAGGCTTTCTTTACTGCTTCGAGTTCTGCTCTCAGCACAGACATATGGCCCGGCAGTCTGTATTTTTGAATTTCTTTTGTTTGATCATCGAATATAGCATAGCCAGTGTGATGAGAACCATATGCATAGAATCTTGTTCCATTCACATATAAACAAGGAGCCCCTTGTATTTTATATTTCTCAAAAGGTGATTTGGATTCTGTTTCCAGTTCCTTTTGACAATCATATGCTTTTCCCCGTATTTCCATCAATTCAGGAATGACATATCTTTTACTGGTTTCTACCCTGAGTGGTTTATCTTGTAGCTTCAATATCGAATGAGCTACTCTTTGAGTATGAACCCCTAAATCTGAGCAATTTTGCAGCAATTTTAGACGTGTGTGTGGGGTTTGCAAAATTATTTGCCCAAACCCTACAATGTGCTGGATGGCATCCAGGGCCCATGAGACAGCAAGCAGTTGTCCCACACAGGAAAACATTCAACTGATGACATAATTTTAGAGAAATATCCTAATATTCTCAGTGAGCCCTGCTGCCTCTGCAGCAAAACTGCTATCAATGAAGAAACACCTGCATGACATTGAACAATAAATGGAATTGATTCAATAGGGGCAACAATAACCGGTGCTTCCGTGAGCGCATGTTTTAACAGATTCCAGTGCTTTTCTGCTATCTCTGTCCAGAGGAGCTTGTCTGAATTTGCACTATCTTTTAGCATGGTATACAATGGTTTTGCAGTCCCCGCCATATCATAAAAATAAATTCTCGGCTGAAGTTCACCGATCTCAAAAATCTCAGAGGGTCAGATACAGTTTCAGGCATAGGAGATTGTTGGAATGCTTTAACTCTGGCAGTGCGAGGTGTCTTTCCCTGTGGATCTATAACAACTCCTAGAAAAGCTACTTTGCCTTTTAGAATTTGTACTTTAGCTATGTTTAATTTCAGTCCATTATCTGCCAGTGCTTGACAAATGTCACACAGTATCTGCTCACGCTCTTCCCTTGTTTCCGTTTGGACTAATAAATCATCAACATATTGCAAAATCTTGCTTCCATACCCCAGAGGTCCTAACACCGGAGCCAATGCTTTATGAAAGTAAGCAGACGAGGAGTGAAAACCCTGTGGTAACACCTGAAATAGGTATTGATGATTTTTAAAGGTAAAAGCAAAGCAATATTGACTGCCTGGATGTAATGGAACCAAAAAGAACACATTTGCAATATCTAGGACTGAGAAATACTTAGCATTACCATTTACTTGATCCATAATGTCTGGTGAAGAAGCCACTAAGTGAGCTGCAGGTGGGGTATATTTATTCACAACTCTCATATCCCCATTAACCTGTAAGAGCCATTGGGATTGATTACGGGCCAAACAGGGGAATTATATTTGGAATTATCCTCTCTTCATACAATTTGCGATACCAATGCCTCAATCACCTGACCCACAGGTTCCTCTGCCTCCTTTGGGATTTTATATTGCTTAGTGGCAGAAGGATCTGGACGTTTAATGAAAAACTGTAAATTCATCGTTCCACAATCCTGTTTAGATTTAGACCAGACTGTAGGATACCTTTCTTTTAGATATTTTACAAAATCATCATCTGGATGTACAGAAGGTGACACCTCACTCTGTTTCAGAGCCATGATATGGCTATACCACCTTAAATCATTAGGTTCAACTATTCCACCTGTTTTGCCTTCACCTTAAGCTTGCCATAAAACCTGATTAAATAAATCCACAAACAACTTCTTTCCATTAATACATTCCCAGTATGTTACATTCCCAGTTCCATTAATACATTCCCAGTATGTTACATTGTGAAGGTGGATTGATCCAAAAATCACATATGAGGTTTCCTCCTTTAAAATCAATGTTATTATCACTGGAAAGAGTTGCCCAGGTGTGTGCGCCATTAAAACTGAGAAGGGATATTGTTGGTGGGTCATTTTTTACCGGCAAGTTTTTGTTAGTGATAGACACTGCTGCTCCAGTGTCTAAAAGAAACTCTGTTATACCCCCTCTAGTGTTCCATGAATATAAGGACGCCCATCTTCACCCAGAGTTATATTATCCAGATGAACGAGAGAACAGCTAGGGGTTATACATCTCTATTCAGAATTTATAACAGCTTCCACTTTTCCTTCAATTTCTCTCAACAGCTGAATACATTCTCCATATGGACCAGGTGCAGCAGCAGGAGCGGCCGTCTCCACAACAGCTACACTCTGTCCATTCCTTTGGGTTGGCAAAATGCCATTTTCTTTCCCTTTTTTTGGATTACATTTCTCCTCATATTTAGTACAATATTTTGTGATGTGGCCTTCTAAATTACAATAGTAGCACCTTATAGGATTATTTTGATTAGTCCTATTGTATCTACCTTGGGGAGGGGACGAATAATTTCTATTACTTTGAGCTTTGTTATGTACATTTTGTGGTCTATTCAGAGACCTCCCCGACCATTAACATTTCTGTTATCACCACGAAATTCTTCCCGGTTTCTTTCATCAGAAACATAACTAATAGGGGTCAGTCCAGCTGGATCATCCCTAGAAAATAAGGTTTATGTGAAAGCAAAAATCTTTGCTGTATCAGTACTTTTCCTTTGTAACAATTGCAACGATCTCAATCTCAGTAGCAGCCAAATCTACTGTAGATGCATCAAAAACTCTTAATTTTATTTTACTAGGCAGACCAGTGATTCTAGATACAAATTCATTCACACTTTGTCTATGCTGGTCTATAGACATAGCAGATAAGTCTTTGTCAGTTTTCAAACTCCACGCATTATTCCACGAATTAGCACACACACGTATGTCATAATTTTTCTCCATTTTAAACTAATCTAAAGTGAAAAATTGAAATTTTTCCACACCTGTAGCATTCTGAACAACCATAAGTAACCTTTGTGTGTTATTTGGGAATAATTCCTCCACATCAACCCTTGGTTTATCACTTGTCTTTTCCTCCAACGCATCAAGGAGTTTAATTTTAACCCATTCACTTAATGATGTTGTCATTCAAAGCAAAAGACCTCTAGTAGCTACCACATCATCAAATGGCTTTTTATTCATTTCACCTTCAAAAACACTCATATTATAGCTGGCCCCCTCTTCTCATCATACTTAAGCAATCTTTAAACAATTGGGCTAATTTCAGAGTATCAATCTGACCTCCTCCTTGTACATTTCCCAATATTTTCTCTATCTCATTCCTCTTTTGCCCATTTTCACTACTTAACATTTGTGCCATCTCATTAACAGTTTCTGTTTTCAAAGTAAAATCAAACTCTTTCTGATTTGAAGCTTTCTACAATAGATCAGTAGCAGCCCCCAAATTAGTAATCTGTGTCTGCAACTGATCAAAATTGGCAACATTTATATCTAACTCCTTTCCATAATTGCGACATTGTTTTGTGGAACCGAGCTAACAAATCTGTCTGTTGTTTCAACATTGCTTTCATAACTTTAAGATCTGAAGAATCGAGGCCTGGTTAGCAACTGAAGAGAATCATCTTTTTGAGTTTTGGTTTCTGCCAGCGCAGTATCAAATGCATCATCAAAAGTTAACCTTGGTTTCAATCGTCCAGCAGCTAATAATTTTTTGGCGATTTAACGCTACTTATTTAGCTTATTCCTCGAAGTAACGCATACATCTTTCAATTGTGTTAAAAACATCTCTCTTTTTTCCTTCAATTTAGTACAAACATAACAATTATTTGTCTTTTTCAATTGACTCCCATGAGTCAATAAATTGTTAGTTTCTAGCAAACATATTGCTAATAATGCCACTTTTTTACTCTCCTTTTTAAACGCATTACTTTTTTCAATCTCTTTTACACCATCTAGTATTGTAAGGAAGCAATTCTCCCAAATAATTTCAAGATTAGCCCCTTTTAACCCTTAGTGACCGTGGACGTACCATGTACGTGACGGCTACAGGTCTCTTTTAGACCCGCTGACGTAAAAAGTACGTCCTGTGGTCACTTGAGCGCTGGAAGCGATTTGTATCGCTTCCAGCAGCTCAAACGCCATTGCAGGCTGCCTGGGAGTCCAGGCATCCGTGCAATGGCGTTCTGAAGTGCCGAGGCCCCTTGTGATTGCTCCCCAGGAGCGATCAACATCCGGTTTAACCGGAAAGATGCCCTGCACTTCTACAGAGTGCTGGAAGCGATCGGTATCGCTTCCAGCAGCTCAAATGCCATTGCACGCTGCCTGGGAGTCCAGGCATCTGTGCAATGGCCATCAGAAGTGCCAAGGCCCCTTGTGATCGCTCCCTGGGAGCGAGCAACATCTGGTTTCACCGGAAAGGTGCCCCGCACTTCTACAGAGTGCTGGAAGCGATCAGTATCGCTTCCAGCTGCTCTGATAATATTGCAAGTATGCCTCGACATCGAGGCATCCTTGCAATATGGTTACCTGCCGCCGGTTCGCTCAGTGATCACTCCATCGTGGCACTCAGTACAAAAAAGATCACATAAGTGAAAAGGTGCTCTGCTGGGTGCCTCGAGAGATCAAGGCACCTAGCAGACTAAATAAAAGTGTAAAAAAATTTAAAAAATGAATAAAAATGAATAAAATAAAAGTGACAGCCAAGATGGTGCTGCCCTTCTAAGGTCAGGGTCAACTTGGGGCTGTGTGGGATGTTCCTAGCCTGCCTCATCAGAGAGGCAGGCTAGCAACATCCAATCAGAAGTTTGAAAAAATATAAATAAAATTTCTAATTTGTCAGGTCAGGTCAATATTTTGTAGATATTGGCTCTGACCTCTGTGATTCTCCCTCCCTCTCCTCACTTGTGTTTTGGTGAGCGGGAGAGAGATCAGATTTGACAGGTTAAAGAGTTTAGGTAGATTTAGGGAGATTTAGAAAAATTGAGGCAGGTTTAGAGGGATTTAGAGAGATTTAGGTGTTTACTGGGGTTACCCAAAAGGTCCTTTTTAGGGCCATTTATTTTTATTTTCTTGTGAAACCCAAAGGTTCTTTTGAGAACCAATAATCCGCTTATATATATAATAATTATAAAAAATTATTTTATAATCTATTACATATAATGTCCCAGAGGGTGTACAGAGACGCGGAGGCATATGCCATCCTGGCGTTAGAATCTGAGGCAACTGCGTCTGACTCAGACCCAGGTTTTGACCCTGCCAGGTGCTCAGAGACATCGCTGGATACATCATCTACACTGGCTGATGTATCTTCAGGTGATGTTTCTGATGCAGATCTGGGGCCACCACCTGCCAGCAGGAGACGCACAGCTCCTGTTGAGGAGTGGGTAGTGCCTCATCGCCAAAGGCCAGATATCCCTCCTTTCACAGCAAATTCTGGCATCAATATTGATGTTGCAGGACTTACCGCCACACAGTTTTTGCCGGTGTTTCTGGATTTGTTGGGCCACATTGTTGCCCAAACAAATCTGTATGCCCATCAGCATTGTGCTGTGAAGCCAGACTCGTACTTGGCAAGACAGCAATGGACCCCCCTAGATGTGCCAGAATTTCTGAAATTCTGGGCACTTACTATGCTGATGGGCATCATAAAGAAGCCCTCAATTCGCTCCTACTGGCGCAGTAGCCCCATCTGCTCTACCCCAATTTACACCCAATCAATCTCACTTAGAAGGTATGAAAACATTCTGCGTTTCATGCACTTCAGTGACAACAGCCTGTGCCCCCCCTAGAGAGCATCCCCAGTTTGACAGGCTGTATAAAATCCACCCCCTGATTACCCACTTCACCAGGTTTGCAGAGGCTTATACACCTGGAAGGAATATCTGCGTGGATGAATCCCTAATGAAATATAAGGGAAGGCTGGGATTCAAGCAGTATATTCCTTCCAAACGCTCCAGGTATGGAGTGAAGGTGTATAAGCTCTGTGACAGCGAGAGTGGGTATACTCAGGCCTTCCGGGTGTACGAGGGAAAGGATAGCAGCCTTGACCCTCCAGGTTGCCCAGAACACATGGGAACCAGTGGCAAGATTGTGTGGGACCTACTTTTTCCCCTGATGAACAAAAGGTACCACTTGTATGTTGATAATTTTTATACAAGTGTCCCTTTGTTCAAGCTGCTGTATTGTTTTGATACAGTAGCATGCGGTACTGTTTGCAAGAACCGCGTAGGTTTCCCAGCACAGCTTGCCCGCACCTGGTTAAAAAGGGGGGAGACCTCAGCTCTGCGCCAAGAGGTGCTGTTGGCAGTCAAGTACAGAGACAAGAAGGACGTATACCTTCTAACCACCATCCACTCTGAGAGGTCTGTGGAGGCAGAACTGAGAGCATCAGGAAGCCAGTGTGCATCAAAGCCTATAACCGGCATATGGGTGGGGTTGATCTGGCAGATCAGCTGCTCCAGCCCTACGAAATTATGCAGAAGTCAAGGGCCTGGAATAAAAAGGTTGCAATTTACCTGATGCAAATTGCAACCCACAATGCCTTTTTGCTCTGCAAAAGGCAAACCCCAGAGTGTCACTGTCCTTTTTACAGTTTCAGCTCCAGGTCATTTCGGGGCTTTTGTAACAGGATGCACCTGCTCCCCGGGCGGTGATGGGGGACAGAGTTGGGGCTACACATTTTATTTATAAAATCCCCCCTACTGAGGGCAGAGACCCCAAAAAAGATGCAGGGTGTGTTTCAAGAGGAGAGACACAACCTTTTACTGCTCAGAATGCCCTTGACAACCCGTTCTGTGTCTTGGGGACTGTTTCAAGGTGTATCCCACTGTGTGTGATCTGTAATTTTTTTTTCCTTTCTATTTTTTCTTACAGTCTAGTTAGTTAGTTCAGTTTAGTTTTTTTTTCTTTTACTGCACCAGACTTTTACATTTTATTCCTACATTTTTATGTTCTACAATTGGTGCTGTATTTTGCCAAAATCTTGGCAAACCTATGCATGGGGGGCATGGGTGTACTCAGGAGACCTTGCAGAAAACAACCTGGAGAGTTTTCATGCAGTAACCAACAACAGGGTCTCCTAAATCACGGTCCAAAACTAATGTGTGCGTAAAAATAAAAAAATTTAAATTACCTTCACACACCTTCTCAAATGTTTTGGGCTAAAACCGTTGCATAGAGAATGCAGGGCACAGAGCTGGTATCAGGCGCTAGCACCAATTTCCACTGGTTCCAGTAAGGGTTGGTTTACCATGAGATAAATCCTCGATTGGAAAGCAGAAAAAAAGGAGAAAAGAAAAAAATATTTGTGCAGACTGTTAAATCCCAAACAGAGCAGCTGAAAGAGGGAGGATATACTCACCCTTTCCCGTGCCAATTTATGAAAAACGGCACCAAACAACAGGCGAATCGGTGAATTTAAACAGGGGGCATCGATTCCCCTTCTTAAGATCCAGGAATCCAGAATCCAGATGAGAGAGGATGTTTTTCCAGGATAGTACAGAATTAATCACCAGGGAACGCTCAGGATGATCAAATCTATACTTAGTTTATTCGAAGCAATAGTAAAATACACCTCAAATGCGTTTCGCTGGATGCAGCTTCATCAGTGGGTTCATCCATGGCATCAAAGCACTCCATATGCAATACCTTGGGGTGTCAATATTTCAAATATAAACACATTTCTGGCAATAATTCAAACTGGGGTATGCGGTAGACCCAAAACCAAAGATAGGCCTAGCTGAAGAAATAATCTCAATTTCAACTCCAATGACAAAGTCATAAAAATTGTATTTGAACCTTCCCAAAATCCTGGCAAACCTATGCATGGGGGGCATGGATGTACTCAGGAGACCTTGCAGAAAACAACCTGGAGAGTTTTCATGCAGTAACCAACAACAGTGTCTCCTAAATCACAGTCCAAATCTAATGTGGGCGTAAAAATCTGAAAATTGAAAAATTACCGCCACACACCTTCTCAAATGTTTTGGGCTAAAACCGTTGCATCCATGGCATCAAAGCACTCCATGTGCAATACCTTGGGGTGTCAACATAACAAATATAAACAATTTTCTGGCAATAATTCAAACTGGGGTATGCGGTAGACCCAAAACCAAAGATAGGCCTAGCTGAAGAAATAATCTAAATTTCAACTCCAATGACAAAGTCATAAAAATTGTATTTGAACCTTCCCAAAATCCTGGCAAACCTATGCATGGGTGTACTCAGGAGACCTTGCAGAAAACAACCTGGAGAGTTTTCATGCAGTAACCGACAACAGTGTCTCCTAAATCACAGTCCAAATCTAATGTGGGCGTAAAAATGAAAAATGACCACCAAACAGTATCCAATAAAAAATTGGGGTATGTAAAAAGGCCCCTAAAAAGAAGATAAGCAAAGAAGATATGTCAAATTAGAAAAATGACAAGCACATGTCAGAAGATTGGCGTAGCACCCCAAAAACAACCCAACAAATCTATATGTGGGTGTAGCGCTCACTCCCGGAGGAGCCGCTGAAAATGAACCACGGGTCAGTCTCCCCGCACTAGGGAATAAATATACTCCAGCACAGTTGTGGATTTTATAATTTATATAGTTTACTAGAGTAAAAAGCATATAATCAGACACGGTGTTCGTAGATATATTTACAGTATTTCGTATCGCGGTAAACGCGCAGCAGAAAAAGAAATACGAGGTTTCGTGTTTCGGGAAAAACGCAGCCGAACAGAAAAAAATACAATGCTTCGTAATTTCGAGAAACGCGTAGTGGAAAAGAGAATGCAATATTTTGTAATTCGAGAAACGCGCAGCGGAAACAAATAAAATGCGAATCTTTACCCCTTTTTGGGATATTAGGGAGTGAGTCCCGCACAGGTTAAGTCCCGGACTGTAAGTGTATGTGTGTGTTATGGTACCCGGGTACTATTCAACTGGCCAGTGAATTACTTATAGCGATGTCTTCGACTAGTCAAGTTGGGGCCCTGTGGGTTTTGAAGACAAACAGCAGCGTGCTTTCTTGACTTTATAAACCGGCCTTGGAGGCCTCTCACCCATCCGCTCGATCACCAAAGCTCCGCTGACCCAGGACGTCTCTCCGCTTGTCGCCTTGCTGGGATACCGGCTACTGGATCTGTGGTCAGGCTTTCTTTGCTCCGGCCCGGACTTGTCCAGCTACCGCCTGCTCTCCCTTCCAATGGACTTGCGGTACTCCTTACTCGGGGTCCTCTGCTTGCCTGGATAGTAGCTTAGGAAATGTCTGTGGATAACTAGGGTTCCGTCTGGTAAAGCTGGATAATCTGGATTGGAATCCTGGTAGGCCCCACCTGCGCTCCGGCCTAGTCTCTGCTCCGCTCTGCAATACTGTGTCCTGTCTCATGCACTCCCTGGCGCGCTCTGCCAGCTATCTCCACGAGGCTCAGGATGTACAGCGTCTGTGTCCCACCCACTTCCTGTGTCTGTTCACAAAGCATGCCGGAAAACGTAGTCCCAATGTTCAGTGTCTCTTATCGCGCTTGTCTCCCTCCGGTGGCCAAAAATAGGTACTGCCACAGTAAGGTTTTAAACACAGCGCTACATGGGTGGTATCACTTTACTCAGAAGATGTTGCTGAACATATTTCGGGGTGTTTTTTGGCAGTAACCCATAACTGGATTTGACAATTCATGCCTAAATACAATGTGTGTGTAAAATTGCATAAAGTTCTAGGTTTTTGACTTTTGTATAGTTGGAATAAAGTTAACATGGAAAACAAATTCCCGTGCCAGTTTCGAGACTTGCATCTCACCACAAATTTTCAGAATTAACTGTCTCAACCACAGGAGAGATCAGGTCATCCAGATGTATGCCCACTTTGCTGCCAGGGATTATATCCCATCCATACCCTAGATAGATCATTGATACTCAATGATCCTGGTCTATTGGCAGTGCCCTAACCCTGTGATTGAGGGCTAGTATCACTCGCAGAGAATTCCCTACACATTCTGCTGCAAATGCCAGGAGCGAGAGGTTATGGATAGTGTGTAATTCAGTTTAACAGTTTTAAATTGCAGCACATTTTAACATTGCTATATAAAAATATAATGGTATCATTGCGTGGTACAATGCTGCAATTAAATGAAAACCGTGTTCTGGCTTTGGGGGAAGCTAGTTTAAAGCAGTCGAAGGGGATAGATTAAGGAGAATGGGAGTTTACTGAAGTAGCCATGCTGAAGTGTCCACATGAAAAGTTTACATGAAACTTGGCACCACACTAGTGTTAATTTACCAACTCCCATACAGCTCTAAAGCAATGCAGATGTTTGTGTCAACCCTGTCAACCCTAAAATGTAGTAAGCCTACAGAAAAATGACACGTTTCACTGAAAGAAAATAAAAATGCATAAAAAAAATAATTTGTTAAATTTAATTAATTTGTTAACAATCAGCAAAATGCTTATATTTTACAACTTGAATGTATTTAGAGCCTTGGTACGTAGAGTGGCTGACATACATGTCAACCTATGCAAAGAGCGCTTGTAACATAGAAACATAGAAACATAGAAAAATGTCTGCAGATAAGAACCTTTCGGCCCATCTAGTCTGCCCAATTACATGGATACTTAACCTGGATTTATCTTTTGTTTAGGATAGCCTTATGCCTATCCCATGCTTGCTTAAATTCAATTACTGTTTTGGCCTCTACCACTTCTACTGGAAGACTGTTCCATGTATCCACCACCCTCTCAGTAAAATAATGCTTCCTGATGTTACTTTTAAACCTTTGCCCCTCTAATCTAAGACTATGTCCTCTTGTTTTGCTATTTTGTTTCCTTTTAAATATACTCCCTTCCTCTACCTTGTGGATTCCCTTTACGTATTTAAATGTTTCTATCATATCTCCTCAAGGACTTTAGTTAGGTGCTTTATTCAAGCTTGGATACCAGGTTAAAAGCTCCTAAGCCAAACTGAAACATAAGAAAAAAAATCTTACAATGGCCCTTTCCTACGCTTAACAGATGTGAAAGTGGGCAAGCAGTTAAGATTGTATTTTTAAAAATACAATGGAAGGATACCTATATAGTTAACATGTTCTGCAAATTTATGTAATTTCAACAAACAATCTGCTCCCACAATGCAAGGGCCGGATTAACATAGGGGCAGATGGAGCAGCAGCTCCAGGCCCATACCCCAGAATAGGCCCAGAGAAAGTATAATATTGACGGGCATTTGGACCACTGTATCTCCAACTCCATAGAATCTAAAGAGTCATGTGAGGTATCACTGAAAAGGCCAGAGTATGGCCTTCCCGATGATACCAAACATGACCAGGTTTTATGTAACAATAAAAAAATTAAATAAATATCTCTTTATTTTTCTTTCTAACAGCAATATTTTTCACTGTTCAATTATAAAGTGAATAATGATGCTGCACTAACGATCTCATTTCTCATGTCACCAACAAGTGTGGCGGTGATGACACAATCCGTTATGAATTGTTGCATCAAAAACCTAAACCGCCGCACTGCAGTGAAGAGCTCTGGGGGGGGAACTTTGGAATCCTGCAGCACTAATCTTTACACCGCACAAGGTCAAGTGAGGCGTCATTGGACAGGTCAGAGTCTGGCCTTTGCATTGATTCCAAAAGTGATCATGTAAAATCTAAAATGAAAATAAAACCACATAAAATTTATTTATAGTTCCAAAGCAATGGCTTTGTCCATTTGTCACGTATAAAATGAGCAATACCACTGCCATTACTCACCTTCTCATTTCCCATGTTGGGAGCAAGGTCACTGTTTTATACATTGTCATATTATTCATAAAACATCATCCTCCAAAACACAAAGGAAATATTTCATTTTTTGGTTAAATTGTATATTTTCTCAGAACAATGCAGTAATGCAGCAACAGGTTCCCATTCCCGTTTGTTTTAACAATAATGCCCTATAGAATATATAACCAAAGGTTTGGACGATAAAATGGGAAAAAAATTATTTTACACGCTGTAAATGATTGAAATCTGAAATTTTCTCACACAGTATCTGCCTGGTTAGATAAACCCATATCTGCACTATTAAATAACCTAAAATATGTTTTCATTTCAAAAATTCCAAAAAAAGCCCACCACAATCTTCAGCTCCAGGCCTATCGCGATCTTAATCCGGCCCTGCGCAATGCAGTGAGCAGTCACTAGAGCACTGTCCTATGGCTGAGAAAAAAAAAACAAATACAGTTTTATTAGAACTTTTACATCTCATTTTTGACTGAAATACAGCAATAATGGATAATGCTAAACACTGACAAAAGGCTTGCATTTGTCTGGTAAATTAATTTTCAGTTTATGCTTTTGTAAGTGTTTAGCAGCAGCTATGAGCCTCATTATCCACATTACAATGCATTTATGCAACATTAGTATTACCTGCACTTTTAAATCCTTTTATAAATAAGGCCACTTTTAAAACTAGTGAACATCTGCCAGCATTTAAATATGCTTCAATTTATTAAACTGCTAATGCCATTTAATGTTACCAGTGATTTAATCATCATTTGGGATTTAAAAAAATGTATTGTAATGCATACAGTGCAAAATAATAGCCCTAGTTCCATATATATGTATGTATTTAATAATGTGCAGTATTTAAATCGTGAAATCTCCAACTCCGTTTTCTTTAGCAGCTACTTGGAACATCATACACAAAGAACTTCAGGCAATATTTCAGTCTCTTGGCAACCATTCCTGTCATTTGTTATGAGACGACACTGAAATTACTGTACTTACAAAGAAGGTTGTGTAGATGTGGAGCAGGGCAATTTGTATCTGTGGGAACTGCAAGACACAATCTAACATGGGACTCAGCGTGGTCTCAAAGCCATAATATTTGTAGAAAGCAAAGCATACATTATAAGAACATGAAAATAGGGCTTGCCGAGAGCAGAACTCTCATTTGAAACTTGATTACGACACTCATAAGTATTCTCTGAATGTGCAATACCCAAAGTGCTCTTTGACTTTTCAGCAACTGTCTACTATAGCAGCAATTCAGACAGAAGTTAGATCGTGAAAGTGTTTAAATGTCACTTCGAAAATGGAATTACCAAGAACAGATTTTATTTTCAGATATGTCAGGTAAAGGATGAACAGTTTTGTTTGACCCCTTGAACTGCTGAGCCATTTCACCTCTCTGTCCTGAGCCCATTTTGCGCTCATCATGTTTAGACGATTTGATGTTTTGTTGTATGACCCAAATTCTAAATCCTTATTTTTCAGCAGATCCAGATTATATATTTAACAGTCATGTCCTGTCAGAATGCTATAGCAAAAAATTAAAAATGCCAGTTTCTATTCCGTGTTCAATCATTTACAGCTTCTAAAAAAAAATTCACATTTTAGCATGCAAAAAAAAAAAATTATAAATGGGAACCGGTTACTGCTCTTTTGAGAACACACCATTTTAACTAAAATTGCAAAAATCTATTTTTCGTTTGTATTTTGGCGCTTTGTGTTTTATGAATAATATGACTATGTATGAAACACTGAGCTTGCTTGGTCAAACCATTTAATGCTCCAAACCCAGACATTCTCTCAACTGCTTATTGCAACGCCTTTAGATTGCACCTCACACCCCACTCGTGATGCATCTTTTCCTCGGTCTGTATGGGGGTGGGGGACGACGACTTCCACTCTGGCTTCAGTCACACATTCTGTAGCCGTGTAAGGATCGAGCTAGCTATGGTCCGGTTTTGCTACTTAACCCTTTCCGCTTTCGCTCATCATGTTTAACCGCGTTTTGAAGCCATATTTTGATATATGACCCAGACATATTATATATCGTTCTTTCCAGCAGACTTGGCAGATTCATAATATGTCATTATTATATGTATACGTCATGTCCTGTCTGTATATTATAACAAAAAATGCAATAAAATTTGAATTTTCAATAATTTGTTATGTGTAAAGTGGTTTTTTTCACATTTTAACATGCGATCGTTTGCGGTTATATTTTCTATGGAGTGCGCTTGTTAAAAAAATTAGAAATTGGGGACTCGTTACATTTTTTTTGGGGGAAAATGTCACTATTTTTAACAAACGCCCCTCATAGAAAAAATCGTTAGTGCAGCATCATTGTTCACATTATAATTGAAATGGGAACAATATGGCTGCATTAACAAAACAAAAACAAAAAAAACTTGTTTATTTATTTTTTTGGAAATTTTTTTTTTTTTTTTTAAATTTTTTTTTAAAAGCTTCTTTCACGGTCATGTTTGGTATCGTTGGAAAGGCCATGCTCTGGCCGATCCAACAATATCAAACATTAACCCCTAGCTGCCACGGATCGGGAGATAGGGGGTTCATTGGAACTGCCTATCTCCACCATTGCTGGCAGCTAGGGGTTAACTCCAGGACTGGCGTCATCGTGCTATGCACGATGACGCCAGTCCTCAGGGGGAGTTCCTGGAGACTTGGCCGGGGGGGGCGCCTGAATTAGATGTTATTGCGCTGTCGCGATGACATCTAATGGCCTCGCTGGGTCCCGGAGTGCTGGGCTGACATCCAAGATGTCAGCCCGCACCGGGGGGGGGGGCGCAGCAATCCGCCGGAATCCGGCGCTCAGCGCGTCCATAGCACAGGAGAACCACTTGGCTGGACGCGCTGAGCGCGTCCATAGCAGCCAAGTGGTTAATAGCAATATTAAAATATTGGCAAAAATTCTAACGAATAGATTGAAACTCTTATAATCGGCTTAGTCCACCCGAACGAGGTTGGTTTTATTCCTACTGGAAAAGCATACAACAGTAGTCGGGCAACTGATCTGATCTTGGGAGCTCAAAACAATGAATCCTACCCTCTTCCTTTCCCTTGATGGCAAAAAGGCATAGCGGACAGTGAAATGTCCTTTCCATTTTTACAGTGCCAAAACATATGGGTCTTCCAGACTTGTTGCTCTACATAGTCCAGGCCCTTTACAAAAAACTGAGCGCTCAGATTATACTTCCAAGGGCCTTTTTCCCACCATTTGAATTCTGCAACGGCACCCAACCAGGATGCTCCTGTCCCCACCCTTTCTCTGGCCCCAGGATCTTTATTACAAACTCGGGGCTTTCACAATGGGTCAGGGTTATAGCGATTTACTCTTCAGAATACAGTTTACATAGGTGGATGACGTCCTATTAACCCCCACGAGCACATGCTCCTCTGCTCCCGCCCTTTTAGTAAACCTTCAAAGGCATATTGGGGTATAGAATTAAGGTCACAAAATCAGAAGCCCTCTACCTCAACTAAACGTCCCCTGATGACGAAAACTTTACCTCATCCCTGGACTTTAAGTTAGATACTTTCTCCCTAACTTACTTTGGCATATGCTTAGCTAATTACCCTCGGCTCATGGTGCTTCAGCGGGATCTGGAGTGCATATACTCTTAAGAACATACTCCCTCGTCCCTTATATATGTTCAAAGCACTCACTGTACCAGTTGACGAAGCTTGCACAGATTGTTGCCTGGCACCTACCAGTTGGGTGGACCTGGCCTTTCAGTGCAAAAATCGAAATCCCCATTCACTTGGCCAGAAACCTGAACACTGTTGCTGCACGGCTTTATTCCCTCTTTGCCGCCATCATGGTCTCTGTCTCCACCAAGATGGCGGCTAGTTGGCCAGCCCCAATGACATCAGGGCACGCCCCCTCCCCCAGCCCAGCTCCTGAATCCATTCAGGAGATTTGGGCCAGTTTCCCCTGTACTTTCACCGTGCAGGGCACCAATGGACAGACTGTAGAGCCAGCAGCTACAGTCTGCATGAGTCTCTACTGCGTGCTGGCCCTGGCCCAGCAACAGCAGCTGCTCCTGTAGGATTCCCTGTCACTCCTCACTCCATTTTATTCAGCATTATTTATCTCTTTTCCCCCTCCCCATCCCTTTCTCCCCTGTGTGTACAGTGAGTGTGCACAGAGAGAGGAAGTTTGGGGTGAATGAGGAAGATTATTTGGGATGAAAGTAATTGAAATGGGATGTGAAGGGTGAAAGGAAAAATATTTTGCTGCATGGCCTTAGAGGGTTTGGCTTGAAGAAAAGGTGGCAACCCCGTTTACAGCTGTGCAGTGTGGTGAGAACAGGTTGTCGCTGTCTACAGAGCTATCATTTCACAAGGTCCTTAGACTCCATTTCCTAGAACTCTCTTCCCTGTCCAACACATAAATTTTCCCTCTTTAGGCAACTCACACTGCACATTACTGAGTTATATTGCTGTGGAGCTCTGGGATACACTCCTACACACCTCACATTACTGAAAGTTCTATTGCTGTAGAGCCTTGTGTATACGGCACACATTACATGAGAATGGAATGGGCTTGGCTAGAGTGGTGGTGGGCACCAAATGTCTTTGAACCGGCCCTGCCTCGAAGCAGACCTCATGTTGCTGGATCTTCAATTCTGAATTTGGGTCCCCAGGCAGGATGGGCCTTTCCTACTCTCTGAGTGCCCAGCAATTGTAAACTATCAAACTCTTCCATAACGTGGACCTCAATGTGCCTTCTTTGTTCACTCACTCCTACTTAACTTCCCGGAATGCAGCCTTCCAATATTTCCCACCCTTGAGCTTGGTGGCATCCAAAGCCTGCAGCACTTTAACAAAAAGAGGGTGTGATAGTTGATCAGACTGCCTTAGTCTGACCATTTCCGCCTCCTTCAATTGAAGAACTGGCTTAAGCACCCTCAATAGTGATTTGCTCCACACGCACTTCCTTTTGAGAGCCTATGCATATGGGGGGCTCCCATCACAAGGGCCTCATCTCCACTTTTCAAATCACACCTTCACTTCTATACCAGAGTGGAAAAAGATGGCTTATGAGAGCAGAACGGTTCACTGCTTGAAGCCCTGGACTGGGTGGCCTCTAGTATGCAATCTGCACAACTCCCAGTACAATCCATAAAGACATTTATGCGAAGGTGCGCAACTACTCAAGATAGGGGCACACCTTTACACATGTGGTGGCCATGCCAAAGGTCAAGCAATTATTGTTAGCAACAATTATCCATGTGCACTTCGGTGCTCAGCAAGCCTGTTCCCTGGGACCCTTGGTTGTGTCTCTAAACCTGTGGACTCCTTCCATGTTTGGTCCCTTTACGAAGCACATATTTTAAGAAAAGATTTCTTTTCCCACTTCAGGCTAGGGTCAGACGAACGCATTTTCGCGTTGTCTGTGAAAAAGTGCGTTCGAACGAATGGACGCATTTTTTCACGGAATACGCGATAGCGGTCATACGATGCGCATTTGCATCCGTGATTTTGTACGGATCATCAATAAAACACTTTGTGCATCTGGACGTTATGTTAGCCGGACATTAGCAGTGTCTGACATCTCCAATTCACGCACACACGCCGCTAGCGGGCGCAGCGCACTCTGTACGTCAGTACTAGCAGTTTAACGTTCTCGAAAAAATGCGTTCGTTTTCCACTTGCGTTGCGCGGCCGGACTTTTGTGCGACCGTACTTCGTATATTGGCCGTCATTGCCCATCATTTGCTGCTAGTGCGGCCGTGATTAAGTGCGCCTGCACGCGCGTTCGCACTGCGCTCGTCTGACCCTAGCCTCAATGTCATGAAAAGTTTAAAGTGTGAAATTGTGGGGGAGCGGGGGTGGAGCCGGATGCAGTGGCGAGCAGTCGCATGCTACTGAGCTCTGTTTGAGGCTTTATCTAATTGAGACTTTTGAGGTGCCCCTCGTGTCACCACAACGCTTTCACCAGACCAATGTGCTGTGCAGGACGGGTAGATCCACTGGACTAGCGTGCTGTGTGTTCAAGAGAGCATTTGCGTAGAATGCAGGCATTGAGATCCCAGTTGCAGCTGGCCATTTTGGAGGCTTTTTGGGTTATCCCTCATAGTACCAACCCGGTTTCATTTGCCACACAGCCCTTGTGCACCATTTTTTCCCCCACGCAAAATTTAACTCCATTCCTCTTAAGGTTATATGCTTAGTTATCTCTGTAGGATCAAAAGACAAAAAATAAAAATTGTAACCTGGACTTTACAAAAAATTATTTTTACAATTTGTGCGAACATAAAAAAAACACAAGGTGCTATATATGCCTCCAAAGATACATAAAATTCTACAAACCATCCTGTTTAGCCTACTGTGTTCCCAAAGTGAGTATTTTGGGACAATTCGGGGGGGGGGGGATTCTCCCTGAAGCAAATCATCCACACCAGACTTGTATCAGTAATATTGTGAGAATTGTATGGTAAGCGACACGCAACACGTGTTTAACATCAAAACCCCAATTGCAACACCAGAAAATAGTGGTTTCCCCTAAACAATTAATATAGAAGCATATACAGTGGCAAGAAAAAGTATGTGAACCCTTTGGGATTACGTGGAGTTTTGCATGAATTGGTCATAAAATGTGCTCTGATCTTAATCTAAGTCACAACAATTTGAAAAACACAGTCTGCTTAAAATAATACAACACAAACATTAAGCTTGTGAAGCCTTCTAAGTGCAAGTCTTCCAAGTGAGCACTTAGAGATAATCTGGAGATACTCTGGAGGTAGTCTGAGGTTAGACAGGAGGTAGAAAACCTACAAAAAGGTAAGATTTGCTGGTTTTAAATCCATTCTTTTATAATGGCAGGCTTGGTCCAATGTAAGAGCTGTCATGCATTTGTTTTTAGATCCAATTTTTGGAGGTTTGGAGTGTGTCTTATATGTAGGCAGTTGTCTTTATTGCAGCAGGAAATTGCCTGTTTGAAGTCTGAGATTTGTAAATTATCTGTTAGACAAACTCAAGCTATGACTGTTACAAAGTCACTGCCACAGAGGCCTCCTAGGAGCGGCAGATGGACTACTGTAGGATCTGGTAGACTTAGAGTTATGGATAGAAGGCATGTCCCACAGTCTGTGGCTCTTCTTAATTCTTTTGAGGCACTTTCAGAGTGTAGTGGTAAGACGGATGTAGGCTCAGACACCATAGTTGAGGAACCACCATCCCCTATGCCTAAGGTATGCAGGACTGCAACCAAGAACAATAAGGAAAAGGTGGGACATGATAGAAGGCAATTGTTGCTGGGTGATTCTATCATAAGAGGTGTTGAGCTGGAGAGTAGTGATTTGGTGAGATGTCTTCCTGGGGCTACTGCTCGTAGAGACAAGAGACATATTCTCAATATTGTCGAACAAGCAAAGCAGCAAGGGGAAGTGGACGTTCTAGTCCATCTAGGGACAAATGACTTGGCTAGCAATGAGGTTTCTGAGATTAAGGAAGATTTTTGTGTTCTTGGAGGTGAAATACAGCAGATTGCGTCCACTGTGACATTCTCTGAAGTTCTGCCGGTGCATAACATTCAGTATAGGCAGATGCGCAATATGGAATTTAATTTGTGGCTTCAGGAATGGTGTCGGGAGCAAGGATTTGGCTTTGTGTCCCATGATAGCTCTAAATGGAGCAGAAAGGAACTGTATAAAAAAGATGGTTTGCATCTTACTCATAGGGGAACATATGTTCTCAGTGAGAAGTTCAAAAGTTTCACAAAGGAATATTTAAACTAGGAGGGGGGACAAAAGGGTAAAAAACAATCTGCCCGATTGTCCCACAAAACTAAAACGGAGGGTGCAAGCAACATGCGGGGTAAAAAATGACAAGCTCAGAGTCGTGTCTATAAATGCTCGCAGTTTAGTCAATAAAATCAATGAACTGGAGGCAATGATGGCAGCTGAAAAAGTAGATTTAGTGGTGGTTACTGAGACATGGTTCAGTGAGAAAAATAACTGGGACATAACAATACCGGGGTACTCTTTATATAGAAAAGACAGAGAAGGTAGGAAAGGAGGAGGAGTGGCTCTGTATGTGAAAAGCAACATAAAAGAACCAAATAAAAGTGACCGAGGTGAACATAGAGTCAGTTTGGGTTACGCTAACATTTGGCAATCATACAGTAGCTCGTGTAGGTGTGATCTATAGACCCCCTGGACAAGTAGAAGAGCTAGATAATCTGCTGTTTGAGGAAATAGCCAGAATGGCAATGAAGGGGGAAGTTATTATCATGGGGGACTTTAATCTTCCTGATGTGAACTGGAAAACCAAAATAGCTGGGTGCACCAGGAGTACAAATATTCTAAACTCCCTACTGGGATTATAGCTAACACAAGTAGTAGAGGAGCCGACCCATAAAGAGGCCATATTGGATTTAATACTCACAAATGGAGGTTTGGTATCAGACGTTGTTGTAGGTGAAAATTTGTGATCTAGTGATCACCAGTCAGTGTGGTTTAATATAAGAACAGGGATGGAGCCGCACCACACAAAAACAAAAGTTTTAGACTTTAAAAAAAAATGATTTTTCTAAAATGAGATTTATTGTGAATGAGTCATTATCAGACTGGAGGAGTTTAACCCTTTCGCTGCTGAGGCATTTCCCGCCTGTGTGCTGAGGTCATTTTTAACGGTTTTGCTCATCATGTTTAAACGTGTTTTGAAGGCTTATTTTAGTATATGACCCAGACATATTATATATCGTTCTTTCCGTCAGACTCGGCAGATTCATAATATGTCATTATTATATGTATACGTCATGACCTGTCTGTATATTATAACAAAAAATGCAATACAATATGAATTTTCAATAATTTACAACGTGTAAAGTGGTTTTTTTTTCACATTTTAACATGTGAGCAATTGCGGTTATATTTTGTATGGGGTGCGCTTGTTAAAAAAATTAGAAATGGGGTCTCGTTACATTTTTTTTGGGGAAAATTACGCGATTTTTAACAAACGCACCGCATACAAAAATCGTTAGTGCAGCACCATTGTTCACATTATAATTGAAATGGGAACAATATTGCTGCATTAACAAACCAAAAAAAAGAAAAAAAACTTGTTTATTTTTTTTTATAATTTTTTTTAAATATTTTTTTATTTTTATTTTTAATTATTTTTTAAAAACTTTGTTCACAGTCGTGTTTGGTATCGTTGGAACGGCCATGCTCTGGCAGATCCAACAGTACCACACTTTAACCCCTAGCTGCCACGGATCGGGGGATAGGGGGTTCATCGGACGTACAGAGTGCGCTGCGTCCACTTGCGGCGTGTGTGCGTGATTTGGAGACGTCAGACCCTGCTCATGTCCGACCAACATAACGTCCAGACACCCAAAGTTTCCTGGTTTGGATCCGTAAAAAATCACGCACAAAAATGCGCATCGTATGACCGTTTTCGCGCATTCCGTGAAAAAATAAGGCAATGCGTTCGGACGCACTTTTTGACGGTCGCTGCGAAAAATGCGTTAGTCTGACCCTAGCCTTATCTCACTTTCCAAATCGGCTATTTGGTCCAGATTGTTCTCTTTTCCTGCCATTCTCCTGGTTTTCACCTTTCTCTGAACAACCCTGAGAGAGAGGTGAAAGCCAGGAGAACTGGCAGGAGAAGAGAACAATCTAGACCAAATAGCCAATTTGGAAAGTGAGTTAAATGGGAGAATTTTTCTGGTTTGGCTATTTTGACCTAGAATTTTCACTTCTCCAGTTATTCTCCTGCTTTTCACCACTCTCTGAATAACCCTGTGAATGTTTAATCCCGAGGTGAAAAATAACATTGCTTAAGGCTGGGGTCAAACGAGCGCAGTTATCACGTCCGTGTTGCCGCACATTTGTACGTCCGTGGCAGCATAGCATTCTGACCAATGGAGCCCCACACATGAAGTACGTCCGCACGGAAGTGCGGATGCATGGCGGACGCAGCAAACGGACACAGGTTAGGCAAGAACGTAATACTGCTAGAACGGACGTGCGGAGTGCGCCACGTCCGCAACGTCCATGTAGCTTTGTATGTGAGTGATGAAACGAGGTCAGATGGACTGCATTTATACGTCCAGCATTTTTGACGGACAGAATGTTTTTTCATTTTAATTTATTTTCCCTGCTACATCAGTCAAAAAATACGTCAGTGAAAAAAACAGACTGTTTGGCCACTACCTTGTTGTCAGTCAGTAAGTACATCCGTACTGCACGGACGCACAGTCCGTACAAAATGCGCTCATCTGACCCTAGCCTTAGATGTTATTTAGAATTTTTTTCAAACACAAGTTAACCACTTGGCTGCTATGGACGCGCTCAGCGTGTCCAGCCAAGTGGTTCTCCTGTGCTATGGACGCGCTGATTCCGGCGGATTGCTGCGCCCCCCGGTGCGGGCTGACATCTTGGATGTCAGCACAGCACTCCGGGACCCCGGCGGAGCAATTAGATGTCATTGTGGCGGCGCAATGACATCTAATTCAGGAGCCCCCCCCCCGCATGTGCGGAGGAAGCGCCTGAAAGGGAGGGGGAAGGTCCTTCGGACCTCTCTCCCTCCCGATCGCCGGGGGGCAGGGGGTTAATCCAGGCACCGTTTGGAAGGGCACAGCCTGCCCTTCCAAACGGTGACTGTGATTAACCCCTGGGGAGCCGGATCACGAATCGGCGCTGAAAAGCGCCGGATCGTGATCCTCTCCTGGAGCTGGCCGACATCTTGGATGTCGGCCAAGCCTCCAGGAACTCCCCCTGAGGACTGGCGTCATCGTGCATAGCACGATGACGGCTGTCCTGGAGTTAACCCCTAGCTGCCACCAATGGTGGAGATAGGGGGTTCCAATGAACCCCCTATCTCCTGATCCGTGGCAGCTAGGCGTTAATGTTTGATATCGTTGGATCAGCCAGAGCATGACCTTTCCAAGGATATCAAACATGAGCATGAAAAATGTTTTAAAAAAAAATAATAAAATAAATAAATAAATAAATAAAAATATTAAAAACAAAAATTCTAAAAAAATAATAAACAAGTTTTTTTTTGTTTTTGTTTTGTTAATGCAGCAATATTGTTCCCATTTCAATTATAATGTGAACAATAATGCTGCACTAACGATTTTTGTATGCGGTGCGTTTGATAAAAAAAGCAAAATTTTCCCCAAAAAAAAAATGTAACGAGACCCCATTACTAATTTTTTTAAAAGCGCACCCCATACAAAATATAACCGCAAGCGATCGCATGATAAAATGTGAAAAAAAAACACTTTACACATAATAAATTATTGAAAATTCAAATTTTATTGCATTTTTGTTATAATATACAGACATGACATAACGTATACATATAATAATGACATATTATGAATCTGCCAAGTCTGCCGGAAAGAACGATATATAATATGTCTGGGTCATATATCAAAATATGGCTACAAAACGCGGTTAATCATGATGAGCGAAAGCAGTAAAAATGACCTCAGCACAGAGGTGTGAAAAGCCTCAGCAGCGAAAGGGTTAAATGCAGCATATTAGGATGTTTTAGGGAAATTAATTCTCAAATCTCAATCAGAAGCAGACACCACCCCACCCTCAGTATGTTGTACAATGTATCAAATTGATTACCAGACTAAAAACACCTGGTGTTATGCCCGTTTGTGAACAGAGGTCATTTAGAGTTGATAATCTTTCCACGTACACATTAGTTTTTAATTCAATATCTAATAAACCGTTTCTTATAATATTCTGCAGTAAAGAGTCTCTTTATTTCTAGATTTTTTAGTATTTTTTTTAGCATTTTCTATACTTTTTTCAAAATTTCATTTTTTTTCGAATTTGAACCGAACAGACCCAAAAAGTTCGAAATTCGCGAACTTTAGAACTGCCAAAGTTCGGGTCGAACTCCAAACCGTCCGAACCCGAACAGCTCATCCCTAGTGCTCATGCCACTGTACAGAGCACTGGTGAGACCTCACTTGGAGTTCTGTGTGCAGTACTGGAGACAGTATCTCCAGAAGGATATAGACATCTTAGAGAGAGTTCAGAGAAGGGCTACTAAAATGGTGTACGGCTTGAAGGAGAAAAGTTACCAGGAAAGGCTTAATGATCTTAACATGTACAGCTTGGAAAAAAGACGAGACAGAGGAGATATGATAGAAACATTTAAATACGTAAAGGGAATCCACAAGGTAGAGGAAGGGAGTAAATTTAAAAGGAAACAAAGTAGCAAAACAAGAGGACATAGTCTTAGATTAGAGGGGCAAAGGTTTAAAAGTAACATCAGGAAGCATTATTTTACTGAGAGGGTGGTGGATACATGGAACAGCCTTCCAGTTGAAGTGGTAGAGGCCAAAACAGTAATTGAATTTAAGCAGGCATGGGATAGGCATAAGGCTATCCTAAACAAAAGATAAATCCAGGTAAAGTATCCATGTAATTGGGCAGACTAGATGGGCCGAAAGGTTCTTATCTGCCGACATTTTTTTTTCTATGTTTCTATTATATGTTTTCATGTTTTTATTGAACAGAACATGTAAACAATAACAGTGCAGGGTGGAAAAAGTATGTGAACCTTTGGACTTAATAACTGGTTGACCCTCCTTTGGCAGCAATAACCTCAACCAAATGTTTCCTGTAGTTGCATATCAGACCTGCACAATGATCTGGAGTAATTTGTGACGTTGGGGGCTTCAAGCCTTTCCGGTGTGCTTGAGGACCAGCATGTCTGATGCTGCTCGCTCACCAACACCCGGTTTAAATGGAAACAGGCAGGGAGGTGGCTGCATGAGGTGCGGCTTGAGAGGGGGCGCGGTCTGGTGAAGGTCTTTTAAAAACCAACAGTTCCTTCTAAGCAGTGCCAGATCGTGGTTATCCATACCTGAGCTCCTTGTACCCGAATTCTCTCATGATTTAACCTGTTATTGATCTCTGCTTGTTTTCTGACTATTCTGCCTTCCATTGCCCTAGACTATTTTCTTGTACTGCGCTTCTGCACTGATATCGACCCGGCTATTCCATTTGACTATTCTATATTCTGTATTCCTGATTCTGGCTCGTCTGACTACCCCCGTGTTGCTGACCTGGTTTTGTATTACATTGTCTTTGATTAACCCTTTCTGTCTAGCTAGTATACCTGGCCAATTCTAAGGACCAGACAGTTAGGGATTCTTCTACGGCTACCCTGTTGGTAGCTTTTGGGCTCTGTGGAGTGTTGGGTTTTAAGGACTGCGTGGTGGGATCCGGGAGCCGTGACATAATTTTGGACCATTCCTCTTCACAAAACTGTTTCAGTGTAGCAATATTCTTGGGATGTCTGGTTTGAATCGCTCTGTTAAGGTCATGCCACAGCATTTCAATCGGGTTGAGGTCAGGACTCTGACTGGGCCACTCCAGAAGGTGTATTTTGTTTTGTTGAAGCCATTCTTTTGTTGAATTACTTGTATGCTTTGGGTCATTGTCCTGTTGCATCACCCATCCTCTGCGGAGCTTCAGTTGGCGGACAGATGGTCTTACGTTTTCCTGCAAAATGTCTTGATAAACTCTGGAATTCATTTTTCCATCAATGACAACAATCCGTCCAGGCCCTGAGGCAGCAAAGCAGCCCCAAACCATGATGCTCCCTCCACCATGTTTTACAGTGGGGATGAGGTTTTGATGTTGGTGTGCTGTGCCTTTTTTTCTCCACACATAGTGTTGTGTGTTTTCCAAACAACTCAATTTTGGTTTCATCTGTCCACAGAATATTTTGCCAGTAGTGCTGTGGAACATCCAGGTGCTCTTTTGCAAACTTCAAACGTGCTGCAATATTCTTTTTGAACAGCAATGGCTACCTCCGTGGTGTCCTCCCATGTACTCCATTCTTGTTTAATGTTTTCCTTATTGTAGATGTGTCAACAAAAATGTTGGCATGTGCCGGAGATTTCTGTAAGTCTTTAGCTGACACTCTAGGATTCTTCTTTACCTCATTAAGCATTCTGCCTGTGCTCTTGCAGTCATCTTTACAGGACGACCACGCCTAGGGAGAGTAGCAACAGTGCTGAACTTTCTCCATTTGTAGACAGTCTGTCTTACTATGGACACATGAACATCGAGGATTTTGGAGATACTTTTGTAACCCTTTCCAGCTTCATGCAAGTCAACAATTCTTGATCGTAGGTCTTCTGAGAGCTCTTTTCTGCGAGGCATGGTTCACATGAGGCAGTGCTTCTTGAAACCAGTAAACCCAAAACTGGTGTGTGTTTTTAAAGGGCAGGACAGCTTTCAGCAACACATCCAATAATATCACATTGATTGGACTCAAGGTTAGCTCACTCCTGGCTCCAATTAGCTCTAGGAGAAGTCATTAGGCTAGGGGTTCACATACTTTTTCCAACCTTCACTGTGAATGTTTACATGTTCTGTTCAATAAACACATGAAAACATATAATGTTTGTGTTGTATTATTTTAAGCAGACTGTGTTTTTCAAATTGTTGTGACTTAGATGAAGATCAGAGCACATTTTATGACCAATTCATGCAAAACTCCACGTAATCCCAAAGGGTTCACATACTTTTTCTTGCCACTGTACGTATCTGGTGAGTGCAAATAAATGCCTATGAGGTTCAGATCACTCTTGCAGGTCCACAATCCATAGTATGGTTATAGAAAGAAGCAAATGAGAACATAATAGTGCAGTATGAAAATAAACACTTTTAACAAATATTTGCAATTGCAGATATGCCACTCACAAATGTACAAATGTAGAGCCCAAGCTCTGGCTCTGAGTGGAACTGCGCTTTTGGGTTGTTTTTCTTCTTCCTGGTTAACAGGTGACCCCCATCTTATTACCACGTTTTTCTCAGGTATATGCAATCAGAAAAACAAACAACAGGGAAGCGCCCTCCTAGTGTAAATCTGGAAAATTCAAATGCATCACTTTTTTGCTGAATGGAAACTTACGGTTGTATCAGTAATATTGTCTTGAAGGAAAACATTTTTGCAGTAGTTTGTGAATACATGTATACCGATTCCCATAAGGATATTAAAGCAATACTTCTTTTCTCAGTAAAACTACAGAATAAACACCCTGCTCAAAACACTCTTAGAGATATTGACTTTATTTATTTATTTGCAAAGTATTTTACCAGGAAAAAAAACAACAAAATGAAGGAACCAATATAAAAGCCCAAAAATTGGCAACAAAGGGCATAACCCAAGACCTCAGAATATTGAAAAAAACTTTATTAATAGAAACCTTTTGCAAGACATAACATATATAAAAAACATATAAAATGTATAGGCACAAAAACACAATGAGGTGGGTGTGAGTTCAGTGGTCACTGATCTCACACCCACCTCATTGTGTTTTTGTGCCTATACATTTTATATGTTTTTTATATATGTTATGTCTTGCAAAAGGTTTCTATTAATAAAGTTTTTTTCAATATTTCACCAGGAAGGATACATTGAGATTTCTCTCGTTTAAGTTTGTTCTGGGTTCAAGAACATTGAAATTTTACAGTTGTTACAGACTGAGGACAAATTGACAGATGTGCCGCAACGACGCTAACATATGTAATAGCCACGTAGTGTTTTTTGAAAGACCTTTACCAAATTTTTAATTCTCAATATTTTACAATAAAGCATATGTGACAATTTAGTGGAATGTTGCACGTAGTTGTGATCTACAGTCACTTACATAAAAATCTGTATAGAACTATTTGATAAGGACTGCAGAGAGAATTAACATGTTAATCTACTTGTATAATTGATTTGTTTATGGAATTTAGTATTAACACTATAGTCTAAACTAGAAAATTTTAAGTCGGTGGACAAGGTTTGAGGTTTGCTTGTGTTCACGCACATTGGTCAGGGTGTCAGTTAAAATTTTATCTGGTCTGCCAGCGGTTCGGTCCTCAATGAAAGAATAAACAAATTTCAGAAGCCAGCTACAGAAAACCTGTAAACTGGACCAGTAAAAAAGATAGCACTCCGAGTCAGAACATGCTGAAGGTCCACGGCCAAATTTGATGGTCACAGCTTGAAATTTACATTTAGAACTGATAACAGTATGTTGGCCTTTTCATGCCAACATAATATATGGTGGCACTTTCAGGGCCCATATTAGACCAAGTACATCTATGATGGAGAGATTCAGAACATTTTGGTGAGTTCAAATTTCTTTTAAGTAGCGTGGCACTACGATCAGATGCACAAATGTATCTTGGTTGTATTGGATTGCATGGAGTTTACTTCACTTTTTTCCAATGGCTAAAACGAATACTGCTCTAACAGAATATTTCAGGAGTTTTGAAAAAGGTACTAATAAACCATCTGGTCAGACAAATCTATAGCAGTATAGCAGACACATTTCATAATAAAAAACGACAAAGCACTTTTAGGTGTGATAAAGCTGTACTTTTTTATATCATTTAAGCCATCTATAAAAACCGTTCACCGAAATATAAAAAGAGCAACAGAACAAACACATAAAAACATAAGCGTAAATAAAACTCCATCCTATAATCTTTAACTGACAGAGACCTTAGGGTGGAATCTCAGCATTCCAATTCACGGTTTTTAGAAGGCACTTTCAGAAAGGCCTGGTATATTGGACATAAACTGAGTATATAGCAAAGGGAATGTAGCATTGCTGCACACGTTAAAATCCCATCCAGTGTTAAATAGAAAATATGGGTTCTACTAACAAAAGGATGCTGAGATTCAGTAGTGTGCCACTGGGGGACCCAGGTGACAAGCTGAGAGGAGTCTATATGGCTGGCCTGGGTGTATCACCCCACTTAGAGATCTATTACAATGCTCGCGCAAAAATGTGCGCGTGCGCAAAAACGCATTAACGCGAGTGGCAAAACCCTTCGCGCTGAACGTCGTATTACGACGTTCACACATACGATGCGTGTTAACGTCTAACGCGAGTGACCCTGCGCGAACGCAAGTTCGTGCGCACATCCCACACTTAACATTGTGAGCGCAAATGCGTTCGTGCGCTGGTACGCGGATGGTATTACAATCGATGCGCAACGTTTTACGAACAACGTTTGCGCGCATAATTTTAACGTCTTTGAAAAGCTGGTGTTAATGGCAAATCTGAACGTTCTGACCGAAACGAAATACACCAGCACGAAAAAAAAATACAGCACAGTATAGTTACACATTCTACACATACCAAACAATAAAATTGAGAGGTTGTGCGTGTTTTTATTATTGCTGCAGTATATATACACAGATTGATTTTGACAGGCATTAAAACTGAACAGGAGACAATTGTGGTTCTTAATTCCGATTGTTTTTTCACGCGATTCAGCCAGTCTGCCCACCGATTTTTGCGCACAACGTTAATGCGCGTGCGTTTTTGCGCGTCTTTTTTATGCGCTATACTTTTTGACGGATGAAAAAATGCACTCAGATCGTAATACCTGCGTTAATTTACGCGCGTTAACGTTAACGCTGCACGCAAAAAACATTGCACTGCGCATACGAATTTGCGCAGAGAATGTAATAGAGCCCTTAGATTGTAAACCCTTGAGCAGCTCTACCCATTGTTCTCCATATGTAAAACATGATGTTTGTGTCTATGTATGTTTTGTCCTACCTATGGTGTGGTATAGGTTGACCCCTTTTTATTTTAAATGACCAATTATGACCCTTTTCAAAATGAAGGCGCAGTCAACATATGGCAATGAGAAAATTATTACAGATTAGGCACGTTGAGTTTTTGGTTAATACCGTAGAGGTTCTTATTTTTCGATTGTTTTGTCTTACCATTTTGTTTTTCCCCATTACCTAGATTAGGTAGGTGGGAACCTGTAGTACAGTTGTGTTCAAAATTAATCAACCCCCAATGCTGTAAAGGGTTTTAGGGAATTTAGTGTACATTTGTAATTGTATTCAGAATGAAATCCTACAAGGACTTTTTAAAGAACCATATGCAACTAAAATGACATCAATTGGTTTTGTAATACAGTAGTAAATGTTTCTTTTGTGAATTCTTCATTGACACAATTATTCAACCCCTTAAAGACTACCACTCTGAAGAACAGAGGTTCATTCAAGTGTTTTCAATCAGGTATTGAAAACACCTGTGGATGTCACGAAGCAGCAATAAAGCATAATAAGCACCAATTAGGCAGCTTTAAAATGACTGTGATACTCAGCTCCTTCTAGACATTTACTGGTGTGGTTACAAACATGGTGAAGTCAAGAGAATGGTCCAGGAAGACAAGAGAAGAGGTGATTACTCTTCACAGGAAGGGCAATGGCTATAAGAAGATTGCAAAGATGTTAAACATACCAAGAGAGACCATAGGAAGCATCATTCACAAATTCAAGGCAAAGGGCACTGTTGAAACGCTACCTGGTCGTGGCAGAAAGAAGATGCTGACTTCGACTGCTGTGCGCTACCTGAAGCGTAGAGTGGAGAAAAGTCCCCATGTGACTGCTGAGGAACTGAGAAAAGATTTGTCAGATGTGGGTACTGAAGTTTCAGCTCAGACAATACGGCGCACACTGTGTAATGAAGACCTCCATGCCAGAACTCCCAGGCGCACCCCCTTGCTGTCTCCAAAGAATAAGAAGAGTCGACTGCAGTATGCCAAAAGTCATGTGGACAAACCACAGAAGTTTTGGGATAGTGTTCTGTGGACTGATGAAACAAAATTAGAACTGTTTGGGCCCATGGATCAACGCTATGTTTGGAGGAGGAAGAACAAGGCCTATGAAGAAAAGAACACCTTGCCTACTGTGAAGCATGGCGGGGGGTCAATCATGCTTGGGGCTGTTTTGCTTCTGCAGGTACAGGGAAGCTTCAGTGTGTGCAAGGTACCATGAATTCTCTTCAGTACCAGGAGATATTGGATGACAATGTGATGCAGTCCGTCACAAACCTGAGGCTTGGAGACGTTGGACCTTTCAACAGGACAATGATCCCAAGCATACCTCCAAGTCCACTAGAGCATGGTTGCAGATTAAAGGCTGGAACATTTTGGAGTGGCCATCGCAGTCACCTGACTTAAATCCGATTGAGAACCTCTGGTGGGACTTAAAGAAAGCAGTTGCAGTGCGCAAGCCTAAGAATGTGACTGAACTGGAGGCTTTTGCCCATGACGAATGGGCGAAGATACCCGTAGATCGCTGCAAGACACTTGTGTCAAGCTATGCTTCACGTTTAAAAGCTGTTATAACTGTAAAAGGATGTTGTACTAAGTACTAAGATTGAATGTCACTTGGAGGTTGAATAAAACTGATAATGATGTGAGCACAGAAAAGACATTTGTGGTTATTTCATTATAAATGTTATGTTATATTTGTCTGACCTACACGTGCCTCTTTGATTTAATTGTAAGCAAGATGACTGAATGATCAAAATCAATGTCAAACTGGCCAAAACACTCAATTTCAGTGGGGTTTGAATAATTTTGAACACAACTGTACATGATGTCCCCATTGTTTTGTATTTTCACTATGTTACAAACTTTTTGTTCTATAACTTTTAAACACTCAACAGAAAAAAAACAATAACATTGGAATATTTCTTCTAAACCGTACAAACATTGCTCCTACAAAATATAAGCCCATTAGCTTTACGCTATTTGTCTATGACCATTCATTTATCGTAGCATTCAGTTATTAGTTAGGAGCAAAGAAAAAAAAAGTTTCAGGTCATATATTTTATCTGAAATTTGGGCTGTCCTAGTCTAAAAACGGAAGGTTCCATCTATAGATCCTGGATTTTTGCCGAACTTTAGATGGGCAACATTACTAGATATTTTTCCTAGTGCTACAAAAATATGTTTGAACTTGATATTTATACACGTTTAGACAGTGAGTAGTCAGTTTGCATAATTTGTGAATGACAAGACATGAAGATCTTATTCAGATTTTTTTTTACCTTTATAGTAGACAAAATAGCATATTCAATGTGCAACCAGACACCCTTATATATCAATAAGTTGTGCATCACCTCTTATTACAAAATCATGGTATAAAATATGCAGTGCATGTAATCACATATCATAATTCTTAGTGATTGAATACATGATTATCAGTCTGCCCAAAAAGTTCATATATAGGACATGCGTCAATCCTTTTAGAAGTGAGAAAAAGTGACATTTAGAACTTCTAAGAAGCGTATTCTTCATCTGATCCTCATATGCAGATTGTACAGATTGCAATAAGACACACACACTTTAAAACAGTTGATTTCATGCACATTTAGTTACGTCTGAGCTAGGAGAAGGCTGACATCTGGTGGCCAATTTCTCAACCAGTTGAAACCAAATCTAAGTGCAAAGAAAGGACCATCGCAAACAGTTCGCGAGTAGACACAACTTGTGAAAGCCCCATAATAGTCCAGGAAATAGTCAAAGCTCACCGACAAAAAAAATTAAAAACACCACAGGAGGTACAGAGACCAATATGCCTAGAGCACCATGTATAATGCTACAATTTTATTAGAACAACTTCCGCAAGAGCTAAATGCGGCAAAGCAACAGTCTACCTGTGGCAAGGATGCTGATATAGTGACTATTTTACAGCCAAGTACTATTTGAAGCTGTTCGTGCTACTTTTCTGCATCAAATGGATTATTTGGTGCACAATATAAATAAACCTAGTATTTTTTCATTGAGCTGGAAAAGCCACATTTCAACATATAAAAGCTCTTATGTCCCAGTTGAAGTAAATGCAAAGGACCTGGCGGTTGACCAGGAACAGACTCTTTAAAAAAGGAGTACCCAATTAGGAGTTATCACAGAGGAGTTGTAGCTGTATCTGCAACAGCTGGTAATTTTTGGCTACAAACCCAGTAGTGCTTATTGGGATTACATAGGTCCTTTTCAGGACAAAGCCACAGTGTCTCTGGCCTAATTTAATATTGATCCTGACTGGAGCCAGTTGGAGTCACAAGTCTTTTGCAGGTATTTTGCAAGTCTCCAAGTTCTAGCTTGTACAATTTCCTTGTCCAACCATCCCAAAGTTTTGCCCTAGTGCAGAATGCCTTCACTGCACTGTTACCTTCTACCTCTGAATGGTAAGTGGGGCAAGCATATAGTATTCTTGTCAAAGGCAGTAACTTCAAAGCAGCGTGCTTTGGCATTTGATCCTTAGGTGTCAGCACCCAGGCTAGGACTATGTACTCAAGGACTTTTCTGGAGCATTGATTAACTTCAGTAAAAGATCAACTGGCATGCCAACTGGGGAGTCACCACCCCCTCCGAAATCTGTAGTTTTTCCCACACAGGCCTCTCGCTTCCATGAGGAACATTAGAATGTCCCAATCTCTAGTCAGTCCTGTCACAGTGTATATTCTTCTCTGAGTGGGAAGGGGCTTTACGGTTTCCCAATTCAAAAGATCCACCTTTTGCTTTTCGGTATATTGACCCTTTGGTTGCTGCTACCAGAAATTCTACTAAACAAAGTATCCTGTCCCTTTGCTACATACCTGTCCAAGTTCCCGGTCGATCCCACACCCCTACTTCAAGTCCTGCTCAGCTGCCATTACAGCATCCGACAGGCAAAAATGCCACACAGTACCTCATGACAATTTTTCCATATGAATCACGCAGTTACTGATCAGAATCAAAGCATAATCAAAACTAGGTTCCCAAGATATTACCAAGGATATGCACAGCTAATAGCATAACACTCCAAATACCGCTTAAATCCAGCCCTCATTAAAGAAGGGGTGAACAGGCCCGACCTACAAACAATACAATGGCCCTCATTGAATAGGGGCGTAAACATATGCAAAGACAGTAAGTGGAGGGGGTAAAACTAAAAGAACAGTTTCCACGTGGTTTGCCGCTTAGATGCGGCTGTATCAAGAATGTAGGTCCGGCGTACCTTCCATCTTTAGCGTACTCTAATGAGACCAGGTTCATCTAGCAACAATGGACTCCGTTGTAATGACTGTCAAGTAAAAAAACAGTGAAGTGGGAGATTTCATCTCTAAAAAGAAAAAAAATATATATATTTCTAGAAGGAAATTATCCCCAAGATTAATAGCCCACCAGAAACAGGATTTTTTCAGTGATTGGGAGGAGGCAGCAAATAATTGCTCGAAAGGGTTTATGGTAATCTTACTTGAAAATGAGAATAAAACTTTGGATGAACTAAAACCTAAAAATAGGAAGAACTGGTTAAAATTAAAAGCTTTAAGTCTAATCCATTGACAGTTTGGAAGAAAGTTTAGGGAAAACTAATCGATCACTCGGGTCCTCTAGTGGAATCTTCCAAAACAAGGTCTCTCAGACCAACATGAGGGAGTGGAAGTGGATTCAACCCACATGGCATGCAGAACCAAAAGGGCAAGAAGGAGAAAGTATCAGCTAAGCAATCTCAGATAATTAACCTAACAAAAAAGAAAAATGTTTATGATAATCGAAAGAAAAGTTTTAAATTAAAATCAGATTTTTTTCCATGGTGGGAGAAAGGACCCTTTCTAGAAACCTTTTCAAAAACTGTATGTCAAGATTTTGAAAATCTAGAAGAAAATAAGGTTAAAAAGGGAGTATATAATTTAACAAGAGCAGAACAAGAGGTTTTGAAAAAATTACAAACTAGAAAGGAATGGGTGATTAGAGCGGCAGATAAAGGAGGAGGGACTGTCGTAATGAAGAGAGTATTATGAGACAGAAGCCAGATGGATATTGATGGATAGAACTACCTATTAGATTCTGGAAAACGATCCAACAGGGAATTTTAAAGTAGAACTGGGGAACCTTTTCGAAGAAGCAGTTAATATAGGTGTCATTACTAAGGAAAATTTTGATTTCTTGTACCCTAAATATCCACTTACTCTGATTTTTTTATTTTCTCCCTAAGGTACATAAAAATATAACATCACCCCCAGGTCACCCTATTATCAGTGGCATTGATTCTTAGACAGCAAACTTATCGGAGTTTATTGATTTCTATCTACAACCTATAGCTCAGAAAACTAAGTCCTACATAAAAGATTCTACTCACATTCTACAGGAGATAGAAACTATAGAATGGCATTCCAGTTATAAATGGGCAACGCTAGACATCACTTCATTGTACAGGGTTATTAAACATGAACTAGGTATAGAAGCAATAGTAAGAACTTTAGAGTCTCGAAGTACTTTGGAGACAAGTAAACAGATTTTTTTGCAGTCAGCTATAAAGTTTATATTAGAACATAATTTTTTCAGGTACAATGAGGATATGTTTCTTCAAATTAATGGAATAGCCATGGGCACCAGGTTCGCCCCAAGCTATGCTAACATCTACATGGCCCATTGGGAGGACTCATTTATTTGGGGTCCTTCCGCATGGGGGGCGAGCCTGGTGCTATGGAGAAGATTCATTGACGATGTTTTAATTATTTGGAAGGGAGAGGAGGAAGAGTTTAATCTTTTTGTAGATACGTTGAATAAGAATGAGTTCAGTTTAAAATTCACCTCAACATTTAGTGCAGTTGAAATAAATTTTTTGGATATAACCTTTTTTATAGAAGGGGGAGATATAGAGTTGAAATGTTTTTTCAAACCCACCGACGGAAATGGATACATCCATTTTTCAAGTTGTCATCACAAACCATGGTTAAGAGGGATCCCAAAAAGCCAAGCTCTTCGCATGCGCAGGAATTGCTCGAGAATAGAAGATTATTATGCACAAGTTAAAATGGTGGGGAACAAACTGAAAGAGAAAGATTATGAAGTAAATAATTTAGAGAATGTATTTTCTGAAGTGGCAGTTATGGATCGTAAGGATCTTCTTCTCCATAAAAAGAAAAAAAGAAAAACAGACAATGATTTCCAATATTCTTTTTTTACGAAATATAACATCCAACATAAGGAAATTAGGAAAATTCTAGAAAACAATTGGTTTATCTTAAAACAGGACCCTGTATTGGGTCTAGTTCTTCCGATGAAACTGAAGCTTACATTTAGAAGACCTCTAAACCTGAAAAGCTGGCTAGCTCCGAGTGCAACATTTACACAAAAAGAAAGAAAAGAAGATAAGGTTTTTTTAAATGTGCTAAATGTAAAGCGTGTAGGTTTTTGAAGAAAAGGAAAATAGAAACATTTACAAGTAAGAGCACAGGAGAAAGATTCAAGATCAATACACACATTAGTTGCGACTCGACATATGTGGTATATTTGTTGCAATGTCCCTGTGGGATTCAATATGTTGGCCAGACAACAAGAAAATTAAAAGAAAGAATCTTGGAACATCTGGGAAATATTAGAAGGGGTGCTCAGAAACACTCAGTACCCGTACATTGCAACAGTTGCCACAGAGACCAGGTATCTGAATTCTCATGGTTTGGTATAGAGCAGATAGGGAAAAAAAATTGTTGCAAAAAGAAATGTTTTGGGTGTATAAACTCAAGACTATGAGCCCAAAAGGTTTAAATGAAGAATTTGATATCAAATGTTTCCTGTAGGTTTATGACATAAGATTTTTTTTAAGATCCTTATAGATATGATGGAAATGAAGAAAAGATTCTACAATCAAATAGTGAATGGCAGGGAATCCACAACTAAACAGTGAACGGTTGTGAAATAACGAAAGTGAAAGTAAAAAAAATCGCAACAGCTGAAAAAATGAAAGGAAGGATGGATCGTGACGGGCCGATTAGAACAGGACTAACAGGACGGATCGTGGCAGAGAAAATGAAAGGAAGGATGGATCGTGACGGGCCGATTAGATCAGGACTATAAGGTTGGACATGAATTGGGAGCTCACATACAGAATGATAATTCAAGCATGGAACAGTTTGGGATAAGTAGTGATGCCATACATTAGGATTTTGCAATTCGTAATAGGAGATAATGGAAGTGCGGGACTTTTAGATGGAATTAGACCGGAAATAATGTAGCAGATGAAATTGAAAGTGCGCGATGCCGGAGTGCATGGAGGCGTGGTAGCGTCAGGACGGAAGTGGAAGTGACGTCTTGGAGAAATCATCCAAGCCATATATGGAGAACGCTGCGAGGTTGAACTGACCAATGAGGTGATCAGGTGGACTATTAAAGAATGAGAAGAGGGAAGGGAAGTCATATATTATTTTATGCTTTTTATTTGATTTATCGCCCTTGAAAAAGTCTTAGGACGAAACGCGTTGGGCATTTTATGATTATATAATCAATAAATTTTTATTCATTTATTCACCTTCCCGATCTGATCATTCTATTTGTTTTTGGTGAAAATCCACCATTAAGGCACAGAGACGTCTGATTGATGATTTCCAACTGCGGCTATCCTATCCAGGAGAAATAAGGATCTAAAGCTCCTCAACAGTTTATCTTGTAAAAAAGAAAAATGCCTCACATTTGTTCCAAAACCCTAATTTAACAAATTCAATTGGAATAAATATTTATTTATTTATTTATTTGCAAAGGATTTTACCAGGAAGGCTACATTGAGATTTCTCTCGTTTTCAAGTATGTCCTGGGTTCAAGAACATTGAATTGTTACAGAAATACAAAGTAATAAAATGCAAACTATTAAAAACAAAACACAAATATACAGATTAACATATCATGGGAAGGGCTAGAACCTTGGGTTAATTAGGGGGAGTTGCAAAGTGGAAACAGCTGGGATGTAAGCTACAAATTTCAGACCAGCACTGGGTGGGCGAGTGGATGGGGAGGGAGGGTGGGACAGCAGAGTCCAGAAGCAAATATACATCTATACATAAATTTACACACGTTACAAAAAGAAAGTGGCTAAGAGGAATAGCCAGAGATGCAGATATGGTGTGTCTTAATGCACTTCTAGGCTTATTGAATGCAAATTTTGAGAGGGCGTTGTCCAACGGTTATACAGATCTTCAACTGAAAAGTAAATTTTAGGGTTGCACCGATACCGATACTAGTATCGGTATCGGGGCCGATACTGGGTACTGCAGGAGTACTTGGTACTCGTGCAGTACCCGCCGATATTTTTCCCGATACCGGAAGCCGGCATTGAGCCGGCTTGCCGGCATCCGAGGGGCTGTGGCGGCTGTCCGAATGCTCTATCGGCATTCGGACAGCTGCCCCTGGAGCTGCTCACACAATACTTACCTTCCTGGGCGCCGCCGGGAATGTCTCCGCGCGTGCGCTCGTTGGAAGGACCCCAGCCGCGACCACGTGGGACCATGTGATCACGGCTGGGGTCCTTCCAACGAGCGCGCGCGGTAAACTTTCCCAGCGTCGCCCAGGAAGGTAAGTATCGTCGCGGAGAGCAGCTGCAGGGCCTGTCCGAATGCAGATAGAGCATTCGGACAGGCCCTGCAGCTGCTCTCCGCGACGATACTTACCTTCCTGGGCGACGCTGGGAAAGTTTACCGCGCGCGCTCGTTGGAAGGACCCCAGCCATGATCACATGGTCCCACGTGGTCGCGGCTGGGGTCCTTCCAACGAGCGCACACGCGGAGACATTCCCGGTGTCGCTCAGGAAGGTAAGTATCGTCACGGGGGGATCCATGAGCTGGGGGGGCATACCCATGAGCTGGGGGGCATACCCATGTGTGAGCTGGGGGGCATATCCATGTGTGAGCTGGGGGGCATATCCATGTGTGAGCTGGGGGCATATCCATGTGTGAGCTGGGGCATATCCATGAGGCTGGGGCATATCCATGAGCTGTGGCATATCCATGAGTGAGCTGGGGCAAATACATGTGTGAGCTGGGGCAAATACATGTGTGAGCTGGGGCATATCCATGAGCTGGGGCATATCCATGAGTGAGCTGGGGCAAATCCATGTGTGAGCTGGGGCAAATCCATGTGTGAGCTGGGGCATATCCATGAGCTGGGGAAAATCCATGTGTGAGCTGGGGCAAATCCATGTGTGAGCTGGGGCATATCCATGTGTGAGCTGGGGCATATCCATGAGCTGGGGCAAATCCATGAGTGAGCTGGGGCAAATCCATGTGTGAGCTAGGGCATATCCATGAGCTGGGGCATATCCATGTGTGAGCTGGGGCAAATCCATGAGCTGGGGGGCATATCCATGTGTGAGCTGGGGCATATCCATGAGTGAGCTGGGGCAAATCCATGTGTGAGCTGGGGCAAATCCATGTGTGAGCTGGGGCAAATCCATGTGTGAGCTGGGGCATATCCATGTGTGAGCTGGGGCATATCCATGAGCTGGGGCATATCCATGAGTGAGCTGGGGCAAATCCATGTGTGAGCTGGGGCAAATCCATGTGTGAGCTGGGGCAAATCCATGTGTGAGCTGGGGCATATCCATGAGCTGGGGCATATTCATGAGCTGGGGCATATCCATGAGTGAGCTGGGGCAAATCCATGTGTGAGCTGGGGCAAATCCATGTGTGAGCTGGGGCATATCCATGTGTGAGCTGGGGCATATCCATGTGTGAGCTGGGGCATATCCATGAGCTGGGGGAAATCCATGTGTGAGCTGGGGCAAATCCATGTGTGAGCTGGGGCATATCCATGTGTGAGCTGGGGCATATCCATGAGCTGGGGCAAATCCATGAGTGAGCTGGGGCAAATCCATGTGTGAGCTGGGGCATATCCATGAGCTGGGGCATATCCATGTGTGAGCTGGGGCAAATCCATGAGCTGGGGCAAATCCATGAGTGAGCTGGGGCAAATCCATGTGTGAGCTGGGGCATATCCATGAGCTGGGGCATATCCATGTGTGAGCTGGGGCAAATCCATGAGCTGGGGCAAATCCATGTGTGAACTGGAGCATATCCATGTGTGAGCTGGGGCATATCCATGTGTGAGCTGGGCCATACCCATGTGTGAGCTGGGGCATATCCATGTGTGAGCTGGGGGCATATCCATGAGCTGGGGGCATATCCATGAGCTGGGGGATATATACATGTGAGCTGGGGGCATTTTTATATGGTCTGTTCTTATTGGAAAGCGTCACATGACATTAAAGAAAAGTATCGGTACTCGGTATCGGTGAGTACTTTTAAAAAGTATCGGTACTCGTACTCGGTCTTAAAAAAGTGGTATCGGTGCATCCCTAGTAAATTTACACCTTCGATGAGTGAATTCAGCAGTCTGGTATGTCAGGATATTGAGGAATTGGATATACATGTGGTGAATGACTGTAAACCTTCTAATTTCACAAGTAATGAATGCCAAGCTTGAGAGGTCTACAACAGAATACTGACTTGGTAATCAATAAATCAAGGAGCAATATTGTTATGTTCTCACTTCAATACAAACAGATGGTGTTGACGATCATTGAAGACAAGACCTATTCCCCCTTCCTTTTGATCCCACAAAGATTTGTAACGGAATTGTGAACTTTTGTTGGAAGGTAATACAAGGAATAATTTCTGAGAAGGAATATAAATTTATGAAACCAGAACCTGCACAAATTGCGACCTATTGTTTGCCCCAAATTCACAAGCAAGCTCTATATCCACCGGTAAGGCCGATCGTATCAGGACGAAGAATTTCATGTATCTATTTAGACTGAATTTTGCAGAGAATAGTTAAAGCTCTTTCATCTTCGAAAGTTAAAAGCTATGCTGAAGTTTATCTCCACTCTACAGGTACTGAATAAAAGCTACCTGTGCAGTTTGTGTCTCAAAGCTTTATTCGAAGCAACAATTACAATACAGATAAGATTTCAATCCGCACATTGACAACTTCGAAGGCGGTAAGTATGCATAACACATAAAGCATAGGTTACTAGCAAGAGTACAGGCTCACAACCCCCTCTAATCTCAAATACGAAGTCCTATACATCCAACAGGCTATATTAGTGACTTAGAGAGCTAATCCAGGGCTGGAGAGGAAGATGAGGAGGTGTGTAAAGGGAAGTGTACTTACATTAGGTGAAGCCTGGGAGTTTAAGGGGAGAATAGGCGAGGGAAGGTAAGTAGGGAGGGGGAAGGGTAGAGTAGTTCAAAAAGGAGCAGAAACACATTGGGAAAATGAAGAAGCGTGGTCACCAGCGAGCTCGTGGTCCAAGAGGGTCCAAGTACATAATGATTGATAGACGAGGGTGAATGTCACCCTAATGGGATTTAGAGCCCTGTTGAGGAGTCCCCCTTCTCAGTAGAATGGAAAAAGTGGGAGATATGCGAAACGTCTCAATTCAATTATCCCTTTCGGCCGACATGGGGGGAAAAGAAGGCACTTGGCAGAGGCATGGGGAGATAATACGGCAGGAAGGATACAGGGAGGTTGATGTGAGAGGAGAAGAGAACGAAAGGTGGTAAGGAGAGAGATAGAAAGAAGGAAGGGGAGGGATAGAAAGAGAGGGAGAAGGAGAGAGAGAGAGAGATAGAAAAAAAAAAAAAAAAAGGGGGTGTAGATAATTATAATAACAATAAATAAAGAAAAGGGAGAGGGTGGAGGAGGGGTGTGAGTAAGGACAGAGGTGTGAAAGAAAGGTACGGTGTCTTAAGGCTTCATCGATAGGTGGCGGCCCAACAGAGGCACGGCGGCCCTAGACACCGGCGGATCCGCCCCGAGGGGCGAGTAGTGGCTCGTCCCAATCCAGTCACTCGTCTCGTTGCCGGAGTACATCTACGCGCCTATCTCACAGCAATCGGGCCTTGCATGCGGCCGAGGTCACGTAAGTGTTCCAGTAGAACCATTTGCGGAGGTGATCCTCAGCCTTATCCCGTACTCTGGCCATCAGGTCCTCCAGGGTCTGCACCTCCTCCATACAAGTCAGCCAGTTTCCATAAGAGGGGGTCGCCGCCTGCCCCCAGGTGCGTGCGACGATAAGCCGCGCCGTCATGAGCATCGGAAGGGCCACGGATTTCCGAAGCGAGGTCACGGAGCACGGCGTGTGTGTGAGGAGGAATGCGTCAGGGACGAGTGGCAGGTCCAGGTCCGCAACCTCCATCAGGGTATCCCGTATCAGTTGCCAGAAGGGAGAAATTTTCGGACACTCCCACCAGATGTGGAGATATGAGCCCGACGGGGCCTCGCATCTCCAGCAGTTCGGGGTGTGCCGGGCCCCTATGCGAAAGAGCAATGCCGGGGTCCTATACCACATTGCGAGGACCTTGTATGAATTAGATTGTAGTTTCGTCTGAGGCGAGCCTCTATGGGCAAGTTCATAAGTTTCCTTCCATTGGGTCTCCGTGAGCTGCTTGTCAAGGATCTGGTCCCAGGTATGTTCAAAGGACGGCGGGGAGTCACCCCATGCGGTTTGTAGAATGCGGTATATCACCGAGATACCATGACTGATCGGGCGCTTGGCCGTGGCCAGTTCCTCAAAGGGTGTACGAGATCGTGTCAGTCGATGTCGTGCCGGGAGTGAGAGCAAGTAGTGTGTTATTTGGACGAAATTAAAGCGCTCTAACGGGGTCGGGGGGGCATCTCCCGGGTGTCTCTCCCAGGGAGGTTTCAGATCTGATCCGGTCAGGAATTGAAACGCTCTTGGTCTGTGGGTGGCATCTATTCTATGCCGGAGTCGAGGGACCACTCCCGCCGGGAAGTCCGGATTGCCCTCCAATGGGAGCAGCGGAGACGGGTAAGAGGACAGAGAGCAGCGTCGCATCGTCGAGCGCCAGACCCTTAAGGTAGCTCCCACAAACGGGTGTCCAAGGGTCTGTGCGGATCGTCGTTTCAAGTCTATCCACGGCAAGACTCTCGTCGGGTAGGGAGTCGCACCCCATTCGAGGTCCTGCCAAAGAGCTCCCCTACCTCCCCCCGTCCACTCCACTATCCGGAGGAGGTGTGCAGCCCGATAATAGAGGCGGAGGTCGGGGACCGCCAGTCCACCCTCCCTCTTGGGGCGTGACATCGTATGAAAGCTGATCCGGGGTCTTGAGTCGTTCCACACAAAACTAGAGCAGTCCGACTGGGCCATCGTGAAAAAAGCGGGGGGAATGTATATGGGAAGTGTCTGGTAAAGGTAGAGTAGTCTCGGCAGCACATTCATTTTTAATATGCCGATCTTTCCAAACCAGGAGACCTTCAACCGCTTCCATTCTGCGAGATCGCGTCTGAGTGCTGTCCAGAGTGGGGTAAAGTTCTCCCGGAACAAGTCACGAGGCTGTTTCGCGAGCCACAAGCCCAGGTATCTCATTTTTGAGGCACACCACACAAAGGGGTGTGCACGACGCAGGAACCGTTCCGCAGCTCCCCCGACGGTGAGGTTTAGAATTTCCGATTTCTCCATGTTCAATTTCAGGTTAGATAGAGCACCGTACCTTTGGAATTCCCCAATTATTTCCGGGAGGGACACTAAGGGGTTAGTGAGATAAAAAATCATGTCATCAGCATATGCCGAGACCTTGTGGGTGTCACGCGTCCCTTTGAAGCCATGAATATTCTCGTTCTGACGCACAGATTCCAGAAGGGGCTCCAGGGAGAGAGCAAAAAGGAGAGGGGAGAGCGGGCAGCCCTGCCTCGTTCCATTCCGGATCTGAAAGGGGGCTGAGAGAACACCGTTAACCCTGACTCGTGCATTCGGAGCGCTATAAAGAGCGGCAATCCAGTGGATGAACTCAAGGGGCAAGTTCATGGCGCGTAGTGTGGAGAAGAGAAAGGGCCAGGAGACCCTGTCGAACGCCTTTTTGGCGTCCGTGGACAGGAGGAGTGTAGGAGTCTCCGTGTGGTGCGCTAAATGAAGTACATTTAAGGTCCGGATGGTTCCATCTCTGGCCTCACGACCTGGGACGAACCCTACCTGATCCTTTCTTACCAACAGTGGGACTAGAGGGTGAAGACGAGTAGCCAAAATTGTGGCAAACAATTTAAGATCACTGTTAAGCAGCGAGATCGGCCTGTAGCTAGCACAGGAGAGGGGGTCCTTGCCCTCCTTGGGGATCACAACTATTGTTGCTGATAGGGAATGTTGATGGAAGTCTTGGTCAGTAAGTAGTGCATTGAAGACCCGAGTCAGATGTGGAAGCAGAGTGGTCCCAAATCTGCTATAGTAAGCAGCCGAGAACCCATCTGGTCCCGGCGCCTTACCAGGTTTCTGGCGTTTAAGGGCAGCAGAGACCTCCTCTGTCGTCACCGGTGCGCTCAGCGGGTTGCTTTGCTCCTCTGTGAGGCAATAAGGTATCCGGGTAGCCAGAAAGTTGTCGATGAGTTCCGATGACGGCGGACCGGCGTCTTCAACTGAGTGGTACAGTTCGGAGTAATAATCACGAAATGTGTTTGCTATCTTAGCCGGGTCCGGCGTTCTCGTGTCCCCAGTGGTGCGAATCTCTGGAACGTACGTCCTACGTCGTTGCTTCCTCAAGAGGCGGGCTAACAAGCGCCCTGGTTTATCCTCATGTAGGGCGAAATAACATTTCGAACGGGTGATATCCCTCTGTAATTGGGGGTTGAGCGCGTCATTAAGCCGCGTACGGGCATGTAAGAGCTCGATGTACGCAGCCTCAAGACCCGTAGCCTGGTGAGCAAGCTCCAGCCGCCGGATTTCGGAGTAAAGTGCTTCTAATTCCCTTTGTCTCTCCCTCTTCTTCCGGGATGCTTGCGATATCAGCAGGCCTCTCACCACCGCCTTGTGCGTCTCCCATACGGTAGGAAGGGGGACATCTGACTGTTCGTGATCTGCGAAGAATGAGGTTAGCGTGTCCCCAACCCTCGTGACTAATTCAGGGTGGCAAACAAAGACTCATTGAGCTGCCATGTCGTGCCCCAAGGTCTTAGAAGAGGGGAGGACAGAGAGAGAACCAGTGGCGCGTGATCTGACCACGTAGTCGCTTGGATCGTTGAGTCACGTACCAGCGGGAGAACGTATTGAGTGACAAAAAAATAGTCCAGTCTGGAGTACGTTTGGTGGACGGTTGAGAAATACGTGTAGTCACGAGAGGTAGGATTAAGAGCCCTCCAGACATCTACCAAACGTAGGTTTCGTAAAGAGCGACGAATCCCATTAAGGATCCTGTGAGGCGTACGGTGACTGGTGGAGGAGGAATCCTCACCCGGGACCAGTGGCAGATTGAAATCCCCCCCGAGGATCAAGGTGCCCTCAGCGAAGGATTCCAGGGTATGCAATCTTTTGGCCAGATACTGATGTTGTTTAGTGTTAGGAAGGTAAACATTGGCAAACGTATACATTTCACTTCCCACCTTACCCTTCACGAACACACATCTCCCGTCACCGGCGGCGTAAGTCTCAAGATGCACAAACGGAACAGAAGCCGCAAACAGGATGGCCGTACCTTTCGATTTGGACTCAGGGGTATGGTCAAAGAACCCCGTCGGGAATCGGCGGTCCCGCAGCGAAGGTGGGGCAGCCGAACAGAAGTGAGTCTCCTGCACGAAGGCGATTGAAGTCCGGAGGGATGCCAGGTCGCGCAGGAGACGACGTCTCTTCTCCGGCTTATTGAGGCCACGGACATTGTAACTCACCAATTTCAAATCCACCGGCACCAGGGCCGCCGCGCCCGCTCCCGAGCCCGACATCGCTCCCAGAGGGGTCGAAAAGGTTGGGATGGTAGGGCACCGTGTGAGATGGGGACAGAGCAGAGGTGAAGTGTAAAACTGGGGAACAGAAGGACAGTAGAGAACGAAAAAGAGGTGGAGGAAGGGTAGAAGTGGTAGAGGGGAGAGAAAAAAGAGAGAGAAAAAAGAAGGAAAAAAAAAAAAAAAAGGGGGGAGGTGCGGGAAATATTCAGAGGTAGTGATAGGGTGAGTGATTCGCCCCTAGGTACTGAGTGGGGGAGGGGGGGAAGTTAGGAAGATCTCTCAGGGGAAGGAAGGAGAGATATAGCGTGTCCGATTTCAGCTCGGACAGTCAACAAGGGGGATACGACGTCGATCAGGGAAGATGAGAGACCCAGTACCTCCAAAAGGAGGGGAGGGCACTTTCGAAAACTTCCCGGATTGAAAATGGCGTCAGCCCCGTGGGGACGTGTGGGGTACCAACTAGGACTAGCTAGAGCCGCTGGCTAACCTCTTCTCGGAGATTAGATACAGATAAAAAGAGACAGAAAGAGTAGGAAGTAAAAAAGAGGTAACATGAACAGCAACTCTCTGTAACCAGTCTCCTCCGACAGGAGACGCATAATAAACAGCACTACAGTAATGAAACGAAATAGAACACTATAACTGAACAGAAGTAATGCAGAAAAAACCCATCACTAGCTCTCCGCAATCCAATAACCCCGGCCCGCTGTCCCCTCCCTCCTCCCCCCCGACTGACAGCAAATATGGCACAAGGTCCGACCACCCGCCCAAACGAAGGTCGCCTCGGGCAGCCCAATCATCAGTAAAGCCGTAAGTTCCATGGCCGGAGTGCCCGCCGCGTGATCAGAGCGAGGGATATTGTGGGCAATGGAGATCCTCTAATAGGTAGCCATCCCCCCACCCCCCACGGCCGATGGGCTACTAGTTGACTAAGGCTGGGGGCCGCATTCCGGGCTCGTCCGGGCGGGAGAACAGGGGATCGAAGAACCAGGGAACCTCCCCCTGCGCGATCGCCATGAAGGGCTGGGGCGGGGGCCAGAGTGGGCATCATGCCGGTCGACCATCAGGGTGTCAGTTGGAAGAACGTGCTCAAGTAAGTTCTCGTGTCCCACAGGTCATTACCAGGCCTGTCAAAGGCGACAACACGTGAGCAAGGAAAGGAGTCACCTCCCACCAGCATACACTGCGGGGCGTGTCATCCGATATCCGTCTATGTCATGCGCGTTAATAGAGGAGGACCTCCGCATCCCACCTGCACCTTCACGTACCTCCAGGTGGCGTATCCAGGCTCTCATAGTGTCGAATCGAAGGGGAGCACCCTCTTGAACATGTTGCCATCCCCCTCCCCCCCACCCGGGCCAGTAGTGCTCAAAACCGCCTGCCAATGCCATATCAAGGCGCGAAAAATGGTCAGTTCAGGTCTTTCCTCCGGGGTGAGAGGTCGTTGCGGAGCAGTCAAACAGGAGGAACGATTATCCCGTATGTCTCCTTAAGGGTAGACGGTGCAGGGGGACAATCTGGTACAGATGGCTATATCGGGACCGGTCTCGTATATATAGCGTGAGAGCCAAGCATGAGGAGGCAGGGTAGCAGCGTTGCCGGCCAGCGCGACGGGACATCACAAAGAACGTTCACCTAAGTCTGTGGCGTCAGGGAAGCCTGGCCACCGAAGCCAGTGGTGTCCTCCTCCCGAGTAATCAGGAGTCCCATCACAGGTAGCCTCAGGGCACCGGCACTCCCCACCGCACCCCCCGTCTCCGAAGCACCCGAAATAGGAGTAGGTCAGCCAGAATAGGGGTGGGATCGCTCTCAGGTGAGAGGGCTCCGGAAAGAAGTAGGTCGGCAAAACCGGTAGAGCGGAGCCGAGTGGTAGGTCTGCGGGAGAGGTCAGCAGCAGGAGCTGCTTCACTAGTGTCCAGCTTCCAGCTGGTCCAGGTCCTCCTGGGCGCGATCATCTCTGGCTTGTCGGCGACGTGGCGGTCTTTGAGGACGGCCTTGGCCTCCCACCGGCCGCCCGTCTCCCCTCTCCCAATCCACAACCGCCAGAGGGGGTAGGTCCAAGGCTTCCACAAAGGGGGCGACATCTCCATAACAGGTAATGGCGTGCGTGACTCCATTCAACCGCACAACTAGGGCGAACGGGAATCCCCACTTGTACGGGACATTCTTCTGCCTGAGTGCTTGGGTGACTGGGCGCAGGTGTCTACGCGCAGCTAAGGTGAACGGGGTCAGGTCATGGTAGATTTCCAAGCCCTGACCCTCAAACTCCCATGTACGTGAAGTGCGTGCTCGTTGCATTATGGTTTCCTTCAGCTTATAGGACGTGAAGCAACACACTACATCTCGGGGGGGTTCACCGTCCGGGGGACGGGGTCTAAGAGCTCTGTGCACTCTTTGGAATTCAAATGTCAGGTGTGGATCGCGGCCTAGTACCCCATTAAAGAAGCGTCTAAGTACCTCCTCCAGAGGTTCGGGGGGTCCATCTCCTGGAGACCTCGAAGCCGCAGGTTGCAACGGCGACCTCTGTTATCGAGGTCATCCACTAACCTCCGTATTCCCGAGAGTGCTGGGGTGTCGTCCGGCCCGCGGGCGGCCGGGTGGGCCGCAGCCTGTTCCAATTGTGCCACGCGGTCTGTGAGTGTCGACACATCCCCTCTCACCTCCTCCATGTCGCGCCAGAACGAATTATGGATATCCGACAGCATGTCCGCTAGATCTGATTTGGTCGGCATCCCAGCAAGTAAGGATTCCATCCGGAGTTCTAGCCTTGTGATAGCCGCGGTCGGGTCCGTAACAGCCGTCGGGGTCGGAGTGCCCGCCATCTTAGGAGCTGTGGACAGAACTGGGGAGCTCGGCGCAGGAAGCAGATAAGTGTCCAGCGGGCGGGTGTCTGCCCTTAGGAGTCTGCCTGGAGTCCTAGGGTCGCCGTGTGTTCGTTTGCCGCGTCCCATATTAGAGTGGTAGCAGAAAGTAAAAGCTTTTTGTCGGAGGAGAAGGGAGAGAGCTATCAATGTGCGGCCATCTTGATCAGCGGTCCGGACACGCCCCCTACCTGTGCAGTTTGGATGTTGACGTGTTCTATAGCAGCATCCCACATGCGATAGAACTTTTGTCAGAACAAGGTGAAGAACACCGCAAATGTGGAATTTGTGATAAGGCTGATTATGTTGATCTTAACAAAACTATTTCTCATTTAATGGCAGCTTTTATAGACAAGTAAATGGTACTACCATGGGCAGACGCCTACGCCAACTGGTTTCCTGGATTCTTTGTGAAAAAAAAAAGGAAAATAGTCATTGGTCCTGGTATGATAGAGTATCAATCTTGTGTCTCAGTATGGAGGAGGTACAATATGCAGTAAACCAGGCTAGAACTACATCTCCCAGCATGCAATGGTCCAGTGATGCCAGCAGGCGGCAGCCAGACTGGGAGTTAGTCTGGAAGTTCGGCTCGGAGCAGCCACTACACCAGCTAAGAGATGCTGGCGCAGCTGCTCTATTTAAAATATAGTGCAGGGGCTCAGCGACAAAAATATGCTGCTACCCCAAAATCTGCCACTTGGAGCGGTTGCTCCAAACCGCTCAATAGTCGGGCCTGCCTGCCCGTCCATTGCCATCTCCCTGAAGAGAACCCAAACAACTGACCATCTGAATCTCATCTCTGTAAAAGAGTGACCCTAGAGCTTTTCCTGTATTCTGTCCTCTCCCTAGCAGGTGTATTAAGTTTTTGTTGAACTTTTTTACACTGAGAATGGGACTGCTCCTTTTAGTTTCTTTTCAATACAGGGCGATGGGAGAATTTAACTTCTCCCCAGGGGCGACACTAATTTTTCATTAAAAAGATTAGCATGGGAGCGTTTGGGAGCAGACGTCATTTGGAAGAGCTCCACTCACTTTTGATACTACTGGGGATATCCCCACAAATTACCCCTTTTTGAAGTCCCTGTGAGGCTGGCTACCGGGTGGAGGTCTCGGAGCTCGCTTTGGTCCTCCCTCCAGAGTCTAGCAGGGAACAGGGCCTCCGTCCCCTGCCAAAAAGGACCTGCTGGCCAGACATATGGGGCTTAATCTTTGGCTCCTGCATGGCCCAATCTTTCCTTGTGCAGCTCCCTTTGACCAACATGGCCGTGGGGATGGAGGGCCCCCATCTCTTGGCCGCTATGAATGCCAGAGAGGTGACAGTGGAAGGGATAAACTGAGCCCAGTGGCATGGAGTTCCCCCTCCTGTTGTCAAGAGGGCCGTGATCAAGCCTGGAAGCCTTTTGGAGTTGCTGGGGGAGGCAGACGCAAGTCCACTTACGCAGGGCACCTGATGATTGCAATGCTGCGGAGCTGCAGAGGAGTGAAGGCTGTTTGGGAGAGTGAGCCTTAGGAAGCCTTCCTCACTGGGGAAGTGGATGGTCCTGCAGAGACAGTGAGAGGTGCTGGACTGGGCATTCTGGAAGCCATGTGGCTGCCGGTCCCTGTGAGTGCAGGAGCAGTCCCTGAACTGCATAACAGGGATGTGTTGGGCGCCATAGAATTTACTGCTTAGAAGGTGGATGCAGAGCAAGCAGATGTTTGTCCCCTTATAGAGCCGATGGCAGTGAAGGCTCTGGGTGGAGACGGCTGCCCCTCTGGAGGGGTGCATTAACACTTCCAGTCCCCCAGATTCATGTGTGCCACTGCCGGAGATGTCTGGGGATGGCTCGTTCGACAGCCCCCCCCCCATGAAATGACTACCCTAGCCTACGGGCTAGATACCGGTTGATGCGGACTGTGATTCTTTCCAGGACTCACAGTGCTCCCCATCACTATGCTGTCTATTAACCCACCCCACCAGATGTGACATTTTTATTTCTTTGTGCCCCCCTCTCATTTTTATATTGTTGTAGTTTGAAGCCATTTTTCTTTCCCCCTAATTGTTGAGACATTTACTGAGTGCTTAGTTTTACTGTTCCTTGATTATCTGGTGAATTTTTCAGAGCTCTTATGTTGGTGGCCACCTCTGTTGGTTGGTATGGGACCTTTTGACAATAAAAATTATAGAAAGCAACGTTAATGTTTAAACAAAAAAAATTGGTATTTATACCAATTTTCCGTTTTGTTGTATACATTATTTTTGCATTTGATTGTAAGTTTTTTTGTAGTGAATGTGTTAGATTTTGTTGCATGCTTCACAATTGCTGTAATTTTATTAGATTAACATCAAGAAAATTACCCTCAATATTTAAATTTACATAATATTAATGAATCTAGTAACAGTACAAAAGCAGAACACTAGTTATTAAAAAGGTACATTTTTAATTCTGTAGCTGGAATTCAAATGCAATTGTGACATTTATTTTGACTGATTTGTCTTTTAAAAGAATAGTTTTCACTATCCTTTGGGGACATTTTAAATCCTATTTTGGCATGTCAGACAGAACAAAGCATCAAATTAACATGATGAATATTCATGAAACTAAGCTGCACGTAATAGAAGTAGTATCATGCAATTTACAGTTTAGCACCAAACTGATTAGCATGAAAACTGTGCCCTCTTAAAACCAAATGCTTTCATATTTAGCATGAAGATTTTGCACCATTTTATTCTCAGAACATGCTGAGCATTAAGATTCTGGAATGGACTTCATAACAAAGACTAATCTATTAAATGTATTTTGTTAGGTTATCCAAGAAATTGCGAAAGGATGACTTTGCGATAAAAGTTACAAGTCAATACTTTTGTAGGTGACTTTTTTCTCTTTATAAATCTCCTTTTTTGGTTTGATCAAGATAATTGGCCAAGTGATTATATTCCCCATACACAGGTGACAATAGTTTCAAAATATTCAGGATTTGAGTAGTGCCACCCCTTCTCCCCTCAGCTGCCCAAATCTGGGAGAAAACTGGGTGGGGTGGAGGAAACTACTTTTACGTCACCCAGGATTTTCAACTTCCTGGCTGCCAGTCACCACGTAGAGCGTGCCGACGTCGCCTTCTTAGACCATTCACATTTGCAAGGGATCTCAGTGGCAGCTGATCAATCGGATCTGCACAGGTGCTATGGAACTTGGTAAAGTGGTACTGGTGCTCACTTACAAAGCTCTCCATAACCGCACCCCTGCCTACATCTCCCTTATTTGCAGGTACATCCCTGTTCCGACCACTTTGTCAATGATCTGATTCCATTCTCATCAGCTCAACCCCCAAATCCTGCCTTCAAGACTTCTCCAGAGTTGCCCCCTTTCTATGGAACTCCCTCCCCCACAACATTAGACACGCCGGTTCTGCAAGAAATCTCTGAACACAATACTTCAGAGAAGCCCATCGACTCCCTCCATGATTCCCCCTCTGTACATTCTTGCACCATCTTCCCACCCAGCCTGGGTGCACCCTGCTGCTTTAGGTGAAGGTAAACTGAGAACCTGATGTACCACCTCTCTGATTGTAAGCCATCAAGCAGGATCCTCTCTCCTAGTGTTCTGTGTATTTAAATTGTATGCATCTGTTATTTTGTCGCACCCATTGTACAGCGCTACGGAACTTGCTAGCGTTTATAAAATACTTGTAACTAACTGTAAAGTGCACAAGTTGTGGTTCCTATGCTACGCAAGTTGCGTAAAAGCGCAAAAACACACAGAAAAGCTTCATGGACTTCTGAGTTCGCAGGTCCCTGAGCTGAAGAGGACCAACGTGTGGAGAGGGACAAAAACACCCTGTTCCTATGCAGTGGTCTACAACCTAAAAGCAAATTTAGCCTAATGTTAAAAGAGAAGCACAATATACCTGGAACTGTCTACATCATAATCCAAGAGGGGGCGTGGTAGTAATTGAGAATTACATAAGCATGGCAATGATGATTAGGGATGAGCTGTTCGGGTTTGGACGGTTCGGCCCGAACTTTGGCAGTTCGAAAGTTCACGAACTTCGGCAGTTCGAAAGTTTTCGAACTTCAAACTTTTTGGGTGTGTTCGGTTCGAGTTCGAAAATAAAAAGAAATTTTGAAAAAAGTATAGAAAATGCTTAAAAAAAATACTAAAAAATCTAGAAATAAAGAGACTCTTTACTGCAGAATATTATAAGCAACAGTTTATTAGATATTGAATTAAAAACTAATGTATACGTGGAAAGATTCTCAACTCTAAATGACCTCTGTTCACAAACGGGCATAACACCAGGTGTTTTTAGTCTGGTAATCAATTTGATACATTGCACACTATACTGAGGTACTGAGGGGGTGGGGTGGTGTCTGCTTTTGATTGAGATTTGAGAATTAATTTCCCTCCTAAAACATCCTAATATGCTGCATTTAACTGGTGTTTGAAAAAAATTCAAAATAACATCTAAAGCAATGTTATTTTTCACCTCGGGATTAAACATTCACAGGGTTATTCAGAGAGCGGTGAAAATCAGGAGAATAACTGGAGAAGTGAAAATTCTAGGTCAAAATAGCCAAACCCGAAAAATTCTCCCATTTAACTCACTTTCCAAATTGGCTATTTGGTCTAGATTGTTCTCTTCTCCTGCCAGTTCTCCTGGCTTTCACCTCTCTCTCAGGGTTGTTCAGAGAAAGGTGAAAAACAGGAGAATGGCAGGAAAAGAGAACAATCTGGACCAAATAGCCGATTTGGAAAGTGAGATAAGGCTAGGGTCAGACTAACGCATTTTTCGCAGCGACCGTCAAAAAGTGCGTCCGAACGCATTGCCGTATTTTTTCACGGAATGCGCGAAAACGGTCATACGATGTGCATTTTTGTGCGTGATTTTTTACGATTCCAAACCAGGAAACTTTGGGTGTCTGGACGTTATGTTGGCCGGACATGAGCAGGGTCTGACGTCTCCAAATCACGCACACACGCCGCTAGTGGACGCAGCGCACTCTGTACTTCCATACTAGCGGTTCTGCGTTCTCGAAAAAATGCGTTCATTTTCCACTTGCGTTGCGCAGCCGGACTTTCGTGTAACCGTACTTCGTATATTGGCCGTCATTGCCCGTCATTTGCTGCTAGTGCGGCCGTGACTAAGTGCGCCTAAATGCACGTTAAAAATTCGCTAGTCTGACCCTAGCCTAAATGGGAGAATTTTTCTGGTTTGGCTATTTTGATCTAGAATTTTCCATTCTCCAGTCATTCTCCTGCTCTTCACCACTCTCTGAATAACCCTGACAGGGTTATTCAGAGAAAGGTGAAACTCAGGAGAATGACTGAAGAGAAAACTCTAGGTCAAAATAGCCAAACCAGAAAAATTCTCCCATTTATCTCACTTTCCAAATCGGCTATTTGGTCTCGAATTTTCCATTCTCCAGTCATTCTCCTGCTTTTCACCGCCAAAAAATCAGTAAACTTTTTCTGCGTGTCCGAAAATGTCTCCTCTTTTCATACAGACTGCCGCCCCAAGCAGTTGTTTATGGATAGATTAAAGCAAAAGCATTTACCGTCATTTGAAATGTCATTTTTTGGTTTTTACATATTTCTATACATCCTAGAAATCCGCCACTTCACGGGCAGGTTATGGGGACCTCCTAGGCACGATATTTGAAGGAATTTTTTGTTTTTATTTTTAACCCTTATTTCATGGAAAACTCACTGTCCCTTTAAAAATGTTTTTTTTTTAAACTTTTTGTCCTTGTTTCCTGTCCCCCAGGGCACTACCCGGACCCCCATACACCTTTTATGGAAAATATCTAGCATATATACTCTAAAAACTGAATTTTCAGCCCCATTGAGTTGTATTGAGTTCGAGTTCGGGTTCAGATACGAACATTTGGGAAGTTCGGGTTCGGCTCCGAACCGAACTCAGGGAGTGTTTGGCTCATCCCTAATGATGATCTCCAAAACTTGTACCGTAACTGACCCAAGTTTGTCCTTTGTGCCATCTCCCATCAACTTTCTAGGAAAAGCTCTAGATCAGGGTTTCTCGACTCCAGTCCTCGGGACCCACTACAGGCCAGATTTTGCAGATCACCTTGGGGAAATACAGCCTGAATCCTGTAATCACTGAGCAGCTAATTAGATCTCCTGTGCTGTGCTTTGGATATCCCACAAACCAGGCCTGTTAATGGGTCCTGAGGATACGAGTTGAGAAACACTGCTCTAGATAATCTCATTAGACCTTGGGAAAAACGTGAAATTCATTCAGGGTAGGAGAAGCAACACAAGTCCAGCGTGAGGCTTGATCTGTCCATTATTAGGGAGGTTGGGGAAATGGGAATCCATTGCTTTAAATCTAGGGGTCTCAACTAATGGGTCACTGGCAGGCAGAAAGTGTGTGTGTGGGAACTGTCACCTTCAAAGCAATAGCTGTTCGAAGGCCACAGTACATTTCCAAATATGGAGAGGTGCAAGAAGCAGCAGCTGCTCCTAGCGATGCTCAGAGCTTCTAGCCACCAGGAGCAAGACATTGTATGCTGACTGCCCTTTGCATGAAAGGAGTCAAGATACAGACCGACTGTTGGGCCATTAATGATTTTAGTAATGTGATAGCATGGGCCTATATTGTATGTGAATCAGATGTAATTTGTTTAAATGGCTCTGTGTTTAGTGACTAACGTGTTAGGGTTTAGGGTTTAGTGTGTGAATATTTGCAGTTTAGTGATAACACCCACACATGTTACATGCAGCCAGCACCTGACAAAAATGAGAAAATGCACTCAGCACAATTCTAAGAACTAGTAATTTTTGCAAAATAAGTCCAAATTGCAAAATTTAAGAAATACCCTTGTTCTAACCACTGCAACTTTAAATGAATATTTTCAGTCTTTACTTCCATGTTTCCATTCAAAATTTGTGAAATTGAGTTTAGCAAATAGCTTAGTCAATGTCCAAGGTTCTGGGGCAAGGGCCTGCAATCTTTGTAATTTATATTGTGTCAGGACAAGTAAATTAGGCCCTTTGACAAAGTGGTAGCCCAATTTACATGCCTGTCAGATTTTTTTTTTTAAATTCCACACCTTTGAATGCTATACATTAAAGGTTTATGCATGTACTACTCACTTGCATGATTATAATACATTTATGCAATTGGTATAAAGGATTCAATGCTTTGGAGTTGATTTCCAGTAATATTTATTCCCAGGCCAACACTGCTGGACGTGAACAGACAACACTGGAATCTTACAAGATTTTAGTCAGGTTTATTGTTGAAGTATGGCCAAAATAGCAATCCGTTAACATGGCCTCGAAACGTTAACCGGACAAGATTAAATGTGTTTACGAAGCTAGAGATTGACGGAAACCAACGTTGTGCAGCAAACCACTGGCTAACAAGAGCATGAAGCCATCAAGGCTAAAACATTTAGACACTGTCCTATGCAGAAAATAACATGTTCGACGACTACAGGAGGTAAGGGTATCACAGAAGTGGCCAATATATTGTTCAAAGGAAACGCACGCAGCCTCTGAGCATCTTATTATATAGGTGACAGCATTGCAAAATGCAAGACAGCCCACATGATTACAGAAGAACGCATCTTGCCTACCGCCATTGACATGGCCAGAAAGGTACTGAATTAATCTACTTAGGATAAATTGAAGACCATTTCACTATCCAATGACACCATATGCAGGAGAATTCATGTGGTGTCAGATGACAAAGACACCACAGCTCGCATCAACGCAAATATTCATTACGATTGGATGAATCCACAGATGTGAACCGTGCTATTTTACTCTTTTATGTGAGTCATGTGTAGGATGGAGACTTTCAAGAGCAGTTTCTCACCAACACTACTGCAGAGGACATTTTCAATACCGTATTTTCCGGCGTATAAGACGACTTTTTAACCCAGGAAAATCTTCTCAAAAGTCGGGGGTTGTCTTATACGCCGGGTGTCGTCTTATAGGGCGGGTGCTGAACCGGACTGGAGAATCTGTGGTCGCCGCATATGGTGGGGGGAGCTTAAAAACAGCTGTGGCCGCATCTCCGCCGTTTGCGGCGACCGTATGAAAGCAGCAAGGGCGGCGGAAGGTGTAAGTGAAGGGCGGAGCAAGCTGCAGGCATCCGGGACGCCCGGGGTATGGAAAGAAAGAGATCGAGCGGCGCTGTACCCAGAAAAACACGCCTCTTTCACCCGTCTGGCCCGCCCTTGTATCCTTTAACCGTACCTCCTTCTCTGCCTCTCAGATCTTGCACATGCGCGCCTGCGCCGCTTCACTGCAGTCTTCAAAAGCAAGATCTGAGAGGCAGAGAAGGAGGTACGGTAATAGGCTACAAGGGTGGGCCAGATGAGTGAAAGAGGCGTGTTTGCGCTACCGCTCTTGGAGACAGGGAGGGCTGGGCAGGCAGGGAGAGATGATACAAGCAGGCTTTGTATACAACAACCAGCCAATCGCTGGTAAGTTACATCGCTTGCCGTGATTGCCTGGTTGTTGCATACTAGGTACCACATACAATACAGCACCAGTATCTGTACCTGTTCATACAGTATAGCACCAGTACATACAGTACAGTATACAAATGTCCAACAGTCAAAACCCCATCATGGCTCCACCAGCAAGAAGAAAGAAATATGAAGCCAGTTTCAAACTTAAAGTTGTAAACTTTGCCATGGAACATATATCCCAAACTCTATATTTTAACTGGAAAAGTTGGGGGACGTCTTACACGCCCAGTCGTCTTATACGCCGGAAAATACGGTACTTTGGATTTGTTGGAATCAACCAATGGTGCAGCCTTCATGACTGGAAAACACTGAGGGTTGTGAAGAAATTGTCAGGGCAACAAATGTTTTTTGGAACCATTGTTTCTCGCACATGGAGGCATTATTAGCCAGGAAAATGGTGTCAGTGCATCACGAAACTTGAAAGAAGTTGTGAAAGTGTGAACTACATTAAAAGGAGTGCCAGGTGTTTTCAGACGCTGTGCTAAGACCTGAGCAGTGAACATGTACAGTTTCTGTATCATGCTGGCTTTCCAGGGGCATAGTCTCCTCACATTGGAACGGAGAACAGAAATCACAGCCTACTTAAGAGTGCCACTCACCTCTTGCCGATCTGTTTAACAGTGGTATGTGGCTTGCACATGCCTCATATCATGCAGTTGCGTTTGAGCAGCTGACGATATTAAATTTGTCTATACAAGGGAATATTTTTGCACAAACTGCAAAGAGGTTTTCAAAAAAGGTGTTGTGGACAAGTCATGTTTCTGAAGCGATTTGATATGTTCCAATGCTTGTCATGAGCTTACACACCTGGACCACAGACAAATGAACTGAACAGTAGACCTCACAAAACTGCACATTTCAACAACTACTTCCCAGAGCAATAAAGGGATGACAGCCAAACTGGAGAACCCCTTTAGAAGCAAACTGAAAAGTGTCCTATCAAACAACGAAGAGTCAACTTGCAGAGCTATCATGTGATCAGATGCTAAAAAGTTTGCAAAGGTAACCCTAATTTCTGACCAAATATCCCTCCAAACCGCAACCCATGCCATCAAAATCACTTATACATTGATTCTCAGAAACCGAACGGATGATAAAGCATCTCTGAGGTAGTGTTTGTGTATCACTCCAGACTGAGACATTTATCAAGACCAAACAGCACCTCCAGGTTGACATTTGTTCCAATGACTTTGTTTTCACATGAACAGCACTTTAATTTTCAGTTGTGCAGCAATTATTGAAATATTCATTATGGAAAGCCCTATTCATTTACTGGTTTTTATTTTTTTTTAAATGTGGCAGGAGGAGGATATCAAGAAGAGGCCAAAAAGGTGGACAACACTGATCCCAGAGGCAGACCACCTCTAAGGAAGTAATACCTATATTTAATCTTTCCGATAAACAGCTCACGGAGGTAGAACAGGACGTCCTGAGCCGTGGTTTATCATTTGTCCCCACAACGATGTTAGACTCCTGCAATTGGAACATTGAATTACATCGGTTTAACCGAACCCTACACCTAGCGGATTTTTTAAAAACAAAATACCCACGGCTACGACATCCCAATTTAAACGTAAAAGTCGGTTTGACCCAGTAAGTTACCAAACTTCTATTAAAAGATTTATACGGAACGTATATACAAAAAAAAACAAAAGCGGAGGTACAGCAAAATTTCCAAAAAAGAATGTGATGCCATCTTCAAACTGTCACTTGATCCATCCATTGTGATCAGAAAAGGCAGGCAAAGGAGGAGCCATTGTTATACAGAACTATGCCCAATATGCAGAGGAGATGCACTCCCAGCTCAATGATCGATCAAGATATGAGAAATTGACCTACGATCCGACAAACAGCATTAAGAGAAAATTTGAGGAGTGCCTTAATAGAGGATTACAGGCAAACTACTGTAGCGCTCACTCCCGGATGAGCCGCTGACTTTAAACCTCGGGTCAGTCTCCCCACATTAGGGAATAAATATACACCAGCACTGTTGTGGATTTTATAAATTATATAGTTTACTGAATAAACTGGCATATAAAGAGCAACACGGTATACGTATATATATATATATTTACAGTAGTTCGTAATGCGAGAAACGCGCAGCGAAAAAGAAAAAGGAATTTTAACCCCTTCGTGGTTGGAGTGTGAGTCCCGTACAGGTTGTGTCCCAAGAAAGTGTGCGTGTGAATGCGTGTATTGGTACTGGTTCAACTGGCCAGTGAATGATTTCAGGTGTCTTCGACTAGTCACGTTGGGGCCCTGTAGGTTTTGACAAAACTGCAGCGTGCTTTATTATTTTTACTGTGGCCGGGAAGGCCTCTCACCCATCCGCCAGATACTCTGCGCTCTGCTCGACCCAGGACGTCTCTCCGCTCGATTTGACTGGGACTCTGTGCCACCGGATCCGCTGTCTTGCTTGTCTGTGTCTGCCACAAGATGCTCAGCTCTCCGCCTGCACTCCCATTAGATCATCTAGCGGTCTCCTAACTCGGGGTCCTTCAGCATACTCTGTATCTGTGTAAAGTTACCAGCAGTGGATCGCTAGGTCTTTGGCAAGTAAAGGGGAAACCGATCTCCAGCTCCGCAAGGCTCCGACCTGGTCGCGATCGTTATCTCTTTCACTTGCGTCTTGCTCTCTTCACTCCTCTGCGCACTCTGGCGGTTCTCTCCACGAGGCTGCGGATGTCAGTCTCTCTTTCCCACCCACTTCCTGTTCCCGCCCGCAAAGCATGCTGGAAAACGTAGTCCCAATGTCCAGTGTCTTACATTGCGCTTGTCTCCCTCTGGTGGCCAAAAATAAGTACTACAACCACAGTATTTTAAAACCAGCGCTACACTACATTGATATAAATCTATACCAATATTTGACACAGGTACATCCTAGGAAGCCGGTAATGTATGGAATTCCAAAAAAAATCACAAAGACCCCTTTTTCCCCCCAGCCAGCCCCATAGTTGGCGTTATTGATCCAATAGCAAGGTGGTTGGACTTTGTTTAAACAGCCAGTTCAGAATATTCCCACGTGCATCAAGTATACGAGCGACTTTTTCCAAAGGATACGTTCGATTGATTATGGATGAAAAGAGTCTGTATACAGTGATTTCCCCATGCAGCGGGGATTGAAGCCATGCGGGAACGGTTAGCAGACTCAAAATCTTATGTGGGCCCCCAATTGAATTTGGACTAGAATTGTTAGCTCAGCTTTACAGAACAGTTATTTCAGGTTTGAAGATACTTGGTACCTCCAGCACACTGGCACCTCGATGATGGCTCCAATGTACGCCAATGTGTTCACGTTTAAATTCAAGGTTGACCATGTGTTAAAACGGTTTGGAAATCAGTTCATACATTATGCTAGATTCATAGAGGACATATTTATACTATTGGAACATGACATTAGTTAGACACCTTTATCAAAGTGACTTGCACGCAAGCGACACCAATTTTTTGGATGTAAACATTTTTAAGATGGGAGGTTGCACTGACTGACCGCAACACCCTATTACAGGGAGACAGTGCACACCCTGAACATCTTAAAAATTCAATACCTCAAGCACAATTCATTAGGGCGATACGCAATAATAGTGTGGAGGACATTAGGGAGGAACAATTGAATGTAACTTATGATAAATTCAGGACAGGGGGCTACTCAAGGAAGGTGTTAGACCAAGCCTTGGCAAAAGCCAAAACACCTAGACAGGCAAAAGTAAGGGAGGAGAGATTGGTCTTCCCTCTAACATTTGACACAATGTCACCAAAGGTAACCTCGATTGTCAAAAAGAACTGGGGAGTGCTGGCGAATGATAAATCCTTGTCGGCTAAATTTAAGGAAAAACCCATGTTCTGTTATAAAAGAAATCGTAATTTAAAAGATATTTTGGTCCACACTGATCTTGTTCAGAGTTATACGCGGTTGCTGGGGGGGGGGGTTCAAAATTTGGGATGTAAGAGATGCCTTGGATGTGTCATATGCAGACACATGATTCCAAAGAAATGTAACCATCCTCATACAGGCAAATTATATACCATCAATTACAACATAACAAGTAAAAATGAATATGTAGTATACAAATTAACGTGTCCCTGCGGTTTAGTATATATTGGAAAAACAGATACACCTCTGTATGAGAGGATAAGGAACCACCGTTCCAACATTAAAACCGCTTACAGGGACAGTAAATCTGATAAACCTGTTGCCAAGCATTTCTTATAGAAGGGACATCCCCTGTCCTCCTTAAAATTCACAGCAATTGATCATGTTCCCCCTCCTAGGAGTGATCTTCTGGAATAGTACTAGTGTCTGCTGCTGCACAGCCTGTTTTAGACAGTCATGGATTGTGCAGACTTCCCTGGCAGATTATTGTAATTCATGCAAGGGGCAATGATGTGGGTTGTAAAGTCCATTCATGTTCTATTTTAACATTAAGCTTTCCCATTTTTAGATTTGTTAAATTCACAGATGCAGTTCTTGCTTGGTCTGAAATTATTCAGTTTTCTCTGGCCTCATCTCGAAGTTAAGACATTTATTTATTTATATATTTTTGATTTATAAAGTATTTTACCAGGAAGGATACATTGAGATTTCTATTTGATTCTGCAAGAAGAAACTGAACAGTCACATGCTCAAATTCCTGCCATTGGTGAGTGGTTTCTCCTTTGGACACCTTGACCTGGAAGGCGGACATGATGGCCTACAGCAATTTAGGCATTTTTAATTAAGTCTTTAGTCAGTTAATGGCCCTAGTTGATGGGGCATCCCCTGTGATTCTCTAAGGAATGTGTTTTTTGGCCAAGTTCCTAAAAATTTAAAGTAAAACTAAAGTTTTATTTGCCTACCCAAATTAACAGGAGGCAAAAGGCTGCCGTGTTAACAAGCAGTATCGATAACTTGGGTATCATTGCAGTGTTAGTCATTTGTGTGATTAACAATTTTGATCATTAAACCAAACACGACAAAGTTAGTAAATGTACGAATAAAAACCATGGTCATACTCCATTTGACTTAATTGTTTAGGCTTTTATTCCAAGGTTTCCCTCCATAACACCCAGTTTACCCTATAGATTCCTGCCTTAATTTCTGTGGTAGCCTGGCTTTGTATTTGATATTCTGCTTTGCCCTTTGGTTCCCTGCGTCTCAGATTCATGGTTCAAACCTCGGATCTCCTTTTACTCTAGGCAATAAAAAGGACCCTGAGCACATGATAAAAGTTTGTTCTTTAATATAAAAAGGTGTGATTGCTACCATTACCTCAGAAGATAGATGGAAGCTGAGCATGACCTGGTGTAAGGGTTTGACTGCGGTGGGTGTAGTAGGAGGGGGTTGTGAGCCCAGGATGCAGTGATGGAGGCAGGTTCAGAATCACAAAGGGTGTTTATTGTATATAAACACGGTAGCATGGAATCCGACAAGGAACAGGCAATGGAATGGTCAGGGTCAAGCAAAGGGTCTGGTACACGGGGGTCCTAGATGGGGGGCAGAAGGAGAGCAGGATGGGATGGTACCGGTATATAAAGTAGATGAATGTCCAGAAAATACAGAGGGTCCTTGGAGTCTTTGGTTGCAGAATTCAGGAGATAGTTACATAGTTACATAGTTACATAGTTATATAGGCTGAAAAAAGACATGCGTCCATCGGGTTCAGCCTCTCCCACATAACCTACTGCTGTTGATCCAAAAGAAGGCAAAAAACCCAGTCTGAAATGCTTGCCAATATGCAACATACTGGGAAAAAATTCCTTCTTGACCCCAGAATGGCAGTCAGATTTCTCCTTGGATCAAGAAGCTTTTACCCACATATTAAATATTATAACCCTTAATATTCTGTGTCTGCAGGAAGTCATCCAGTCGTTTTTTAAAAGTCTGTACAGACTCTGACCCAACCACCTCAACAGGCAGAGAATTCCACAGCTTTATTGTTCTCACTGTAAAATAAACCCTCCTATGCTTTAAGCTAAATTTTCTTTCTTCCAGTCTAAATGGATGACCCCTTGTCCTATGTATAGTCCTGTTAATGAATAGGTTATCAGATAATGGTTGATAATGGCCCCGTATATATTTATATAAGGTTATCAGATCCCCTCTAAGGCGCCTTTTCTCTAAACTAAACAGGTTTAAGCTTGTTAGTCTTTCCTCATAACTTAACCCTTCCATCCACCTTATTAATTTAGTTGCCTGTCTCTGCACTTTTTCTAGCGATATAATATCTTTTTTTAAGACAGGTGCCCAAAATTGCACGGCATATTCAAGGTGCGGCCTGACCATTGATTTATACAGAGGCAAAATTATGTTTTCATCCCGTGAGTGAACTCCCCTTTTAATGCATGCCAGTACTTTGCTGGCCTTGGCGGCGGCTGCTGTTTGACATTGCACATTGTTACTTAGTTTGAAGTCTATGATTATTCCCAAATCCTTCTCCTGCTTGGATTTCCCTAACTCCATACCATTTAGGGTATAAATTGCTTGTGTGTTCTTCACTCCAAAGTGCATAACTTTGCATTTATCTAGATTAAATTTCATCTGCCATTTAAGTGCCCAGTCCCCCAATCTATCTAAATCCCTCTGCAGCGAAGTAACATCCTGCTCACATTGTATTACTTTTCCTAGCTTTGTGTCATCTGCAAACACTGATACATGACTTTCAATGCCTATCTCAAGGTCATTTATAAATAAATTGAATAGTATTGGTCCTATAACAGACCCCTGAGGGACACCACTTACCACTGGTGTCCATCTTGAAAAATGTACCATTTATGACCACTCTCTGTACCCTATCTTTTAGCCAGTTTTCTATCCAAGAACAAGTATTTTCATCTAGACCATTTTTTTAATTTAAATAGTAACCTTTTGTGTGGAACTGTGTCGAAAGCTTTGGCAAAATCTAAGTAAATCACATCCACTGCGACCCCCTGATCTATACTTCTACTTACTTCCTCATAGAACGTAATTAGGTTAGTCTGACATGATCTGTGTTTCATGAAACCATGCTGATTTTTGCCAATTACATTATACCTCCCAATAAATTCCTGAATACTATCCCTTAGTATCCCCCTCAAATACTTTCCCAGCCACAGATGTTAAGCTCACAGGTCTATAATTCCCAGGCACAAATTTTAAACCTTTCTTAAATATAGGGACCACGTCAGCTTTTCTCCAATCCTCTGGTACTATTCCTGAAAGAAAAGAATCTTGAAAGATTAAGAACAGAGGTTTACATATTTCAACACATAGCTCTCTTAGTACTCGCGGGTGAATTCCATCTGGCCCTGGGGCTTTATTAACATTCACATTGTTTAATTTGTGTAAAACCTTGTCCTGAGTCAACCAGTCACTTTGTATTAGTAAGTTTTTATTAATGAATTTCATGTCTCCTGTTATAGGTTTCTCTTTGATAAATACTGAAGAAAAATAATCATTTAAAATTTCTGCCTTATCCTGATCTTCAGTTAACAATACCCCTGACTCAGATTTTAGTGAACCTACATTTTCACTCTTGGGTTTTTTAGAATTTATGTACCTAAAGAATCTTTTAGGTTGGTCTTGCTCTCTTTGGCTATTTCTTTTTCATTTTCTAGTTTAGCCCATCTAATCGCATTTTTACATGCTTTATTGGCTGCCCTATATGCTTTATAGGATGCCTCAGATTTATCAAATTTAAAAGCTTTAAATGCCTTCTTTTTATTTTTCATTTCCTTAGTTACCTTCCTACTAAGCCACATTGGTTTCAGTCTGTTTCTTTTATATTTATTAACCAGTGGAATATATTGTGACGTATACTTTTCTAGTGTTAGTTTAAAGATATTCCACTTATCCTCAGTGTTTTTCCCGTGAAAGAGTTTCTGCCAGTCAATGACATTGAGAGCTTCCTTTATTTTAATAAAGTTGGCCTTTTTAAAATTATATATTTTAGCATGCCCTTATGAATGTGTTTTTTTGAGTTTATTTCAAAAGTCACCATGTTATGGTCGCTGTTTCCCAACTGTTCCTTTACATTAATATTTGAGAAAAGATCCACATTATTTGTTATAACCAGGTCCAGACAGTTATCCTCTCTAGTTGGTGTTTCTACCAGTTGTGACATGAAGGTATCATTTAAAATGTTCAGGAACCGGATTCCCTTTGCTGAATTACTAGTCCCACTATCCCAATTAATGTCCGGGTAATTAAAATCTCCAATAATTAAAGTGCTACCATGATGTGCAGCCTTCCTAATTTGCTCTAACAGTTGTTCTTCCTCATCATTATCTATATTAGGTGGTTTATAGCATATGCCAACCAATAATTGACTTCCCTGTTTATTCCCAACAAAATATTTACCCATAAGGATTCCACATTTCCCTCATCGCTTTCCAGTTGTGTAATATTAGGCTTTAAATCCTGATTTACATATAAACACACTCCACCCCCTTTCTTATGTTTCCTATCCTTTCTAAACAATGTATAACCATTTAAGTTTACAGCCCAGTCATGCGTTTCGTCCCACCAGGTTTCTGTTATTCCTATAATGTCGTATTGCTTAGTGTATGCTATTACCTCTAGTTCCCCCATCTTGTTATTGAGGCTCCTTGCATTAGCAAGCATACATTTAATGTTGTCTCTACCCACACATGCTGAATGCGACTTTACATTACATGCCTCCACTGTTCTTACATTACCCATCCCCCCGACTCCACCCCCTTAGTCTGAACTAAAACCCTTCCGCTATCTGCTCTGTCTCCATTTTGTAAGATACTGTATCCCTCCCCCCTTCCACTAGTTTAAAGTCTCCTCCAACCTTTTAACCATCCTCTCCCCTAGCACAGCAGACCCTCTTCCATTCAGGTGCAATCTATCACAACTATACAGATTGTACCCCAGTGCAAAATGAGCCCAGTGCTCTAAAAACCCAAAGCCCTCCTTCCTGCACCAAGCTTTAAGCCACGCATTGACCTCCCTAATCTCCCGCTGCCTTTCCACTGTAGCACGTGGCACAGGTAGGATCTCAGAAAATACTACCTTGGAGGACCTCTTCAGTTTACTTCCTAATTCCCTGAAATCATTCTTCAGGTCCTTCCATCTTCCGCTTACTTTGTCATTGGTACCAATATGGACCATGACAGCTGGGTCATCTCCAGCCCCTCCCAATAATCTATCAACTCTGTCAACCACATGCCTAACACGGGCACCCGGCAGACAGCAAACTGTCCGGTTAAGGCGATCAGCGTGACAGATTACCCTGTCTACTCTCTTAATAATAGAGTCCCCTACCACCACAACCTGTCTAGGCTTACTTGCCCTCTTTATCCCTCCCTTACTTGGTGGGCTGATCCCCCGGCTGTTAGAGGGAGCAGCCTCCAGTACTGCTACACCTGAGCTGCTGCACCCAACATCTTCGCTCAAGGGGGCAAATCTGTTGGTGTGCGCAAGATCAGGACTAGCCAACCTTTTCCTCTTCCCTCCCCCCCTGCTACCACGTGTCACTGACACCCAGCTACCAACCTGTTCCCCGGTTAACTCCACTCCTCCCACACCCCTAGATTCCTCAACTATACTTTGCTCCGTGAGAAGCAGGCTCCTTTCAAGATTGTCAATCTGCCTCAGCGTTACGATTTGCCCTTCCAGATCTCCAATATGAGCTTCCAGAAGAGCTACACGTTCACACTTGCTACAGAGATATGGACCCTGGAAGGATTCCTCCAGACATGCATACATGCAGCAGGATGTGCACTGGGTCAAACCTTCAAGCTTGCTAACACTCATACCCAAAACAAGATAACAAATATATAAACAACAATTGATACCTGTTATTTGAACTCCTGTTTTTAACTCCACTTGAAAATAGCCCACTTAAAAGTAGACCACCTCAAGCCCCTGTGAGCAAGCTCAGTGAGCTGCCATTGAGATTATGTAACCATACAAGTGAAATCACCTGACAGGCTACACGCCCCCATTAACAAGTCACCAGCCACCCAGGGAAAAAAACAACCAAAAAGCACAACAGAAAAAAAAGAAAAACCAGCAGAAAAAAAACCAAAAAAGAGAAATTAAATTGACAAATAAACTAGAGGTTTCTCTCCCTCTAAAGATACAAACCAGACCAGTACAGGTAGAATTCCTGTTTTTAGAGATGGTCTGGAGGTTTCAGGGAGCTTGGCAGATAAGTTTGCAGTCAGCAACTTCAATGTGGAAGTCCAGAGGAAAGGGTGGGACTCCCTTATATGAAGAACAAATTAGGAAAAATGAAGGGCAGGTGAGTCTCCCTGGTCAGAACGTAAGAGTTCATGATGTGCAGAGTCAATAGAGTCTGGGAACCTGCAGGGGACATGCAGGGTTTGGAACAAAAGGGGGCGCCAGGGCCTCCAGGACCTTACACCTGATGTCCAGTTTCATGATAATGGAAGTGTCTGGTCACTTTGACATCACGCACAGTTAAGCAAGCAAGGACCCAATGTAATGAATCAATAAAATGTCACAGATTTAGATGCAGCTTGAAGGCAGACGAGAACTATGGCGTTGATTGTTTGTGATTTCAAGCTCTTGGAAGACTGTTGACCAGCTGATATGGGCTCATATACAAATGCATGATCAATGCTCAATGTTTGGGTAAAGTATCCAGTAGGCTTGTTGCTTTAAAAGATTACCAAGTCTAGGCAGCCATCCAGTCTGTAGGGAGTCCAAGCCCTGCTTTCACCCACAGGTACAAACTCAGCAAATCACTACAGTTTGTACTTCTTCAAATCCAATTTAGCCACAAGGGGAAAGCAGTTTAACTTTCTCATACTATTTAAGACTGCAATAAAAAACAGCTTTAGTGTGAAACTTAACATCTATTCAGCTGAGTCGTCTAAAATTTGCTTAGTTATTCTAAGTTCAGAGTCTGTCTACTCTTCCATCTAAAAAGGGAAAACTTGTAAAAATGCACCTTATAAATTTAAAAAAATAAATAAATAGATGACCATGCAATTTTCATTGGTCAAATACAATTGTACCCACCCAGTAAACTTTCTGAAAAAGGTTTCCATTCTTTACTTTGCTCCATACTCCAAGAGGTATACTAATAGAATGTTTGAGATATAGCTATCTATAAGCACACAAGAGGTCTCACGTCCATGTATAAATTGAAATATTTATCGCTCTGGTGCTACCAAAGTGCTAGAAAAAAGGTGCACACAGGAGACGGCAGAGACATGTGGTAGCAATTAGCACACATGCTTCCTGTGCCAGCACGGTCTTGATTAATGTAATATATATTATATATAACAACAAAATTAAACCAGTCACACAGCCATAAAGACTGAGGAGTGGCAGGAAAGTCAATTACACTTTATTAAATCAAAAAACATTCTCAGATACTAACAACAATAACACAACAACAGAATGAGGGTAATTCAAGATAAACAGCGGCTAGAAAGATGCGGGATTAGTGCCTAATGAGCCTCGGGGATATCAACTTAATTGTATTCATAATAAATAGAGAATTCCCCACCTTAATGCTCGACAGCCAGACCCACGATGGGTCTAGTAACAACCACCATATTCTAGCCCTAATGCTTGTAGATTTCTAATCTCTCCCTCATAGTAGCACAATCAGACATACATAATTAAAATTGACAAGATAATCGCAAGCTCAGCATATGTTTCGCTGAAACACCCTCGGCTTCATCTGGAGCAATTGAATGGAATAAGCGTCCCTTATAGTACAAGGTTATGTGTATTCTGTCTTGAGAAAAGTCAGTGTAGGCCAAAAACATTGACATTTACCATGGAATGAATAGAAAGTCCTGTATACACCTTTACTGGAACTACAATAAACAGTAGAGCTGTGCAATATGGACAAAATAATCATATTGCGATTTTTTGAATGAATATTGCGATTGCGATTTTATTTGCGATTTAGCACATAGATATACTGCCCCAGCTCATGGATACTGCCCCAGCTCATGGATATACTGCCCCAGCACATGGATATACTGCCCCAGCACATGGATATACTGCCCCAGCTCATGGATGTACTGCCCCAGCTCATGGATGTACTGCCCCAGCACATGGATATACTGTCCCAGCACATGGATATACTGCCCCAGCTCATGGATATACTGCCCCAGCACATGGATACTGCCCCAGCTCATGGATACTGCCCCAGCACATGGATACTGCCCCAGCCCACCTCTTTGCGCCGCGTGTTCGGCTCCCTGTGAGCTTCCGGCAGCATGGAGCTTGGGCGCTCGCCTGGGGGAACCACGTGACGAGCCGCGAGAATGCGGCTGTACACATGGTTCCCCCTGCGAGCGCCCAAAGCTCCATGCCGCCGGAAGCTTACAGGGAGCCGAACATGTTAATTTCCGCAGCCCTAAAATGAATAGATAAAATTGCAGCCTTATGCGATTTAGAAATTGCATGTGCTTAAATCGCGATTTTTTTGCGATTGCGATTAATTGCACAGCCCTAATAAACAGGTATTTCTACTGGATTGTTTAGAAACTTAGTTGGATGATCTGACACCTGCATGGGCATGACGTTTGCCAAGAGGCACCTAATACTGGAAGTTCAAAATGAGGTAAGCTATACAGCACACTTTTGCAAATACCCACATTCAGATCAAACCAGCCAACATATGCAAACAATAGAGGACTTTCGTATTTGTTTACAATAAAAAATGTGAAATAGGTTTGTTGATTTGATAAGCCGTGATAAAAGCAAACTTCACATTATATGCACATGCTTTTCATTTTTAACCATATCTTCAGTATAGTAGGCTACATTTACATCTGAACAATGAAATAGGTTTCTTAAAACCAATAAATAAGGTTTTGAAAATATTTAAAAGGAAAATTAGGTTTAAGCGTCAAGCTGGGAAAATCTTGATAACCTCAGAAATTATCATTTTACGCCATTTCCTTCAGTACATTGAGAAGCTGCCATCCTGGTGTAAATGCATTTTACATAAGCGAAATCATCAACTCCTTGCGCCAAATTTTCTTTTAATGGAAAAAACGTGGCACAAGCATAATTGGGGATCGCATTAGAAAATAGAATTTTCAGTGGAAGTCTTTGCTTGGCAACATGCAGGTTTTGACAATTTTCTGTGACTTAATTTTCTTTGGTGACGGGAGCACCAATTTGTGGGACTTTAGCGAATCCTTGAATGTATTAACAGTGGCGTCACTAGGGTCGGTGTCACCCGGTGCGGTAATTTATGGTGTCACCCCCCCCCGAGTTTTTCAGATTTTTTTTTTAACTACTCTTACTCCTAAATCAGTACTCCCATATAACACTGAATGCTCATACACACAGCGCACATTACTGTGAGGTTTATTGCTGTGGAGCTCTCTCATATGCTCACACAACTTTTTGCCAACTGCCAGCAAGTACGTTGCCTGTTCGAAGGCAGTGAAAGCACACATGGATATATATTGCCCCCAGCAGCTCTGGATATATATTGCCCCCAGCAGCTCACCCATGGATATATATTGCCCCAGCTCACATATGGATATATTGCGCCTCAGCTCACATATGGATATATTGCGCCTCAGCTCACACATGGATATATTGCCCCAGACCAGCTCACACATGGATATATTGCCCCAGACAAGCTCACACATGGATATATTGCCCCAGACCAGCTCACACATGGATATATTGCCCCAGACCAGTTCACACATGGATATATTGCCCCAGACCAGCTCACACATGGATATTGCCCCAGCTCTCATGGATATTGCCCCAGCACACATGGATATGCCCCAGCTCCTCTCATGGATATTGCCCCAGCTCCTCTCATGTATATACTGCCCCAGCTGCTCTCATTGATATGCTCCAGCTGCTCTCATGGATTTTGCCCCAGCTCATGGATATACTGCCCCAGCAGCTCATGGATATACTGCCCCAGCAGCTCATGGATATACTGCCCCAGCAGCTCATGGATATACTGCCCCAGCAGCTCATGGATATGCCCCAGCTCATTGATATGCCCCAGCTCATTGATATGCCCCCAGCTCCTCATGGATATGCCAGCACCTCATGGATATGCCCCAGCACCTCATGGATTTGCCCCAGCACCTCATGGATTTGCCCCAGCACCTCATGGATTTGCCCCAGCTCCTCATGGATATGCCCCAGGCCCCCATGGATTTGCCCCAGCTCCTCATGGATTTGCCCCAGCAGCTCATGGATTTGCCCCAGCTCCTCATGGATTTGCCCAGCAGCTCATGGATTTGCCCAGCTCCTCATGGATATGCCCCAGGCCCCCATGGATTTGCCCCAGCAGCTTATGGATTTGCCCCAGCAGTTTATGGATTTGCCCCAGCAGCTCATGGATTTGCCCCAGCAGCTCATGGATTTGCCCAGCAGCTCATGGATTTGCCCAGCTCCTCATGGATATGCCCCAGCTCCTCATGGATATGCCCCAGCACCTCATGGATTTGCCCAGCAGCTTATGGATTTGCCCCAGCTCCTCATGGATATGCCCCAGCAGCTCATGGATTTGCCCCAGCAGCTCATGGATTTGCCCCAGCTTCTCATGGATATGCCCCAGGCCCCCATGGATTTGCCCCAGCAGCTCATGGATTTGCCCCAGCTCACCTCCTGGTCCTGGTCCCAGCACATGGATAGCGGCCCAGGCAGCACCTCTCCGCCGCGTTTTTCGCTCCTTCTGAGCGTCTGGCGGCGCGCAGCTTGGGCGCTTGTCTGGGGGAGCCACGTGACCAGCCGCGATTGGCTGGTGACGTATTTCCTCCAGGCGAGCGCCGAAGCTGCGTGCTTCGGACGCTCGCACGGAGCGAATACGCGGCGGTGGCGGGCGGTGGGTGAGACACCCGCCCTTAGGGTGACGGTGTCACCCTAAAGGCGGGTGTCACCTGGTGCGGGCCGCACCCACCGCCCCCACGTTACGACGCCACTGTGTATTAAGACCCATTGGATACTATCTCTGGTCTATTTTTTATATTCTCCTAAAATCCAAAAGGCTGCTAATGACGATGAAAACAGAAAAAAAAATATTGGGAGCAATATAGATTACTTTGCTCCTTTGAATCATGTATATCCCATATCCAGATACCAAATACCAGCGATTTGGTTAATTCCTTGGAAAATATTAACCAAAGAAATTAAATTTAAATGGGAAGTGGTGACACTAGAGAAATATATAAAAGAAAATCTCACCAAGAGGTCTAAGATTTTCCAAAATGTCATCCACTGATAGAGAAAACCCCACATTCATGGAGGGGTGGATCCAGATAGAGAATTTTGTGGCACAAACTATGCAATGCATTATTGAATTTCGAAGTGCTGTTCTCCAAGATCTGGACATACAATCTCAAACTCTGAGAACTTTAGTATAGAGAATGAAGGTGTTGCTGCCTCTTTGAAATTGAGTAATACCCTGAAAAAAATCTCAAGAGGTTATTAATGGAAAATAAAAAAAAGGGAAATATTTGAGAGATATTGAAGATTACAGAACAGGGAAGTATAAAGAAAAATACTATTATCAAGCCGGCCAAAAACAAAATATCCAGTTTAAATGGGAAGAAAAAAAAAGATCCATCTAAAAATCTATTTTATAAACCAAGGAGAAATAATTTTGAAGATTGAAGAAATCCCACTTCCTATCCATAACAAAAATATTCTGGGAGAAATAAAATGCATGAGACCACCGAAAAAGAACATATTAAAATAGAGCAGGACGAAGGGAGTTCATAAAAAAATAAATAAAAAGTAATTGTCCAAATCAGCTCAAAAAGATGATCCCCAATAGAGACAGAATCAATAGAATGTCCTATACAAAAAATATCTAACGACAAAGTTCCTTGTAGTGTGGAATTTATAGAAGAAATTGTACTCATTACTCCAGAGACCAATTTAAAAAAAAAAAATCCTCCCCAAATGTTACTCCAATGTCTAGCTATGGTAATCCAGACTATATTTGGGATTACAAATGGAACAAAGCGAGATCTCCAGGGAAAGACCTACCTTCAACCGTTAAGAATGCAATGAGTTTTTTCACCAAGAAAAACCTTTGTAAAAGTTAGAACAGGACATTTATCCAATTTTAATAACTTTTATGTACAAACACATAATAAGACACCTTAGTTACCTCTCAACCTAATTTTAATAAATTTAAATGATCCTAGCCATCACAAGGAAATTTACAGCGACTGTAGGCAAAACACATGCACAATAGAAACCATTTAGAAACATAATTTTTGTTCAAGCCCCCCACGAGGGAACAACCAGTCGATGTCCTTCATAATATAGAGGATACATCCCCACATGAAGAAAGGTTCATCTTCCTAATATAACACTACCTGCCATCTATTGTACACGATGCCTGGAAGTGTATGTCTCCTGGACAGAATAAATCTCTGTAATGGAACTTTGCATTTCTTGTAAAAGTTAGAACAGGACATGTGTCTGTCTTAACGAGACCTTTAGGACGTCTCCACCATCTTATCAAATATTAAATATGGCCAGATGATACCAGGTCTAACAAAACGAATCACAATTACATTCCCATCTGCATCATTAATAATGCGGCATCCGCGCTGCAGGACAAAAGTGAAACTGATGGTGAAGAACTCGGACTTCAGTTATCAAACCCGCGGATTGGACTCCAGGAACCGACAGGACCACCATCCTGCTCGCGAGATCAGCGCATGCGAAACAAGTGCGCGCGCGCAACAGAAACCGAAAGAAACTCGGACATACCAGACCATCTATAAAATCGGACACACGCACATGAGAAATATCCAGCTGAGGAGGCACAAAAGGCGAAACGCGTTCTGGAAATTTCCCCTAGCACATGTTTTTATGCATCTTTTATTGTTTTTTACCAATAAAACTCCCTCTTTTTAAACTTTAAACCCGCTTTTGTGGTGACTGCGCAGCACGCTGCCTAAGCCATCAAGTGGTACTGAATCTACCTGGAAGGACACAGCCCAGCAGACCAACAAGGGAAAAGGAGAGAAAAAGAAGGGAGCCTGGTCACCTTCATGGACCGGGAAGGCGAAAACAAGAGAGCCTAATAATATCACAGAATCAAGGGAAAATGTGGCAAAGTTGGCACTTCAGATGCTCTGTTGGTGAAATATTTGCAGGATCTTGCTTCTGGGGTCTTCTGTAGCCCTTAAAAGCAGAAATCATATATGGCGTAGCACAGTTTGAAATAAAAGTGCAAGTATACCATAATTTATGCTACTCATATTTACTGGTGTCTCAGAGCTCAGACACCAGATTTGAAGGCAGCCAGTGATATTATCTAGGTGCACCAGATCACCTATCAGCCTCAGCCACCTCCTTGGTCGATGTGAATCAGCCAGGACCCAAATAGGATAAAAACGTGGTGGTTTTATTAAAACTTAATAATAAAATTATAAAATGTAAATTACCAGAACACCAATACGCATTTCGCCTTAAAAAGATTCATCAGTTGGTGTGTCTGTGGTATAGATTGTCCTTGTGGCTATGGTATACTTGCACTTTTATTTCAAGCTGTGCTACGCCATATATGATTTCTGCTTTTAAGGGCTACAGAAGATCCCAGAAGTAAGATCCTGCAAATATTTCACCAACAGAGCATCTGAAGCGCCAACTCTGCCATATTTTCCCTTGATTCTGTATCACAAAGGTGGGAAGGGATATACCACCAAGTGGATGTGAGAGGCTGCTGACCGCAGAGGGGTAAAAGAAAAATACTTTTTTTTTCTCCAGCAAACACTGGCACTTGAAAGAGGCCACACAGAGACTTTGTCTTTAAACACACATCCGCAGAGACACAGATACCTTACAAGCTGCCAATTTCTTATACCTTTTATTGATTTTATGTGTTTTCACTTGCCTGAACGGAAGTTAAAAGGTACACTACCTCTCCAACACCACCGGGTGGCGCCAAACGGTACCGAGTTCCTTTTTCCTAATAATATCACAGGCTCCAGTTCATGTAAGTTTGAACTCGCTGTAATACGTTTTAATTTTCATTTTGAAATACGGTGTGCACTATTGTGTTTGCTCTGTCCCATTTCTTTGAGGTCAAAGCCTCCATGGAGTATCCGTCATCCACCGTCAAGCATATTGTCTTTTAAACCCTGCATATAAACCTAACTATCAAACGTCTTGCAATTCCTGTCCTGGGCTAGATGGCGGTGAAACACAAGGAATGAACTGTAAGCCAATGCCAAAACCAGCACTATCAATAGACTAAAAGAAGGAATACTCCTGCACATTTGAGCATCTGGCTAGAATTTACCTGCATTTCCTTTGCACTTTATAAAGTAATTGAAAATTCCCATAATGTGTTTATATACATCCATTATGTAAATTCCAAAACTTTATAAAGTGGTTAGAACTGTTCAGACTTTCCTATGAATTTTTAGGAATTTCTTACGAATTTTATGACATTAAGATTTATACGGTTGCTATGAAAAAAAATTCTGCATGCATTTATATAGAAACCTGCATCAAATACTATTTATTGAATTATTCGTACATATACGCATGGTTAAACTATTTGCATTACTTAAATTTTAGCATCCTTATATGTTCCAAGCGTATTATTGTACTAACAATCTGCCTCCAAATAACGGAAAGGTTTCATCCCAATTTCTGCCTTAACCTGCAGGCATCGCCCAATCAAGGACAAACCCAAACTTTGCACTTTAACCCAAGGTGGGAACAGAGCACCACCATAAGTCCTTGATAGAGAAAAGGGGCGCTAACAAAGGGACCCCCCATTTTCCAAAGAAAAACCTTTTTATCCCAAATTTCAATGATGCCCCTCGAACCAAAGATCCCCAAAACTCGGTCAGAGAAAAATAACCCTAGATGATTAAACAAGGAAGCAGAAGGAGGAGGGCATGGAAAGAAAGGCAAAAAATAAAACCATCAAAAGCCAACCATAAAACAGCTAAAACCCTGGGATATTAAATTTAGGTCATCGTACTTTAACCCCTTCCATGCGGAGGACGCGCTCAGTGCGTCCTCCCTTTGCAGCGACGATTGGCCGGGATTACGGCCGATCGCGATGGCCCCCCTGGTGCGGGCTGACATCCTCAATGTCAGCCCAGCCTCCGGGACCCAGGCGGGTACGATAGACGTCATCACACCTGTGCTATGATGTCTATTACAGGCACCCCCACCGCCAGTGTGGGGAAGGTGCCTGAGGGGAGGGGTGAGGTCCTTTGGACCTCTCTCCCTCCCCATCTGGGCAGGCTGCAACTTAAAGGCAGGCACTGATTGGAAGGGCACAGTCTGCCCTTCCAAGTGGCGGCTGTCTTTAACCCCTAGGGGGCTGGATCTTCCTGGATCTTGGATGTCGGCCAAGCTTCCGGGATATCCCCCTGATGACTGGCGTCATCGCGCATAGTGCAATGAAGTCAGTTCTGCAATTAACCCCTAACTGCCATCTATGGTGAAGATAGGGGTTTCCAATGAACCTCCTATCTCCCGATCAGTGGCAGCTAGGGGTTAATGTGTGGTATCATTGGAACAGCCAGAGCATGGCCTTTCCAATGATCACAAACATGGCCATGTAAAAAAATAAAATTAAAAAACTGTTTTTTGTTTTATTAGTGCAGCACTATTGTTCTCATTTCAATTATAATGTGAACAATGATGCTGCACTAACGATTTTTTCTATGGGGGGGCGTTTGCTAAAAAACACGTAATTTTCCCCAAAAAATTGTAACGAGTCCCCATTTCTAATTTTTTTAACAAGCGCACCCCATAGAAAATATAACTGAAAAGGCTTGCATGATAAAGTGTGAAAAAAAAACTTTACACAATGTAGATGATTGAAAAATTCAATTTTTATTGCGTGTTTTGTTATAATAATCAGGCAGGACATGACGTATACATATAATAATGATATATTATGAATTTGCTGAGTCTGCTGGAAAGAACGATATATAATATGTATGGGTTGTACAATAAAACGTGGCTTCAATAGCGTTTAAACAAGATGAGCGAAACCGGTAAAAATGAGCTCAGCACAGAGGTGTGAAATGGCTCAGCAGCGAAAGGGTTAAGCTTGTCTGAAATAAAAGTTCTAGGAAAAGGTCTTAAATTTGCCACTAAAGTTAAGATGAATTTCAATTATATATAGATCTAAAGAAATTCCAATGGAAGTTAGGTCTCAAATTCTATGCAAAAAAATCTTTTGGAAAGAATAACTACAGAGCCCAACCATATCCACACCCAACTTCAGGACAAATCAACCTTTTCGAAGAATCTCATCTCAGAGGAGATGAGTCTTCAACTATATGGTCATGTCTGGTCTTGAAGTCCTACAAAGAAAAAAAGATGCCTATGAACCTTTCAAAAAGAGAAAAAGAAGCCCTTGGGACCCTTCAAAAAGATTCATCGATAAATTATAAAACCTGCACACAAAAAGGTGGAGGAATTGTTATTATGGATAGTGACAAATAGAGATGAAGCTCTACACCAATTTAAAGACACCTCTACCTAGCAGACCCTCACTACTAACCCCACAGCACCAATTAAAACCAAATTCAATGAACTACTCAAGAGGTAAGGAAAGGGGCATTTTGAATGAGCGGGAATATCAATACCTCAATAAATAAAAATATATCTTTGGAAATTTAATAACTCCTCCTCCAGGTAGACCTATTAGCTCTTCCACAACGAGAAGTTTGTCCCAATATTTGGATACTTTATTACAACCAATGGTGAAGCGGATTCCCTCCGATCTAAGATACAAATGGATCTCTTACAAAATTAAGGGTTTAAATGGGAGTAAACCAAATTTAAGGGTTTAAACGTTTACGTGAATTTGTGTGTGACGGGAGCCTTGACCACTGTGTGTACGTGTGTGATGGTATCCCTGAGCGCGTGTGTGATGGAAGTCCTGACCACTGTGTGTATGTGTGTGATGGGAGTCCTGAGCTAATGCGTGCGTGCGTGTGTGTGATGGGAGTCCTGAGCGCGTGCGTTATGGGATCACTGAGCACGTGTATCTGTGATGGGAGTCCTGAGCGCATGCGTGTGTGATAGGAGTCCCGAACTCCCGCTCTGTGTGCCCGGCTGTCAGGAGGCAGGGAATGTTACCCTGGCGTAGCGATTCACCGGTAACTCAGGCCCTTTTTTCCCCGGCACAAACGAGAGGACATCTCGCGCGTTCGAGTTTTGGCTCCTCCGTGTGACACCGGCGCAACGAATTCTCGCGAGAGTCGCGCTCAACCAGGGCGCATTCATTTATGCAGCGGCACTGGGTCATGACATCACACACCTAGCTCCAGCAACAACCTGAGGCGCGTTCAATACCTCAGCAAGTGGTAAGTTAGCAACTTGCCATTGAACGCCGTTCTGCCGCTCAGCGCTCAGCACTGCTAACTTAGCACTTGCAGCGACCCGAGGAGATGCTGCGAGTAGCTGAGTGTGACCTATTAAAGATGGCGACCGCCATGAAGAAAGTAACAATTCCGTACGGCAAGATGGCCGCTCCCATGAAGCAAGTAACAATTCCGTACAGCAATGTTAATTTTGAGGTTTCTGTTCACCAAAGCACAAAATATTTATTTATTATTTACCCTTGCACATAGACATATATTACAGTTCAATTTATATTTTGTTTCAGAAGTAACCATTACGTTTATTCAATAAAAACTATCATTTGTGGTGTGTGCATACAAAAAACGGAATTGTGCTGACTGCCTTCCTTTATCAAATTTTATCCAAGTGATACGAAAAACAATCTGAATCTTTAACCACTTCAATGCGGAGGACGCGCTCAGCGCGTCCTCCGCATTACCGCTGGTATGCGGAGGACGCGCTGAGCGCGTCCTCCCATTGGGGTCAGCGTTCGGCCGGGTTCCGGCCGATCGCTGGCCCCTCCGGTGCGGGCTGACATCCTCGATGTCAGCCACGCATCCGGAACCGCAGCCGCTGGAATTAGGTGTCATCGCGGCAGCGCGATGACACCTAATTCAGGCGCCCCCCCGCATGTGCGGAGGAGGCGCCTGAAAGGGAGGGGGGGAGGTCCTTCGGACCTCTCTCCCTCCCGATCGGCGGCTCTGCAGGGGTTAACCCAGGCACCATTTGGAAGGGCACAGCCTGCCCTTCCAAATGGTGCCTGGCATTAACCCCTGGGGAGCTGGATCGCGAATCGGCGCTGAAAAGCGCCGGTTCGCGATCCTTTTCCGGAGCTGGCCGACATCTTGGATGTCGGCCAAGCCTCCGGGAACTCCCCCTGAGGACTGGCGTCATCGTGCGTACACTTTTTTTTTCTTTTTTTTGGTTTGTTAATGCAGCAATATTGTTCCCATTTCAATTATAATGTGAACAATGATGCTGCACTAACGATTTTTGTATGCGGTGCGTTTGTTAAAAATAGTGTAATTTTCCCCAAAAAAAAATGTAACGAGACCCCATCTCTAATTTTTTTAACAAGTGCACCCCATACAAAATATAACCGCAATTGCTCGCATGTTAAAATGTGAAAAAAAACACTTTACACATTGTAAATTATTGAAAATACATATTTTATTGCATTTTTTGTTATAATATACAGACATGACATAACGTATACATATAATAATGACATATTATGAATCTACCGAGTCTGACGGAAAGAACGATATATAATATGTCTGTGTCATATACTAAAATAAGCCTTCAAAACACGTTTAAACATGATGAGCAAAACCGGTAAAAATGACCTCAGCACAGAGGTGGGAAAAGCCTCAGCAGCGAAAGGGTTAATTAAAAAAATCAGCCATTTTGGATTCAACATTCGCATTCAAAGCGTTCATTGACATTGCTGCAGCACACTGAATTGCTGCAGCGCAGCAATTCAGCAGCTGCTGAGGTATTGAACGGGGCTCTGATGCTCCTGTTGGTAAAAAGCGGTTTCCCTGTGAAATTCTGCTCTGCGGGGCCCTGTGTGTGTGTGTGCAGCTCTGACTGCTGCTTAACCCTCTGATTCAAACCACAATTAAACCCTACAGCCCTGACCTAACCCTTCACCAAACTTTATTTATACACTTCGTGAAAATGAACAATTTGATACAAAGAATAAATCTGCCCTCCATGCACAGAGCTCACACGATAACAGCCAATCACAGCAGCCATCTGGCAGCCATAGCAACCATCAGCTACTCTCAGCATCATCACATAGCCATAGCAACCAGCAGCTTCCCTCCATTATGACATCACAGAGGCCTCGTTACTGGGCATTGCAGATGCACAGTCAGGATGTGGCACAGCATGGGGCAGTCACTTACAGTTCGTAGTATTTATTAGTTGTACTTTAAGGGTTTTTTTGTTGAAAGTTAGATTTGGTTGTTTTTCTTGGGTTTATAGTTACTGGTTTGGTTTTATTCATTGTTTGCTGTATTCGCATTACAGGTTGTTTGTTTTCAGGTTTTGTTTTACATGTTGTTGTTATTGTTTATGTGTTTTTATTTAGTTTGACAAGTTTGCAGTTTTAATTTGTGTTCAATGGTTCTTACGTGTTCTTGTTCTTATTGTGTTTTTATTTCATTTTACGTGATTGTAGTTTCCGTTTGTGTGTATCAGTTATTTATTGGATGTTACAAGTTGTTGTTGTTTATATTGTTTATTTTGTGACATGCGTTTGTAGTTTCACTTTGTGTTTTTCAGTTATTTAATGGACGTTACGTGTTCTTACTGTTTCCGTGTTTTTACTTAATTTTACGCGCTTGTAGTTTCATTTTGTGTTTTCAGTTATTTATTGGTTATTATATGTTATCATTGCTGTTCCTGTGTTTTTATTTAGTTTTATGTGTTTGTATTTTCACTTTATCAGTTACTTATTGGTTGTTACCAGTTATTATTGTTGTGTAAACTGTTTTTACTTATCAGTTATTTGATGGTTATTTTGTGTATTACTGTTTTATTTACTTTCCGCTGCACCGAGGGGGGGGGGGAGCGAGAGGTGGAGCCACTGTTGTGACAATGTTTAGCTGCTACTCTCTACGGTTCCTGTAGCGGAGTGATGGACACGTTGAGACCGGCCTGAGCATTCACCAGGTAAATCATTCAATCCTCATTCATTGACTCACTGATTTCTCAGGCCGTTCATTCCCGTGTGTTTCCACCCGACGGTTTCAAATAAAATTATAAATATAATTCTCTATGAAGCCCCGACATATTCCGTAGCGCTGTACAAATCATGAGACATATTACGCCTGACATTTATGCTCCCTGTGGGCCGGGTCTTCATTGTTTATCTTGTAGTTAATGTTTTACTGTGGAAAAGACGCAAGAAAAAAGTTGCGTCAAAAAAATTGTGTATCACACATTTACTATAAAAACGCAGACTTACCAGTGCGGACAATCACACATTCCGTGTCTGTAAGTAAAAAGAGTGTATTTTACAGCAGATGAACTGTGAAGTGCAGTTTAAAGTGCGGGTTTTATTGTACGTACATGGCAAGTTACTTTTTTTTTATGTAAAAAAGTTTTACTGTAAAAAAAAATAAAAAAATGATTTCATAAAAAAAAAAATTATATTAAAGTTATTTTTAATGTAAAATTAGTGGTTTATGTAAACCTGATTCTTTTACTGTAAACTGGATTTTACCTGGGGCATTGCAAGTTATAGATTGTCTGTGTCGGTGCAGCGTAGCACAAATTATAAAAATAATTTTTATAAAAAAAACGCAAAAAACATTTTCATGTAAACCCTCTTTACAAATAAATCATTTATATATTTTATATATAATTTGTATTTTTATGTGGTTTTTAACCACTTCGGGAAGTTCCCGCTGCTGTGTGGAGGACGCGCTCAGCGTGTCCTGTCTTCCCGGCAGCGAAGCGGCGGTGTGCTCGAGATCCCCCAGCGGCAAACATCCGGCATGTCGGCCCTCACTGTGGGATCATGGGAGACGCGGTGATGTCATCACGCCTGGCGGGATGACGTCACATACAGCGGCCGCATCGACAGCCCTTAGGACCTCTCTATCTCCTCATCGGTAAGGGCTGCAGGGACAAATTAGGCACCGCTGGAAAGTCAAGAGTCTGAGCTTTCCAACGGTGTGCCTCATTATAGTTACAAAAGTAAAGACTTTTTTTAAAAAAATACAAAATTTTAAAAACAGCACACACGGGGTCTCTAAGGCTAGGGTCAGACGAATGCATTTTTCGCGTCGTCCGTGAAAAAGTGCGTTCGAACGAATGGAGGTATTTTTTCACGGAATACGCGACAGCGGTCATACGATGCGCATTTTCGTCCGTGATTTTGTACGGATCATCAATAAAACCCTTTTTGCGTCTGGACGTTATGTTGGCCGGACATTAGCAGCGTTTGACGTCTCCTAATCACGCACACATGCTCTAGCGGGCGCAGCGCACTCTGTACGTCACTACTAGCGGTATCACGTTCTCAAAAAAATGCGTTTGTTAGCCACTTGCATTGCGCGGCCACACTTTCGTGCGTTTCATTGGCCGTCATTTGCTGCTACTACGGCCGTGATAAAGTGCGGCTGTACGTGCGTTCGCACTGCGTTCGTCTGACCCTAACCTAAGAGCAGTAAAAAAATCCAAACTGCCCAGAGGCCCCCAAACCCCACATTTAATAAAATTACAATTCCCTTTTTATTATTTTATTTCATATTTTCTTGTTACAGCTATGCGATCACTGTAGTAACAATGATCACTTAGCTGTCACAATTGTCACTGCCACCTCCAACATGGCCACTGTGGATACAAATGTAACCCTAAAATGACCCCGTAACCTAGTGATTGGCCCTCCAGCCAATCACGGGGATGAATTTTTCAAATCTTGATAATTTTACATTTGTATCCTCAGTCTGCATGTGGATTGCGAGGTGTTACAGTGTCGCAGAGGCTTTCCTCATAAAATAGGTGATAAATTGCTAATACACACACAAATATATATATATGCACATACACACACACACACACATATATATAGAATATATATTACAGTTGTGTTCAAAATTATTCAACCCCCAATGCTGTAAAGGGTTTAGGGAATTTAGTGTACATTTGTAATTGTATTCAGAATGAAATCCTACAAGTACTTTTTAAAGAACCATATGCAACTAAAATGACATCAATTGGTTTTGTAATACAGTAGTAAATGTTTCTTTTGTGAATTCTTCATTGACACAATTATTCAACCCCTTAAAGACTACCACTCTGAAGAACAGAGGTTCATTCAAGTGTTTTCAATCAGGTATTGAAAACACCTGTGGATGTCACGGAGCAGCAATAAAGCATAATAAGCACCGATTAGGCAGCTTTAAAATGACTGTGATACTCAGCTCCTTCTAGACATTTACTGGTGTGGTTACAAACATGGTGAAGTCAAGAGAATGGTCCAGGAAGACAAGAGAAGAGGTGATTCCTCTTCACAGGAAGGGCAATGGCTATAAGAAGATTGCAAAGATGTTAAACATACCAAGAGAGACCATAGGAAGCATCATTCGCAAATTCAAGGCAAAGGGCACTGTTGAAACGCTACCTGGTCGTGGCAGAAAGAAGATGCTGACTTCGACTGCTGTGCGCTACCTGAAGCGTAGAGTGGAGAAAAGTCCCCGTGTAACTGCTGAGGAACTGAGAAAAGATTTGTCAGATGTGGGTACTGAAGTTTCAGCTCAGACAATACGGCGCACACTGCGTAATGAAGGCCTCCATGCCAGAACTCTCAGGCGCACCCCCTTGCTGTCTCCAAAGAATAAGAAGAGTCGACTGCAGTATGCCAAAAGTCATGTGGACAAACCACAGAAGTTTTGGGATAGTGTTCTGTGGACTGATGAAACAAAATTAGAACTGTTTGGGCCCATGGATCAACGCTATATTTGGAGGAGGAAGAACAAGGCCTATGAAGAAAAGAACACCTTGCCTACTGTGAAACATGGCGGGGGGTCAATCATGCTTTGGGGCTGTTTTGCTTCTGCAGGTACAGGGAAGCTTCAACGTGTGCAAGGTACCATGAATTCTCTTCAGTACCAGGAGATATTGGATGACAATGTGATGCAGTCCGTCACAAACCTGAGGCTTGGGAGACGTTGGACCTTTCAACAGGACAATGATCCCAACCATACCTTCAAGTCCACTAGAGCATGGTTGCAGATTAAAGGCTGGAACATTTTGGAGTGGCCATCGCAGTCACCTGACTTAAATCCGATTGAGAACCTCTGGTGGGACTTAAAGAAAGCAGTTGCAGTGCGCAAGCCTAAGAATGTGACTGAACTGGAGGCTTTTGCCCTTGACGAAAGGGCGAAGATACCCGTAGATCGCTGCAAGACACTTGTGTCAAGCTATGCTTCACGCTTAAAAGCTGTTATAACTGTAAAAGGATGTTGTACTAAGTACTAAGATTGAATGTCACTTGGGGGTTGAATAAAACTGATAATGATGAGCACAGAAAAGACATTTGTGGTTATTTCATTATAAATGTTATGTTATATTTGTCTGACCTACACGTGCCTCTTTGATTTAATTGTAAGCAAGATGACTGAATGATCAAAATTAATGTCAAACTGGCCAAAACACTCAATTTCAGTGGGGGTTGAATAATTTTGAACACAACTGTATATACGCACACACGTGCATATATATATGCACATATATATATATTTATAAAATATAGATACTATCAAACGTAATTTTCTTTTGAAAATACATTTTCAGAAAGCTAATTATGGCTAAAAGGTTTCTAAGCGCTGAGGAAGTAGCTGACATCCTTATGATGTCAGACTCTGATTCCAGCGCTGATGAATCTTTTCAAAGATTCATACAGCGACTTTGTCCCTGGAGCATCGTCAGATAATGACAGTTCCAGCGACGATGAACTATGTGATGAGCCACGGCGTGGCCACACGGAGTTCCCAGGGTGCTCCCGTGGTAGTGCAGGGATCGCACGGTCTGTGGTTGCACTACCTAATCCTGTACCGGCCCAGCGGCCCATTGCAGGGGTATTTGCAACACAGGCTGCGGCGTTGCCTGAACCAGGATCTGACTGGATCTCCCCTAATATGGTCCACCCAGAATTGTCACAATTTTATGGCAATCCTGGTATCCTAGTGGACACCATTAATTTTGAACCCATCAACTTTTTTCAGCTATTTTCAGATGATGGGTTCTGGGAATTTATTGTTCAGCAGAGCAATCTGTATGCTGAACAATATTTTCAAGGTCTAGGGGCAGAATTGTTGCCAAGTGCGAGGGCACGTAAATGGACCAGACCAGTTTGCTAGATATGAGGAAGTTCTGGGGCCTCACTCTGCAGATGGGGATCATGTAAAAGCCAAGCATATCCTCATACTGGTCAAAAAAGAGTACCCAAAGTACCCAAGAGTACCGTGAGCAGGGACAGATATTTATTGCTCCTGCGGTATTTGCATTATAACGATAATTCAAATGCTTTGCCCCGTGACCACCCAGATAACGACGGACTGTACAAGTTGCGGCCACCATCTGATGGCAAGATTTGAAGAGTTATACACTCCAGGCCAAAACTTGTCAGTCGACGAGTCCTTGCTGCTTTACAAGGGACGTCTTGTTTTCAAGCAGTACATCCCTTCAAAGCGAGCTCGCTATCGGATAAAACTTTATAAGCTGTGCGAAAGCTCCAGTGGATATATGTATCGTTTTCGTGTATACACTGTTAAGGACTCGCAGTTGGCCCCTCCTGACTGCCCCCCTCTCTCTCCACCACTGAAAAAATAGTGTGGGACCTCGCTTATCCATTATTCAGTAAAGGTTACTGTATTTATACAGATAACTTTTACACGGGTGTGCCACTGTACAAATTTTTGTACAGCAATGGCACTGGAGCCTGTGGCACGATCCGTTCGAATAGGAAAGGCTTTCCAACAAAACAGTTTGGAAAGCAAAAGAGAGAAACATCTGCTTTGCGCTGTGGGGAATTGCTGGCTGTGAAATTCACAGACAAAAAGGATGTGCATTTGCTTACAACAATACATAATGAATGCACATCTGCAGTTCACGTCAGATGGAGAGATTCCCCTTTCCTAAATCCCCTATGTGTTCAGGATTATAAATCGATACATGGGGGGAGTGGACAAGTCTGACCAGATGCTTGTACCATATCTGGCTTCTCGCAAGGCATATGTATGGTACGAAAAGCTGGCAGTCCATCTGATACAGATGTCAATGCTTAACGCATTCATCTTGTATCAGGCCACTCATGCCTGACGGATAACATTCCTAAAATTTCAGGAATCTGTTATCGATTGCCTTCTCTGTCCAGAAGAGAATGCTCCAGTTGTTGGAGATGTGGAGGATGTAATTAGGTTGCGTGACCGCCACTTTCCTGACTACATTACACCAACTGAAAAACGATTGACCCCATGTAAAAGGTGTCGGGTTTGCGTGCGGCAAGGGCGGCGTAAGGAAAGCGCCTTCACTGTCCCGACTGTCCCTCCAAATCAGGTCTTTGTGTGCCTGGTTGCTTTAAGATTTATCATACAGTGAAACATTACTAGTGGCACTGAATTACTAGTGGACTGAATTGTTTCTCGGCTGAGAATAAACAGATTTCAGGTTGAGGTATGCCACTGATTCTGTGCTTCTTGATAAATCTGGCAATAGCGCCGTTAAGATCTTTACAGATCTTGATGACATTCTGATGGACACGGTGCAGTGTAATCTGGACAGAGCTTGCCCGGATAATGCTGGCATTTATTCCTGGATAGTGCTATTCCTCTAAATTTTCCCAAATACAAAACAAAACCAGCCTCATTATTTTATAGCAGTGTTAATTCTCAAACGTTAATAAAAAAACTACCCACCCCGGTTCAAAACCCACCATGGTTCAAAATCCACTCCGGTTCACTACCCACCACGATTCACTACCCACTCCGGTTCACTACCCGCCACGGTTGAAAACCCATCATGGTTCACTACCCACTCCGGTTCACTACCCACCACGGTTCACTACCCACCACGGTTCACTACCCACCTACAGTTCACTACCCACCCCCAGTTATAATGTAATTCACCCCACATATAATAAAATAGGTTGCCCCATCCCCAACAATCTGATGTCCTCCATACTTCAGATGTAGAAAGAAGCCTCTGAAGACAGATTTAACTGCAGTGTTAATGGTGTGTCTTCAACTTCTTTGGCTCTTCCCTTTTCGTTGCCCCTTCCCTTCACCCACTTCCCTTACCTCTCTTCTTTCATGAATGGTGTGTGATTCAGTGAGTGAAACAGATGTGAATGGGGGGGGTGTTTCTATTCCACCCCCTTTAATCCTCATTGTGTTTCCCTTTTGCCCTTTTGTATCTTTCTCTTCTCCCCTTCCGTGTTTCTGAACTTTTCCCTTCTTTGCCCCCCCTTAACGTCACCCACTCCACTTTTACTAGCTTCTTGCATGAAAGATGTGTGATTCAGTGAGTGAAACAGATGTGAAAGATGTGCGAATGTTCAGTAACCTGGTTGGGGCCTTGACGTGAAGTTACTGCTCACATGGATGCCCCATGTGCCAATCCAACTGATTGAGTGAAAGCAAAATGTGTGGTAGGCATGTTGTATGTTTGTGCAGCATTTTGAGTCACTATACAATTGTTGATACACTATATAATTGTTGAGCACAAATTCATGGGAAAAATTTTGTGAGTGGATTTTCTTTTAAGTAGGCATACCTGCAATTAAATGGCTTTAGCTCAACAGGAAATTAAAACAGGCCACATAATGTATATATTAGGAGAAACTAGACATCCAGATGAATCAAATGAGGGGTTACATAAAATTCTATCATAGAAATAGAGCACGCAACAACATGTGGAATTTACAGTTTGTTTTTTTTCCGCAAAATGCCAAATTTCACAAGTTGTTGCGGGCTCAATATTTATGATCGAATAATAAGTATCCCCTCGTTTGATTCATCTGGAAGTCTACTTTGTCCTGATATATACTTTATTTGGCCTATTTTAGATCCCTGTTGAGCTAGAGCCATTTAATTGCAGGTATGCCTCCTTTCAAAAACCACCATAAAAAGCTTCTCTAAATTTAATTTAATTTAATAAATGTAATATATATATTTTTTTAAACGGCATTTATTATTTTTAATAGGGATGTGCAATTCGTTTCGTACAGATTTGTTTTTCCTACGAAATTTACCATTTTCGTGCTTCCGAGGGCATCCTGAATCCGAATTTTCGACCACACGAAAAAAAATGCTTAAAAGATCCTAAAAAGTCTAAAAGTAAAGAGACTTTTTACTGTAGAATATTATAAGCTATGGTTTATTAGATATTGAATTAAAACTGGAATATTTTTAAAATTGAAGCCTATGGGATACAACATTTCCCACACTATTGAATTTGATATCAATTATCGAATTTGAAATCAAATTTCGAATTGATATCAACTATCAAATTGATCTTAATTTACAAAACAAGTAATACTCAGCAAAGGACTTTATGAAACAAATTAATTTAATTTCACTGTTTAATTTGACTCAAGTACAAAATCCGTGACACAGTTTAATATTTAATAGGGATGTGCGTTTCGATTCGGACCGATTTGTTTTTTTTTCACGAATCCGGCTGATTCGGTGCTTTGGATTCGTCCGATGTTCTGAATCAGATCGGCACCAAAATACCCGAAAAAAAATTCCGATCCGAAACAAAATAATTTCGTTATTTCGTATGAACGTGAAATCTGTAAAATCGCAAGTCATTTTCATTCCATTCATGATTTCAGTTCCATTTCGGACATTGTATTTTTCAGTTCCATTGCTGATTCCGTAATTTCGTATCGTTTCGATCAAATTCGATAGTTACTTGATATCCATTTGATAGTTCATTTCAAGTTCGATAGTTGCAGCATATGAATCCTCACACTGCCGGGCAGCACCTCTACAGTATAATTAATGCAGCATATGAATCCTCACACTGCCGGGCAGCACCTCTACAGTAGACTTAATGCAGCATATGAATCCTCACACTGCCGGGCAGCACCTCTACAGTATAATTAATGCAGCATATGAATCCTCATACTGCAGGGCAGCACCTCTACAGTATAATTAATGCAGCATATGAATCCTCACACTGCAGGGCAGCACCTCTACAGTATAATTAATGCAGCATATGAATCCTCATACTGCAGGGCAGCACCTCTACAGTATAATTAATGCAGCATATGAATCCTCACACTGCCAGGCAGCACCTCTACAGTATAATAATGCAGCATATGATTCCGCACACTGCAGGGCAGCACCTCTACAGTATAATTAATGCAGCATATGAATCCTCATACTGCAGGGCAGCACCTCTACAGTATAATTAATGCAGCATATGAATCCTCACACTGCCAGGCAGCACCTCTACAGTATAATTAATGCAGCATATGAATCCTCATACTGCAGGGCAGCACCTCTACAGTATAATTAATGCAGCATATGAATCCTCACACTGCAGGGCAGCACCTCTACAGTATAATAATGCAGCATATGATTCCGCACACTGCCGGGCAGCACCTCCACAGTAGAATTAATGCAGCATATGATTCCGCACACTGCTGGGCAGCACCTCTACAGTATAATTAATGCAGCATGTGAATCCACACACTGCCGGGCAACACCTCTACAGTATAATAAATGCAGCATATGATTCCGCACACTGTCGGGCAGTACCTTTACAGTATAATAATGCAGCATATGATTCTGCACACTGTCGGCCAGCACTTCTATAGTATAATTAATGCAGCATATGAATCCTCACACGGCCGGGCAGCACCTCTACAGCAGTGATGGGCCGAACACCCCCGTGTTTGGCTCGCATTCGAACTGAAAAAGTTTGAATTCGAACGAGAACACAATTCGAACTCAATGCAAGTCTATGGGGCTCAAAAGTTCGAATTTTAAAGTGCCCTCCAAGAGGGCATATATGCAGGATATTGGCCATAAAAGGTGTATGGGGGTCTGGGTACTGCCCGGGGACAGGAAACAATGAAAATAAAGTAAAAAAAAAACAACAACTTTTTTTTTTTTTTTTAAATAAAGATATGTGCACCGATTCAGATATCGACTATCGATTTTTAAATGAACTATCAAATGGATATCCATTTGTTAGTTCATTTCAAGTGTTAAAAAAGGTGTGGGAAATGTTTTACTCCATAGGCTTCAATGTTAAAAATGGTGTGGAAAATGTTTTACCCCATAGGCTTCAATGTTAAAAATATTCCCGTTTTAATTAAATATCTAATAAACCGTTGCTAGTAATATTCTGCAGTAAAGAATCTCTTATTTTTTTTAATCATCAATTCGAATTGATCCGAAAATTCAAATTGATCTAAAATTTTGAATTGATGCGAAATTTCGATTCGAAACGAAAATGGTCCGAAACGAGCTGAAACGAAAAAAAAAACACCTGGAAAAAAACGAAACAAATTTTTTAGCGGTGCACATCTCTAATTTTTAACAAAAAACTGTTTTTATTATTTTATTTAAAAGACCTTTTTGTATTTTTTTTTAACAGTCGCACAGCCTGCTGCAAGCCCCGACTCTGAATCAGTCCTCCTGCCCAAACCGTGACGCTATCCTCCTGCCCAAGCCTTGTCGCAGACCTCCTGCCCAAGCCGTGGTGGATTCCATTTGCCCAAGCCAGGATGCTGTTCTCCTGCCCAAGCCTTGTCGCATTCCTCCTGCGTAAGCCGTGTCCCTGAATCAGGCCTCCTGCCAAGCCATGGTGGATTTCACTTGCCCAGCCGTGACCCTGAATGAGTCCTCCTGCCGCAAGCCAAGGCACAGTATTCCTGCCCAAGCCGTGGCGCAGTCCTCCTGCCCAAACGTGGCCCTGAATCAGGCCTCATGCCCAAGCATTGTCGCAGACCTCCTGCCCGAGCCGTGATGGATTCCACTTGCCCAAGCCAGGACTCTGTCCTCCTGCCCAAGCCTTTTCGCAGTCCTCCAGCCTAAGCCGTGTCCCTGAATCAGGCCTCCTGTCCAAGCCATGATGCCTCCTGCCCAGCCGTGACCGTTAATCAGTCCTTCTGCCGCAAGCCAAGGCACAGTCCTCCTGCCCAAGCTGGACCACTGTCTCCCTACCCAAGCTGGGACACTGTCTCCTTGCCCAAGCTGGAACACTGTCTCCCTACCTAAGCTGGGACACTGTCTCCTTACCTAAGCTGGGACGCTGTCTCCCTGTCCAAGCTGGAGCACTTTCTCCCTGCCCAAGCTGGAGCATTGTCTCCTTACCTAAGCTGGGACACTGTCTCCCTGCCCAAGCCGTGACTTTGAATCAAGTCGTGGCTCTGGCACATTCCACCTGCTGCAAGCCATGGCATATTTCACCTGCCACAAGCCTTGACCCTGGCACATGACACCTACCTCAAGCTGTGGCACATTCCACCTGCCGCAAGCTGTGGCACATTCCTCCAGCCACAAGTCGTGGCCCAGTTCACAAGACCTTGACACAGTCCTCCTACAGCAAACCATGACCTTGACACATTTCACCTGTTGCAAGCCGTGGCACATTCCACCTGTTGCAAGCCATGGCACATACCACCTGTTGCAAGCCATGACCTTCACACAGTCCACCTAATGCAAGTCGTGGCCCTGGCACATTCCATCTGCTGCAAGCCATGGCATATTTCGCCTGCCACAAGCCTTGACCCTGGCACATGACACCTACCTCAAGCTGTGGCACATTCCACCTGCCACAAGCCGTGGCCCAGTTCACAAGACGTTGACACAGTTCTCCTACAGCAAACCATGACCTTGACATATTCCAACTGTTGCAAGCCGTGGCACATTCTACCTGCTGCAAGCCATGGCACATTCCACCTGCTTCAAGCCGTAGCACATTCTATCTGCTGCAAGCCGTAGCACATTCTACCTGCTGCAAGCCATGGCACATTCCACCTACAGCAAGCCATGGCACATTCCACCTACCTCAAGCTGTGGCACATTCCACCTGCCGCAAGCTGTTGCACATTCCACCTGCCACAAGCCGTGGCCCAGTTCACAAGAACTTGACACAGTCCTCCTAGAGCAAACCATGACCGTGACATATTCCAACTGTTGCAAGCCGTGGCACATTCCACCTGCTGCAAGCCATGGCACATTCCAGCTGCTGCAAGCCGTGGCACATTCCACCTGCTGCAAGCCATGGCACATTCCACCTGCTGCAAGCCGTAGCACATTCTACCTGCTGCAAGCCATGGCACATTCCACCTACAGCAAGCCATGGCACATTCCACCTGCTGCAAGCCGTGGCACATTCCACCTGCTGCAAGCCGTGGCACATTCAACCTGCTGCAAGCCAAGGCACATTCCACCTACAGCAAGTCGTGGCACATTCCTCCTACTGCAAGCCGTGGCACATTCCACCTGCTGCAAGCCGTGGCACATTCCACCTGCTTCAAGCCGTGGCACATTCCACCTGCTGCAAGCCGTGGCATATTCCACCTGCTGCAAGCCATGGCACATTCCACCTGCTGCAAGCCGTGGCACATTCAACCTGCTGCAAGCCAAGGCACATTCCACCTACAGCAAGCCATGGCACATTCCACCTGCTGCAAGCCGTGGCACATTCCACCTGCTGCATATCAAGGCACATTCCACCTACGGTAAACCATGGAACATTACACCTGCTGCAAGCTGTGGCCTTGGCACTGTCCGAGTCCTTCGCTTCCTTCCTGTGGAGCCTGACCCCGTTCTCCCGTCTGTCCTGTAGAGCAGAAAAAATCGAGTCTCTTTTTAATTCAGAAAAGCCAATAAATGACACAAAAAAACATTTAATGAGTGTGAGGAGCTTTGTATCCAAGTATGTAATGCAGGGCTTGACAAATTTGCTTTGAATCTAGGAGTCAGCTAAAAAAGTTAGGAGCCAGTTTTTTTCTTCTCTTAATAAGCAAGAGATAGTCTCCAGTCTCTGCTTGTCCCTCACTGCTATTAGTTTTCACGGGTCCATAAGAGAAGGGGTGCTGTGCTTTTAAAGAATGTGTGGATATATATATAAAATTTAATACACAAGTCATTTTATCCTCTGGATCAGCTGGCATGTGTTACATGTGTCACTCTGCCAGCCACACACACTCACTCTGCCAGCCACACACACACTCACTCTGCCAGACACACACACTCACTCTGCCAGACACACACACACACACACACAATACCACTCTGCCAGCCACACACACAATCAGTGTGTGTGTGGCTGGCAGAGTGTGTGAGTGTGTGGCTGGCAGAGTGTGTGAGTGTGTGGCTGGCAGAGTGAGTGTGTGGCTGGTAGAGTGTGTGTGTGGCTGGTAGAGTGTGTGTGGCTGGCAGAGTGTGTGTGTGTGTGGCTGGCAGAGTGATTGTGTGTGTGGCTGGCAGAGTTATTGTGTGTGTGTGTGCATGTGCGGCTGGCAGAGTGATTGTGTGTGTGTGTGTGTGTGTCATAGGCCCCAGCTCACATGGCTATATTTGTCCCAACTCATACATGGGTATATTTACCCCTGCTCACACACATGGGTATATTGCCCCCAGCTCACACATGGGTATAATTGCCCCAGTTCACATGGATATTTTTGCTCCAGCTCACACATGGGTATATTTGCCCCCAGCTCATACATGGATATATATTGCCCCAGCTCATACGTGGGTATATTGCCCCCAGCTCATAAATGGATATATATTGCCCCAGCTCATACGTGGGTATATACTGTGCCCAGCTCATACATGGGTATATACTGTACCCAGCTCATACATGGGTTTATATTGCCCTCAGCTCATACATGGTTATAAACTGCCCCCAGCTCACGCATGGGTATATACTGCCCCAGCTCATACATGGGCAGATATTGCCCCCAGCTCATACATGGGTATATATTGCCCCCAGCTCATACATGGGTATATATTGCCCCAGCTCATACATGGGTATACACTGCCCCAGCTCATACATGGGTATATACGGCCTCCAGCTCATACATGGGTATATATTGCCCCAGCTCATACATGGGTATATACTGTCCCCAGCTCATACATGGGTATATATTGTCCCCAGCTCATACATGGGTATATATTGTCCCCAGCTCTCAGCTGCCAGGCCCTGCCGGCGTGCTTCTCACTAGATCAAGACAAGAAAGACCTCCTGACTGACTGATGAAGCCAGGTGACGCTGGCGAAACGCATTTCAGATTATGTTGATTTTATATCCTTGTTTAAATACCGCTTTTTATGCCAATATTTTATTAAATAAAAAAAGGGCATTTTAAAGTTCCGGATCCGATGCCTTTCTTGTTCCCCTTGACCACTCCTGCTGGATTCCGGAGACTGTATGCCGTAAAGGAGGTTAGAGGCTACCTAAAGGACCTCACAGGCTGTTCATTCCCAGAGCCAGGCGAAGAGGCTCTGGGTCTAGTAAGTACCCCATAGGGGAGAATTAAAAGGGGCAAATACTGCCAAATGCTGCACAATTGTGTTTCCCTTGTCTGTCTTATATTTCTCTCTCTAGGGACCATCTGAAAAAGATAGATTTTTCATAGATGCTGGAGAATCTACCTAAATTATTGTCCAGATATGTTTACTTGCTGTAAAAGTGTCATGCAGAATATATATAAATCTTGACACATATGCACCTAAGGGATTCCCTTTCTACAATGCAATTTATTGAAATGGGCTGTCAGGGGGTACTCGGGTGAAAAAAGGTTGGGAACCACTGATATAGAGCACCATCACACACGGCCACAGAGTCTCACATGTATTACCCACACACATAAAGCCCCGCTCAGACTCTGAGAACTCTCATCAGATCCAGTCTATCCATGTCCATATCATAATCAATTTCTAATCCATGTCTTCCTTGGTTTGGGCTATGGTTACACATACATGATCACCAGAGGGGGCACCAGGCTGTCATCTTCTATTGTTCTCCTGGTCCCTCTTTGCACCGTATATATTTGCTTTACGTGTTTCATTAAAGGTTCCACTTGTTTTTACCACAAACCTGTGTCCCGTCTCACTTTTGTTGGGGAACGCAGCACTGTACCTGGGTACTTGCCCTAATAACTCCCTCCTTATATCATCAAGATCTTCTTGAAGTGGGACCACTTTATGACTATACAAAAGAAAAAACAATAATGTACTGTGCCCCTATAACCAGTAGGGTAGTACTAGGATAAATGGCTGTGAAGAAACACCCGTTGTGCGTTTCGCTGCAAATTTGCATGTCTGACCCTCCATGTAAAATAGCCTTATGCTGATAGGTGACTTGCACATTTGCGCCTGAAGAAGCTGCTGAATATAATCAGCGAAACGCGGTCAAGTGTTTCTTCACAGCCATTAACGCTAGCACTATCCTACTGGTTACAGGGTATCGGGATCCTGTATTGGGTTGTCGTTTGTTTGTCTAATCAACCCTTTTGCTGCTGAGGCTTTTCACACCTCTGTACCTCTGTGCTGAGGTAATTTTTACCACTTTCGCTCATCATGTTTAACCGCGTTTTGAAGCCATATTTTGATATATGACCCAGACATATTATATATCGTTCTTTCCGGCAGACTCATAATATGTCATTATTATATGTATACGTCATGTCCTGTCTGTATATTATAACAAAAAATGCAATAAAATTAGAATTTTCAATAATTTATTATGTGTAAAGTGGGGTTTTTTTCACATTTTAACATGCGATCGTTTGCGGTTATATTTTCTATGGAGTGCGCTTGTTAAAAAAATTAGAAATGGGGACTCGTTACATTTTTTTTTTAGGAAAATGTCGCTATTTTTAACAAACGCACCGCATACAGAAATCGTTAGTGCAGCATTATTGTTCACATTATAATTGAAATGGGAACAATATTGCTGCATTAACAAAACAAAAAAAAACGTGTTTTTTTTAAAAAAAAATTAAATATTTTTTTATTTATAATTTTTTTGAAAAAAACTTTTTCCACGGCATGTTTGGTATCGTTGGAAAGGCCATGCTCTGGCCGATCCAACGATATCAAACATTAACCCCTAGCTCCCACGGATCGGGAGATAGGGGGTTCATTGGAACCCCCTATCTCCACCATTGCTGGCAGCTAGGGGTTAACTCCAGGACTGGCGTCATCGTGCTATGCACGATGACGCCAGTCCTCAGGGGGAGTTCCCGGAGGCTTGGCCGACATCCAAGATGTCGGCCAGCTCCGGGAGAGGATCACGATCCGGCGCTTTTCAGCGCCGAATCGTGATCCGGCTCCCCAGGGGTTAATGACAGCCACCTTTTGGAAGGGCAGGCTGCGCCCTTCCAAACGGTGCCTGGAATGACATCTAATGACCCCGCCGGGTCCCGGAGTGCTGGGCTGAGCGCGTCCATAGCACAGGAGAACCACTTGGCTGGACGCGCTGAGCGCGTCCATAGCAGCCAAGTGGTTAATGAGGGTTTATCGTCCCTAGATAATCGGTGACCAGTTTTTTCCTCATAGGAATACTGGACCCACTTAGGGCATTTTCTTGACGTGTAGTCTTGTTATTTATGTTGTTTATTTAACTTTTGGCTGGGAACCCTGCTTGGTCTCATTCTGCCCCCCTTGCCCAAATCTCAGATTCTTACCTGTCTTAAAACAGAAACTATCAGGGTTTTCCAAGGAGATTCGAAAAGTCACCGCACGTTTGGTGTCTTTTCGTTCCCTGCACTTCGGCGATCCTAGTTCACCGACACTGCGGTGTATTCAGCAAGCACTGCAGGGCCCCCCGTAGTGCAGGGAAAACCTGCCGCAAATCCGCAGAACACACCACAAAACCCGAACACTCACCGAAACCCGCAGAAACAGCTGGATTAACCACGCCGGAGAAACCAGACTAGCCGCCGATCACAGTGCAGAGCAGCCGCCGGAAAAAGCCGACACTCAGACGAACGAGGTGAAAGAGAAAAAAAAAACAGTTTGCTTGAAAGTTTGAAAATTGAAACGTTGTTTGCAAAAAAAACTACTGAACGAAAATGTCTGGAATTTACACATAAGGTCCAATGAATGATAATAAAAAGGACTGTTACAGAAAAAAGAAATGATTTAATAAAAAAAAGGAAAAAAATGGATAAAAAAGTTTGCAAAAAAAATGCCTAAAAGATCCGAAAAAATCTATAGAGAGACTTTTTGCTGCAGAATAAAATAATAAACGGTTTATTAGACGTTGGATTAAAACAGGAATATTTTTAACATTGAAGCCTATGTGATTCTCCTGAATAAACCTGCCGAATGAGACCACCGAACAGCAGGGCACTTTGGCAACTTTTCCCTGCAGTTATATGTCTCTGGATAGATTAACCAGGGCTCAAAATTTCAGGTCCTGAGCCACTAGCCAGCCCTTATAAGTTACTCGCCATCAGTTATCCTACCTAACCCAGTCCCATACAGGAAGAGTCCTCCCTCCATGCTGTTCCCCTCCCTCTTCATGCTCAGCTCCCCTCTTCATGCTCTGTTCCTCCCTCTTCATGCTCTGTTCCCCCCTCTTTATGTTCAGTCCCCCGTCTTCATGCTCAGCTCCCCCCTCTTCATGCTCTACTCCCTCTTCATGCTGTTCCCCCTCCCTCTTCATGTTGTTCCCCCTCCTTCTTCACGTTCTGTTCCTCCCTCTTCATGCTGTTCCCCATCTTCATGCTCTGTTCCCCCTCCCTCTTCATGCTCTGTTCCCCTCTTCATGCTGTTCCCCCCTCTTCATGCTGTGTTCCTCCCTCTTCATGCTGTTCCGCCATCATGTTCTGTTCCCCCCCTCTTCATGCCGTTCCCTCTTCATGCTGTTCCCCCTCTTCATGTTCAGCTCCCCATCTTTGTGCTCGGTTCTCCCCCTCTTCATGCTCAGCTCCCCCTTCATGCCGTTCCCCCCTCCTTCTTCATGTTCTGTTCCTCCCTTTCATGCTCTGTTCTCCCCCTTCATGCTGTTTCCCCCTCTTCATGCGCAGCTCCCCTTTTCATGCTCAGTTCCCCCCCTCTTCATGCTCAACTCCCCCTCTTCATGCTCTGTTCTCCCCCTTTTCATGCTCAGCTCCCCCCTCTTCATGCTCAGCTCCCCCCTGTTCATGCTCTGTTCTCCCCCTTTTCATGCTCAGCTCCCCCCTCTTCTTGCTCTGTTCTCCCCCTTTTCATGCTCAGGTCCTCCCACTTCATGCTCTGTTCTCCCCCTCTTCATGCTCATTACCTTAGTTTGTGATAGCAGCCAGCAGCAGGGCTTTGCTTGTTCCTCTGTGCAGCTGCATGTGGTGAGGCTCTGGGAGGAAGTGATGTTATATGATCACTTCCTCCCAGCGCTGCAGAGTCACGTGACTGGCTGAGAGGAAGCAGATTTGTTACTGGAGCTGTGCCCCAAGTCAGCGCTGTGGAGCATCACGCTGCAGTTTAAAGGTGGCAGCCCTGGTCAGTGCTAGTGCTAGTATGGAGCCAACGCTAGCACCTTAAAGGGAATGCCAGTGTCAGCTCCATGATGACACTAGCATTCTCATGACGGTTCAATTCCCAGTTTCCGGGGGCTCGCCTGAGCCTGGAGGCCGGCCGAGCAGCCTGCGACAGCCGGAGGACAGTCACCGCTGGAGCTCAGGGCTGAAGTAGGAGGATGTTGCCTACACATACTCACCTACCTCGGCCCTGAGCTCCTCCAGCGATGGCAGTCCTGCATCCATTGTTCTCTCTCTCCGTTGGTCGCTGGGATGATGCCACGAAAGCCTTTGACGTCACATATACCGGCATACATACAGCCTCAGTGCATGCCGCTAACACCTTCGACAAAGATTTCTGGTCAGTTCTGGGATCCCGCACTCCGGGAGATTTAATTATTTGGGGGGGATTTTAACGCCACGCTTTGCGCAGCTGTAGACAGATCAGGACAGGGTGCCCCCACGCATTCTCCTCTTTTACACGGGCTATGAGCTTGGTAGACGTCTGTCAAGTACAACACCAGGGGGAGAGAGACTACACATTTCTGTCGCACCCCCACAAGACTTACTTGAGTATTGATTATTTCCTTGCTTCCCCAAACAGCTTAAAGGTCATTGACACCTCTTCTACTGGTTCCATCACTTGGTCTGACCACGCGGATATTCACATAGGCCCGGTGGGGTTGGGAGGCTCGGTGAATAGGAGATGGCGACTCTACCCAATACTGCTTACGAGACCGGACATTACGGATGGGATAACTGTGGATTGGACTGAATTTTTTTAACTGAATTCGCGGGATGAGGTTCCCACCTCGGTGGTATGGGCGGCCCATAAGGCTGTGATTCGAGGCTCCTTTATTAAATATGGGTCCCATTATAAAAAATGTAAATCCAGTATCTGAGCATTTTTATAGACTGCCCTGTGGGATAAAGAGACAGCGTACAAGACTGACCCCTCAGAGGCCTCTTTCTCGGCACTTCAAGCCGTGCGACAGGCCTTGAACCAACTGTTGGTGGATGACGGACGCTTCATGATTTGGACTAGACATACATATTTTGAGCGGGGCAATAAAATGGACAACCATGATCTGGCCCATAAGCTGAGACCGCGACTTTACTCGGCTCCGATCTGTAAGCTTAGGAACCGAGAGGGATCGGTGATATCTTCCCCACCTAACATTAACAACCTACTGACCTCTTTTTATATGGATCTCTATAATCGCTCCCCTTCCCACACGGCCGACAACCACACTTTATGTCAAGATATCAGAGACTTCGAGATCTTCTCTAAGTCTGCCCACGATCGGGGAGGAGCAGGCCAGGAACCTGGTAGTGTCCTTCTCTGCGGAAGAACTTGCAGAGGTGATAAAAGGGATGAAACCACATAAGGACCCGGATGATTTCACCACGGCATATTACAAATCCTTCTCGGCTGTGCTGGTCCCCCACCTGCTCCTTCTCTTTAACGCCCTCCTGACAGGGGGACAGCTCACCCAAGAATCGTTGTCTGCCTTCATCGTGCTGATCCCCAAACCAAACAGAGACCCCTTACAGTCGGAAAATTATCACCCCATCTCCCTTTTAAATACAGATGTGAAGAGCTTCACCAAACTTCTATCTAATAGATTGGATACCCTATTACCCCGTTTGGTACACCCGGACCAAGTTGCTTTTATCCCAGGCCGACAGGCCTTTGATAACACGAGCCGGGCTGTTGACCTCTTATGGCATGCGTTCTCTTCCCGAACGCCCTTGGTTTTTTTATCGCTTGACGCAGAAAAATCTTTTGACAGGGTTGAGTGGCCCTACCTATTTTTAGTCCTAGAACGTTTCAGCTTCCCGATGAAGTTTATAGCAGCGGTCCGCGCCATGTATGCCTCCCCTTCAGCTAGTATAGTATTACTCTATGCCCCCCCACCCCTTTCCAGATTTTTAACGGCACCCGCCAGGGTTGCCCTTTATCCCCGGCACTTTTCGCCCTTATCCTGGAACCTCTACTGCATGCTATCCGGCACTCTGACAGTATAACCGGGATAGGGGTGGGCGACCAGTCTTACGTTGACTCCGCTTACGCAGATGACATTTTCTCTCTATCTGACCCCACCAGGTCCCTAGCATCGATTTCTTCCCTGCTAGCGTGCTTCTCTTGCCTATCCAGCTATAAAATAAATATGTCAAAATCTGAAGCTACGACCATACATGTCTCAGATGAGGAGAGCTCTCAATTCTCTGCAGTTTATCAATTTCGGCTGCAGCGTTCCCATCCTAAATATTTAGGGATATATCTGACACCGCGAACGGAGGACCTATATAAAGCTAACTATACCCCCTTCTTGCGCACGCTCAGGCAGGATCTAGATAGATGGTCTAAACACACGATTTTGTGACTAGGTTGTGTTCATTGTGTTAAAATGAATCTACTTCCGAGAATGTTATATCTCTTTCAGACCCTACCGATTCCCCGGGTGGGGAAAGACTTGCAGCAGATGCAGAAACAGATTGGTGATTTTGTTTGGGGAGGGGCCAGGAGACGGATTGGGCGGCAGACACTTTCCCGGCCCAGGAATCAGGGTGGGTTGGGATTGCCTTGTTTGTACTCGTATTATTATGCCGCTCAATTGGCTCAAATAGTGGCATGGCATTGCCCAAGGTCTGATCGCAGATGGGTAGAGTTGGAATATTTACTAACCCTACCATGTAAATTGGATCATTGGACATGGCTATCCAGGCCCTATAGGCCATTATTACAAACCACCTGCCTGGCCATTACTAACTCTTTGAATATTGAATTTACTAGTTGCCATGCTTTGGCTTGTCTAAAGAGCTGCCATAAGAGCAAATTTACTTAAGAGAATTTAAAATAGGAGCAGGGCCGGACTGACAACCAATGGGCAATTAAACTCACAGTAATGTGCAGTGTGTACGAGTATCACAGAGCTGCACAGCAATAAAACTCAGTAATGTGCAGTGTGTATGAGCGTATCATAGCTGCACAGCAATAAAACTCAGTAATGTGCAGTGTGCATGAGCGTATCAGAGCTCCACAACCCCCCACTCACGTTATTCCACCCCCCACACTCACTTTATTGCAGACACCCCCACATTCAACACCCTCCTCCACTCACTTTATTCCACAAACCCCCCCCCGCACACTTTATTCCACACCCAAAAACAAAAATCTCACGGCCTCTCTGTCCTCCGACTCCAGATGCAGCCTGGCTGGCACAGCTGGACTGCAGATTTGCACCCTTTGCTCTCCTATCCTGCATCAACGTGAAGTGAACTGCGCATCACGTGACACGAAGGGGCGGTGCCAATGCGAGGCACGCTGCAATCGTCATGTGAGCGGGAGCTGGAGGCAGGCTGAGAGCTACTGCGTGCCGTTCGCGCAGTGCGCCGGCTCAGCCTGGCCCTGCCGTCCGGCTGCAAACAGCTCTCACCGGAGCTGAGGGGTGCAGAGCCAGCCAGCGGGGCCCGCAGAGGCAGCACATCCCAAGACCAGGCCCCTACTGACCCGCGGGCCCTCAGGCGGTTCCCGATGGCTCAGTCCACCTCCGAATAGGAGTAAAGCCACCAACTGGCTTTAAAACTCAACTGTTGACGATACAAGGTTGCTCAACTCATTCCTTGATCCAAAATACAGCCATGAAAATAGGGCAACCTGAGAACAAGAAAATATTTTGTTGCAAGGCCCCTTGACAAAACTTTTACACTGGTGAGAGCAAGATAAAGAACCCACCTACAAAGGATTTAGCCAAATTTGCTTATGTACCCTATCAGAGTGCCTCTTGTCTGCTGCAGGCAAGCTAAGAGTTTTCACGTTGAAGCACCCAAGTCAGTTTGCTCTCAATGTGCCCCCATTGCATTTGTGATGCAAACAAACTTTGACAGATGAGTGACCGTAAAGGTTTGGTATGAAGCTAATATTTGTAGCACTCTGCAGAATATACAAATTCAAACACCCGCTCAACCAGAGCAATATCATTGGCAGCCTAAGCTTCTGCAGAAAAGACCTGGCTTTCATTACACAAATACTCCAGACATTTAGTTATAGATTCTAATCTCTGAAGACACAGGTATGAGGTCCTTCAAAACACTGGTTATGCAATAAACCCTCCCTAGGTGTACGCGCTTGTTACATTCCACAGATTTAACTGTTAAACAGCAGTGGTTCACCATGAATTTCCTTTTCCAAGCATCAGATTAGCAGGGTTTATTCCTTGTGCCCATTTATATTAAAGTTAAATGTGGTATTTTGCTTTTTCCATTTCCGGAGCTTTAACCTGTGGTGGGGTGGAGGGAGTGCATAACTGGACTCCAGCAGAGCCCATGCAGGACTTTGCAGATTAATCATTGAAGCCTAGATTAAAATGACATAAATGATAAAAATCTAAATTGTGAAATCATGAGATTATACTTTTGCACTTTACCAGGAACCTTAGCTAATCTGCCTGGTAAATCGATAGTGAATACAGATTATTTCAACACCATATTTTGGGCAATGCTTGTTAATGGATACACATTTTGTACAGACAGTTACTGTAGTTTAAGGTTCATTGAATGTATTGTACGCTTATGCAATTGTCACATGGATTAAAAGAAAAAGGGGGGGGGGTCCCCAGAGGCACAAATTTAAGCAAGTATGGGTAGCCAAAAGTAGTGAATACTCTGGGAAACCCCCCCTTTTTTCGTTTGTATCATTTGGCAAATTTAGTGTTGAGGTTTTTGTGCTCGTCGCTATAGGCAGTATACCTAAAAACATTAAAATACACTAGTGCCTCCGTAGATCTCCCCCTTTTTTGTCACATGGAAATACCCTAGGGTGGTAGGATGCAGCAGCCCAAATAAAAAAGGATCAGGTCCTTGAAATGGCCAGATTCTAAGCAATTCTATAAATCTAAAGAACTGTCTGTAAACAGAGGTTGAAGGGTTAGCAGAGATCAGAAGACAACAGCCAGGTCAGAAAATCGAGAGCCAGATCAGGAGAAAGCCAAAACCATTTAGCTAGAACCGTATAAAGAACGTGCTATGAGTTTGAGACAGGAACCACAACGGGGCAAGGTAGTTGAGTGGGCAGTAGGATTGATGCCATAAGCAATGATGCAAGCGTGCTGGCATCAATGACAAGAATTTCCCGTTCCATTAAGTTTAACCATATTAAGAAAGTTTGGGAAAAAAATCCTGAAGATCTTTGTAGATATGAGGATTTAAGAAATTGAATGGACATCTAAAACATCTATGTGAAGTTTAGGAAAATCTAGATTGTGACCTATTAAAAAATATACTTCAACGTAACTCAATAGCTCTTAAACTGAATTTAGGTGCATTACCAGTCTTGTCAAGTAATTTAGTTCCTTAGGCTGAGCGTCCACTGGCACCGTATTTGTGCGATGGTGCGATCATCCGTCATCGTGCGTCGACGTCCGACCGATCCAACTACATGCAGGTGAATGGACCATTGTCCATTGCGTCCGACTTCCTGCGACGGGTAACGACGGCATCGGATGTGCGATCAGAACCAAATCACTCGTTTGCATCGCATGTATTTCAGCAGGTCAGAGAAGATGGATGTGGAGAAACTGATCAGGGGAGTTATAAAAGCATTTAAAATAAACTATTTCTATCAGGGATCTCAAACTCTGGCCCCCCAGATGTTTCTGAACTACACCTCCCATTAATCTCTGGCCATTTATTGCATTCAAAGAATTCTGGGATTTGTAGGCAATATACATCTTTGGGGCCAGAGTTTGAGATCCTTGATTTATATGTATGTGAGATGTGTGGGACTAGCCCTGTTTGTGTAGGGGTGAGGTAGGGCAGGGAAGGCTCCTTGGTTGATTGTAAGCTCTTGGGTCCTCTCTGCTACTGTTCTGTGTGTACTTGTATGTATATTTGTATTCTGTCTCACCCATTGTCCCACAAAGGACTGCAGTGTTTAAAAAAGCAGAATGAACTGTGTTTTATATGTAAAACCAGTTCATCCTGGTTTTGGCAGCCTCTGCACTCCACCTCTTCAGAAATCTGATCTATCCCATCATCCGACGGATCGCTTGCAGTGGACGACCCTCGTCGCATGACATCGGACGTACGACGTTGCACATAGTCGGATGAACGCATCGGTCGTCCGACTACGGTGCTAGTGGACGCTCAGCCTAAGAGTTATTCTTTAAACACCAGCAGTCTAAATGTAATACCATGCGACAGCCAGGGGCGGATCCAGAGACTAGTCTCGGGAGGGGCACTGACAGAAAATGAGGTGTTTTAGCAGAGAGCCCGACTCACGAGAATTTACAGAGGGCCCAGCTCACAGGAGTTTACAATTTAGAGGAGCAGAGGGCCCGGCTAACGGGAGTTTACAATCTAGAGGAGCAGAGGGCCCGGCTCACAGGAGTTTACAATCTAGAGGAGCAGAGGACACCCAGGAGCTTACAATCTAGAGGAGCAGAGGACACCCAGGAGCTTACAATCTAGAGGAGCAGAGGGCAACTAGGAGCTTACAATCTAGAGGAGCAGTTACAGACTCATATCTGAGAGGTTTATTACTGTGGAGCTCTAGCTTTGTTATACACCCTGGAGGAAGGATCAAACTCTCAGGGACCCATTACTTACCTCCCTGGTGTCCCTGCATGGAGGCTCCAGCCTCTCCTCTGATCCTGTTGCTCAGTGCAGCTTCAGATCCAGCCCTTTCCTGTGGCTGTCAGGCAGGCATGGAAGGAGACAGGCTCAGCCACATGGTCACTGGGAAAAGGATCACCACGTGACACGCCCCTGACACATGACTGGGAGGAGCAATCCACAGTGCTTCTACGCAGTGTGTGCCTCTGCAAATCGCGATGTCTGCATTCACTGCACACATCGCGATTTGAGTTCTGGAGGTCAGCCTGGCATCTGCAATGCTCGGGGTGGGCAATTGCCCCGTTGCCCCCCCGATCCGCCCCTGGCGACAGCATTTATCTAGTTCAACCTTGCAAGAATGCAGCATCACATGTAAGTGTCGCCGATTAAGACTTTTATCCTTTGACAACCAGCATGCAACACACTATCACTGATTTATTATACCGCAGAAATAAGCCAATATCTGAAGGACATGTAACTAGAAAAGCATGTATGTAAAGCACATGTCGAGTCAAAACCATGGAGGGGAAAAATACAAGACAATACATGTGAAGAATAAGGGGTAGATCTGAGAAATGAGCCTTTACATGGCTGGAATGCACCAACGATTGCAGGGTTTGCCAGTGGTGGAACAAAACACTTCTGCATTGAAAAACAAATTATGATCATCAAAAATTAGCATATAAAAAAACCTCTATTTACATACTTTAAGGCAATATGTTATTTCACAGTGCATTTTATCCCAAAAGAAGAATGGGCAAAACATTTCACAAGGCCATGTTCTCATCAGCATTAACATATGCTCCAGGCAAGGATTAAGCATCACCAAATCATCAAAATATATATATCAGGTTTTTGTCCAAAGCAATTTTTGTTTTTCCAGGAAAAAGTGGAATGTTTTTCCAGTGATAAATGTCTTATGACATGGTTTTCAATCTATAGAACATTGAAGACCTTAAAGGGACACTCTAGGCAACATGACCACCTAAGCTATTTTAGGAGGTCATGATGCCCGGAGTATCCTGCCCTCTAACCCCCCTCCCTCCGCTCATGGGTTCAGCAGAAAATGCTGAAAACAGCTGAGAGAGGCGGAGAGGTTTACTCCGCTGACTGGAATCATATTTCCCGCTTCTGCCGACTTTTGCCGAGTAGGAGACGTCATCGCGCTTTCAGCGCGATGACGTCTCCAACTCACCGCAGAAGCTGGCGGCTCCCTCTGAGGGTTAGTGTTGCACGCATCCTCTTGCGCGCAACACTAATCCTCAGAGGGAGCCGGGAGGAAGCCTGCCGATTGGCTAGCTTACATGAGAGGCGCGCATGCGCGCATCTCACGTAAACCAGAAGGCAAGTCGGATGGAAGAAGGACGGGAGCGGAAGAGGAGGGAGGGGAGTATGAAAAAAAAAACACCGCTGGAAACAAGAGGATATTAGGGTAAGTATTACAGTTACAAAAACATAAACAAAAAATAACTATTTATTAAGGGAATAGGGATAGGTTAGGATTAAAAAACAGGGGGTGATTTTTTTAGTAGAGTGTTCCTTTAATGAAAGACTTGAGACGTTACGCAACATCTTAAATCATGGCCTGCGTTCAGCTGAAGACAAGCAAATCCTGGAACACAATTCAAGTACACTTCTCAAAGTGCAAATAGGAATGCATTCCAACCTCTAGGGGGCACTGCAGGGAAAAGGCTTTAGTTTACGTCTGAGTGTGAGCTCCATCTATTACCTCCTACAGTGGGTGATGGTTTGTCTTCTCAGGCCTTAAATTGACAGGCCGAGAGGTTAATTTTTATATTTTCTTCAAAGAGTTTCAAAAACTTTTTTTTGTTTAATATAAGAAGTTTATTCACATTTTTCTAGAAAGTACAAGTCAGTGCAAAAAACATGATCAAGAACAGATGTGTGGTGTCTTAACAAGAGACTAACATCAGTTCAGTGTAAGATCCATGCTCGTCGCAAAGAGAAACTAAGGAACTTCTTCAATAATACTACTAAGATTAAAACAAAGAAGAAAGAGAGGAGAAAAAGAGAGAGAAAGAAAGAAGAAAAGGGGAGGAGGGAGGGAGAAAAGGGAAGACATTACTGAATAGACAAGACACGGAATTCCTTGACACAGAGAATACATACAGTGTATCTCGAGCCGTTCAAGTGCACGAATAAACATCCCAAATATACCAATAATTGTGAGTGGAGAAGGGGACCCCAGCCACTGAGGCCGCTATTGGGCCAGAGACTGAAGCTCTCTTAGTCTACGTCGGAGATCTGCAATCGTAGGAAGAGAAGACGTGCGCCAATGGGACGCTATCAGAGTATACGCAGTGGTGAGAATATGTGCTAAGAGTTTTCTCTAAGTTATCGTGATCTCTTTTGGGAATATTTGAAGTAGGAGAAGCATCGGGTCAGTGGTCAGAGCAGTACCTAATACTTTGTTAGCCAATTCTACAATTTCACCCCAAGGCAGCAGTAATTGAGGACAATGCCACCATATATGAATAAAGGAACCATGAGTCGCAGAGCACCTCCAACAAGTGGGGGATTGAACTGATGAGAAATGGCTGAGTCTATCAGGGGTTAAATACCAACGTAAAAGCAATTTTTTCCTGGCTTCATGTAGGGTGGCATTCCTGAATTTCCCCTTGTCGGTTTGAAAACAGTCCGTCCACTGGCTAAGAGAAATAGAGCCATTCAAGTCTCGTTCCCAGTTTAATTGATATTTGGATTTCAGTTCATGGGACAGAGCAGCAAGCAATTGGTGATAGGGAGAAAGCGTTACTTATCTTAAAAGAAGTGCTGAAGGAGTTCCCTGGAGATGGTCCGTTGCTCCACATGAAAATAGGAAAGAAAGATGGGAAACCTCAGCGTCTGAAGAGATCCCTGTTGGTCTATTTGACAGACCACGGGTACTGGAATCGCCAAAAAAAACGAAGTGATGGGTAAAGGATCAATAAAACTTTTATTCCAAATAAATATAAATAAATAACAAAGCCCAATGTGTTTCGTCTACTGAATAGACTTTTTCAAGGGCGATAAAGTCTATTCAGTAGACGAAACACGTTGGGCTTTGTTATTTATTTATATTTATTTGGAATAAAAGTTTTATTGATCCTTTACCCAGAATTTCGTTTTTTTGGGAGATTCCAGTACCCGTGGCCTGTCAAATAGACCAATGGGATCTCTTCTGACGCTGAGGTTTCCCATCTTTCTTTCCTATTTTCATGGGACGGAGCAAACAGAAGTTTATAACACATTGAAAGTAATTTAGCAGGAATATATGGGGAGATACAGTACTGTTCGAAGGGGGACAATGCGGGTATCGAGAGTCTGTCAGGGCACGTCATTTCGTAGATTTTGAGTTGTAGATATCAAAAACTATAAATGTTCCATATTTAGGTTTTCCCCAGTAAAGTCTGGTAAGATCAACGTAACGTGTTTGCAGAAACTGCACTGAGGAAATGCTTCCAGAGAACAAGGCTGCACTTTGCAGATATTGCGATAAAGTATAATCTTTTCCAAATGCAACAAGGATGACAAAACACATCCTTGCATGCCTGAGGTGCCCTAAATCATTGTTTCTCATGTGGTGGGTCGCGACCAGGGCAGACTGGGTCGTGGGGCAAGTGCCCCAGTCCTCTCTAATGCCCGAGACCCACGAATGCATCTTACCTGCAGCAGCGGATCCTAGGTGGCGCAGCTACCTCTGCCTCCCTCACCAGCAACCGCATGCCGGAACTTCCCTGCTTGAAGGAAGTTCCGGGGCGCAGTTGCTAGTGAGGGAAGCAGGGATAGCCCTGCCCCCTCGGCTACAAGTCCAGCCACTACACACAGCCAGGGACCCACTGCATCAGGTAAGATACTCTGTACTGGCAAGGTATGTGGGGGTGGGGATCTGTAATGAGAAGGTGTGGGGTGGGACAGTGACTGGCAGCAGCTCCGTACTCCCAACAGGGACTGACAGGCATCCAGAGCATTCTACTACTGGCTCCCAACACCAGGAGCCGCTGTGTATATACCACGCACATCTCAATGAAGCAAAACGCTGTTGGGTAAGGGGGGGGCTCCCTATGTATATTTGATTGTGTTTTTCCCTTTCTGTTTGTCTGCCCTTTTGTTAATCTGTCCATTTACCTATTTATGCACCCTTCTTTCTGAATATGTTATCGGGTCTGTCCATCTATATCTGTGTCCAGCTGTGTATTTTTTTTTAATTTAAAGTTTTTTATTTAATGCAAAAGGTCACAAATCGACTAACATACATGGCATCGCAGGGCCAGAAAGCCAACTAAAATAGTGACATATGAAATAAGAGGGGATGATGTCTCAGCAAAATACGAAGCAATGCACAATGTCATAAAAATGTCTCAGCGGGGGGGGGGGGGGTGGTTGGAAGAAAGTGTAAGAGTCCTCTGCTATAGCGGCAAAAATCAAAAAGGGGGATGAGGAAGGCCTAAGTAAAAGCAAGATGGAAGTTCAAAGGGGGGGGGCAGGAAATCAACTCAAAAACACTCAGCTGGGAGGGAGAAAGCGTCCACATAAAAAGGGGGGCGGGGAGTACGACTCAGACTCTGCACGGGGATTCGGGCGTTCGACATAAAAGACAGAGCAGGGCAGTCCACTTCAGCCCGTATCCAGCGGAAAAGCCGCGTGGGCATCCCAGTCACGCCGATGTATCTCCCGCAGGCCATGGTAAGTGGGCATCTCTCGGGTCAGCTCCATCACAGCATGTGTTGTGACCTAAATTTATGCTCCATCACACACATCAAAGGGGGATCCAGCTTGAGCGACCCGATGAGCTCAATAACCCAGCAAACAGTCGCAGCCAATGTAACCGCCGCGAAGGGATCTAGAGTCGCCCCTGCGGACTCAGGTTGTCGCATCTGCCTCTCCTCCAGAGCAAACTCCGCTGCAGGAGACTCCTCCTCGGCTCCATTAAACTGCAGGTCCGCAGCGGGCTCCAGTATCAGGACAGCCGCGGTCACGCGTCCCCAGCTTCTCTGGCCACCGAGAACACATTCATAAGGCGGCGCCAGTCACCCTTCGTAAGTACACCATTGTCATCATCCAGTATCAGCGCCAGACAGGCAACCAGTGCAGTCAGCATAGCATCTGCAGGCGGGGAAAGGGATGGCGGCGTCCCGCAACCAGATCCCAGTCCCTGCTACCGCATCTGCCACTGTTACATCCCAAACGGCTGGGAGACAGGGGCCCTCCATCTCTCCAGCCTGTGCCAGGGCCTCATCCAGGGGCAACAGGCGCCAAAAAATCTGCATATCTGCCGAGGGAGGGTCCATAACTAAAGGTAGGCCGCAAGATGGCGCCAAGGTAACGTACCCGCCTCGTGTTAGCCACCGAATCCCGAGTCTCTGTGGCCTGGAGGTGGGACAAAACGGGCTCCAGACCGTGCACATCCGATGGCGAGATTGCGGCTGGCTGGTGGATAGATCCCAGGCGAGCGGCAGAGCTTTATGTCAGCAGCCGTTCGTAGGAGGAAAACCACGCGGCCGCCGGCAATGACTCGAGCCCTGCTCGGCAGGCCACAAGAAACTCTGGCAGGCCGCATGTGGCCCGTGGGCCGCAATTTGCCCACCCCTGCTCTATAACGTTTCTGGAAATGTTACATCTCTAAGAATACCTTGCTGGTTTTATTTCATGCAGTGCCCTGTGAAGATCTGCTTGCTTGTATTTCAAAGGATTGATTTTCCAAGAAATTGGTCAGGCTCGCATGGCCCAAAAATAATTGAATCACAGATTTGTGGATAGTTCTGGGCCAGGAGAGCATCCTTGGTTGATTTATCCCACATTCGAACAATTCTTTATTGTACTGTTAGGTTTTTGTTTATATTTGGTACTGGGGGATTTCAGAGCTCTACATACACCAAGTCATTATTATTATTATTCTTTATTTATAAAGCGCCGGCATATTCCGCAGCGCTGTACAATAGGTACAGTATAGACAGGGTTACAATACATTGAACAACATTTGACAAACAGTACAGGAGGCGATGAGGGCCCTGTTCCCGTAGGAACTCAATCTGGGAGGGTTGGGATTGGAAACAGGAGGAGAGGACTGCAAGGTGAGAGTGATTGATGGTTGCGTCAGTGAGTTGGGTGGTAGGCTTCTCTAAATAGGAACGTTTTAAGGGAGCGTTTGAAGAAAGAGAATTTAGGGGAAAGTCTGACAGTACGAGGGAGAGCGTTCCAGAGAGTGGGGGCTGCGCGTGAGAAATCCTGCAGTCTATCACGGGAAGAGGTGATGCGGGGAGAAGCTAGGCGCAGGTCACTGTTTGACCTTAGGGAGCGGGCTGGGGTGTATTTGGTGATTAGTGAGGACAGGTAGTGGGGAGCGGAGTTAGTGAGAGTTTAGTAGGTCAGGGTAAGGATTTTGAACTTAATTCTACAGTGGATGGGGAGCCAGTGAAGGGACTTGCAGAGGGGAGCGGCAGAGACAGAGCGGCGGGTGAGGTGAATTAGCCTGGCGGAGGCGTTCAGGATGGATTGTAGGGGGGAGAGGCGGGAGAGAGGGAGGCCAGATAAGAGATTATTGCAATAGTCGAGTCGGAAGATTACCAGGGAGTGTATGAGTTGTTTTGTGGTGACAGCCAGGGCTGTGGAGTCGGTAGATGAATGTTCCGACTCCGACTCCTCAGTTTTTTGTACTTCCGACTCCTCTGTATTAATATGCGAATGTATTTTATACATTCCTTGAAGGAAAGAAAGGCAAAATACATGTCATTACCACAGGACTACTGGCTGGGAAGCCAACAGTCTACTGTATTGAACAGTTTAAGCAAAAGACAAACACAATGAAAACAACAAGGTTTTATTTTTTTTTTTTTATTAAATCAAGTGGCTGGATAGTAGCAGCAGGCATAAACATCAGGAACAGGAACTTTACCAGTTCAAAAATACAAACCACATTATTTGGTTGTTTTAGAACAAAAACAAAGCTTATCTATATGAACAAAAAACAAAATCTGTAAAACCTAGAAATGGTTTATATTAATCTTGAAATGTAGTTATAGGCTTAGCAAATGCAAATCAATTCAATGTAGAGTTCTAAGGAAGAGAATTGCCTCTGCCAGATCCGCTTTCATAGAGGCTCTTAAGTCAGACTTTATTATTTTTAGGGCTGAAAATAATCTTTCGACACTGACTTGGGTGGGTGGCATTGCAGTAACTATTCTGGCCACATCACTAACGATAATAGTTCATATAATACGATAATGGTTCAATAGTCAATAATAGTTCAGTCTTGAACTATTGACCCTCCATTCCCTTCACTTATACAAGTGTCTCTAGTCCTGCAAAAAATATATTTACTTAATCCCTTATCAGTGAGAAGCTAGGTTACCCATGGGCGCTGCGTTCCCTGTAACAGCAGAACACAACACTATGGAAAGTATAAGTATTGCCGCTCCTAATTGTGCGTTGTGTGCCATATAGTGAAGTACATGAAAAGCATGCTTCTTCACGGTCACTTAACGTGTTCGTTTTGCGGTTACGTGGGGCACTGCATGCATTGGTCTTTATTCTTACAGTAGAGAAGTCATTAATTATAACTTTTTGTGAATTGGGACATTGGAATTTTTAAAAAAAGCAAGTTTAAATCAATCTAAATTTAGTAGGAGTCGGTGCATTGTTTGCCGACTCCGACTCCAGGTACCCAAAATTGGCTCCGACTCCTCGACTCCACAGCCCTGGTGACAGCGGTAAGAAATGTCCGAATTCTGGAAATATTACGTAGTTGGTAGCGGCAGGAGGAGGAAAGAAACTGGATGTGGGGGATGAAGGAAAGAGCAGAGTCAAGTGTAACTCCAAGACAGCGAACCTGGTTGCTTCTGATAGTTAAGAGTTTTATTGAGGAAGAAGTCTGCCAGGTTCTGAGCGCTGAAGGCAGTGGAGGGGGGAGGTGTGGGTGGGTAGAGGGGGGTGTGGGAGGTGTGGGTGGGTAGAGGGGGGTGTGGGAGGTGTGGGTGGGCAGTGGGAGGTGTGGGTGGGCAGTGGGAGGTGTGGGTGGGTAGAGGGGGGTGTTGAAGGTGGACCAGAGTCATTTAGGGGTGGGGACAGAGTAGATAGAAGAGATGAGAAGAAGAATTGTGTGGCCAAGTGAAGGGCAGAGGTGTATGACCAGATAATAAACTTGAAGTGAACAAAATCAGCTTCAGAGCGGGATATCCTCCAGGCACGCTCTGCAGTGCGGGAGCATCTTTACAGGTAGTGTGTCGGGGGGGTTAACCAGGGCTGAAGCTGGCAGCGTGGGGCCTTACAGAGTCGAAGAGGAGCAAGCGTGTCTAGAGCAGAGATAAGTGTGGTGTTGTAGTGGTTAGTGGCATCATCAGGGCAGTTGAAGGATGAGGTATGAGGGAGGTGGTGAAGTAAATTTGAAAATTGATGGGGATTCACAGCAAGTAGATTTCTGCGAGTGTGTGTGCGGGGTGGGGGAGCAGGGTGTTTAGGAAGTCTAGATAGGTTTAAAGAGAGAAGGTGGTGGTCAGAGATGGGGAAAGGGCGACAGGTGAACTCAGAAACGGAGGAGAGGTTGGAAAAGACAATGTCAAGAGTGACCATCGCGGTGGGGAGGGAGGATTGTGAGAGTCCAAGGGAGGACGTGAGTGAAAGAAGTTTGGAGGCAGCAGGGGCAGAAGGATCATCAATGGGAATGTTGAAGTCCCCAAGAACTAGGCATGGAAGATTAGAAGACAGGAAGTGAGAAAGCCAGGTAGCAAAGTGGTCAAAGAACTGGGAGGTTGGTCCCGGTGGGCGGTAGAAGACTGCCACCCTGAGAGCCAGGGGAGAGAACAGGCGGATGCAGTGTGTCTCGAAGGAGGAGGAGAGGGATGGAGGAGGAGGGAGATGCTGGTAGGTGCAGGTGGGAGAGAGCAGAATTCCGACCCCGCCACCATTTCTCTCACCAGGTCTTGGGGTATGGCTCAAGTGTAGACCACCATGTGAGAAAAGCAACAGAGGCAGTGTCAGAGGGAGTTAGCCAGGTTTCAGTTAAATCTAGGAGGTTAAAGGGAAGAGGTCATGGGTGGCTGTGAGTTTGTTGCAAACAGACCGAGCATTCCAGAGGGCACAGGAGAAAGAGGACAGGCGCTGAGGGTTTATGGGAATGAAGTTGCTGGGGTTGCAGGGAGTTGATTTACATCCAATGGATATAGGAGAGGAAAGTATTGGATGTGTTGTGGGGCCAGGGTTAGGGGATATGTTGCATGCATAAAGTAGTAGCAGGAGAGTGAGAAAGAGAAGGTGGGAATGGGATTTGTGGGAGTGATTGGCAGCACGAGAAATAGAAGGAGACCATGTTCTGAGGAAACAAAGGAGCTCATGTGAGGCCATCATGTGGGAAGAGAGAACAGTGGCAGATTGAAGTTACTTTGCTGAAGTTAAGTGGCCATCCAAAGTGGCAGATTGGAGTTACTTTGATGGAGTTAAGTGGCCATCCAAAGTAACTCCAATCTGCCACTTTGGATGGCCACTTAGGTGATGGTCACCAGAGCCAAGGCTCGCATGAGCCAGACCTTGGTGTTATATGGAGGAGACTGATTGCAGTCGGGCAGATAAAGCTCTCACACCTGATGTGGGCCGTCTCAATAGGGCAGGAAATTCACATGCTAATTAGGAAACAAATGGTAGGGCGAAATTAAGAAGAAAAAAAGGGGGAACAATCAGTTACAATGTGGGTGCTTGAGGATAGTGGGAGATGAAGTCATACCACATACCAGTAGAAATAAACAGGGGATCAGTTACAAAGTGGGTGCCTGAGGATAGTGGTAGATGAGGTCATATCTGTGGAGAGAGGAGACACAAGAATTAGTAATTCTCGCCTTTGTTCTACACTGCCCATAAAGTGCACACCTTTCAAGTCCAGGTGCCTGCAAATTGCTTATTAGCTTTTGAGAAACCCAAGCTTCCCTCTCCATGAAATCTCGCTAGTCTCTCTAGCCACCACCTTCCTCCGGATGTCCTGCTGTCCCATTTCAAGTTCACCACACAACTTTAAAGCGCTAACTGTAGCCGCTTAGCACCCACATTGTAAAAGCGCTGAATGTTAGCTATATAAAAAAAACAAGAAAAAAAACATAGAACCCCCAGCACAACTCTAAAGAGTAGAATCAGTTTTCCGTGGACGGGAGAAAGCAAAAGATTCACTTTTCAATCTGCATTGTTTGATAAAGAGAGATTTAGCCCAAACCTGGAACTATTTACTGTAAAAGCACTACATAGCTGCATTTCCCATCAAATGACAGCACCCCCTCCCCCCACGTGGATACAGCGCCCATTGCCGCCCCGGAGATGCAGGCTATCGTTTAGACGCAGGACACCCTCATCCAGCGCATCGAGCAGTGTCTGCAACGGTGTTTGAGCCATGACTGCGCCCGTCTGCTAATGGCTGGTGTGTCTGAAGCGACACACGACAGCTTATATCTCCTCCGGCTGTTTCCTGCAGGTGCACAGGCGGTTTACTAGAAGGAACACGAAACACACGCCTGAATGACATCAACCACTAGCTTCCGGTAACCTTCCACGCCCCACGAGCTGAGAGTAATTTAGGGACATCCATTCATGTTGCACTCCCAGCAGCCCTCGCACCGGATGTCAGGATACAGGTTCTGGGGCGGCAGGTTCGAGCCAATGTGCAATGACATATGAAACAAGTATAACTGAAATGAGGGTTTATTGTTACTTCTGGTATTTTCCCTTTTATATATCAACTAAGTATAAGGGAACAGGATAAGAGAGAGAAGGGACATAATGAATAATAGATTGAAGGTACACAGGTAGAGATGTTGGTATGGAATAAAAGAATAGAGGAATGAGATATAGATATACAGGAGTGATAGTAAACAGAAGGAATAGAGGAATGAGAACAATAATATTAGATATACATATACAGGTTACAGATACTGGTCAGAGGGGATTGAGAGGAAACAACAGTATTAGGCACGTATATATTACAGAAAGGGAAATAGGATAGAGATATATACACATACATACACACAGATTACAGGTACTCAAGCTAAATAGAAGGGGATCAGACTATAGAGAGATGCATGATATAAATTATATAAGAGAAGGGGTGAAGAGACAAAACGGAGTACACAGAATATATGTAACGGCAATAGGAGAGAAGGGATCCTTGAGTAATGAGTAAATCGTCCTTAGAGTGCACTCTGTAGAGGTTTCCAGGTTAGGTTGCAAAATAAGTCTTTGTAATCCAGGTGGGGTTATATAAAATGTCCAGGGAGAAAACAATAAGTCCAGGAGATTCAAAAGAGGAGATCCAGCAGGTTATAAAGGAAGTCAGGTATTTCAGGAGAGGACAGGCGTAGCTCCTTTCAGTTTGGAGATTCCCAAAGCAATGTGGAAGCATTGCTAAGCAGGCGTGGTCTGGTTTTGTGCAGGAGCTTTAAGGGGAGTTAGGCAACACCTGAGCACAGCACAGGCAGAGGTGAGTCTTGAGAAGACTGTTGAAAGTCTCATTACTACGAGGCGGCGCTGGATCTAGGCTTTTAACTACGCCGGCGGCGACTTTCCTTACACCGGAAGTACATGGCGTGTATCGTCGAGACGTGCCATCTGCTGCCCTTCGAGTGTTATGCACGCGAGACAACCGCTTACGTCGCCTTTGTGTCTCAGCAACGTGAATGGCTAACAATAAACATGCTTGCTTTACAGATATCTGGCTAAGCGCAGAGTGCCATAGTTGTGAATCAGTTTCACGTAGTACGCTGCAGGAATTTCTACCAACCGAAGAGGACCCACCCAAGCACTGTCGCTGGCATTTTTCTAGAGACAGCAATCATTAATGCCGTCTGGTTTCATGCCGCTTGGTTAGGTCTCTCCCCACTCCCGCTAGGCGGCATGTAAAAATGGTCTCGCCTTTAAAGCCTACGTCGGTGGGGCTCTAAGGACTCCACCAAAATGTCGGCCTCAATGCCGACGAGATGCAGATTTGTGCATGTTTAAGACTCGATATATGCAAATTGTCTGTCCACTCCCCCTCAGCATTCTGTGGGAGGCGGTTCCTGGTTTTCTTTTGAGGGCGGAGCTCTGTGCTTTCGTGTGATTCTATGGCCTGAGCTGCGCGCCCTGCAGCGCTCATGTGACGTCACGCCCGGAGTTTCCATCCATCGTGAGTTTGGGAGGGGAGCTTGGCAGGGGCGTCATGGCAGCTGCCTGGAGATGAGGCGCATCGGAAAGGCCAGAAAGGGAAAGGGAGCCCGCGTCGAGGCCACCTCCTCCTTATAGCTTTTTTCCCGGATACACGGCATCAATCCCTGCGCTGAGACACTCGCCAGCCCGCTCCCGCACCTCTTCATTATTTTTTGTAAACAAAGACGAGTTAAGTCTCGCTGAGACCGAGCTGGGGAGGGTGAGGATCCCCGGAGCCGGAAGGAGGCCTGTGTGAATTAGAAAGCGCCGTGTAACAACAGCAGCGGCAGGAGGAGCTCGTCGAGCTGGACACCCCCATCCCCGGCGGCCGGGAGAGCGTAAGGAAAGAGCGGGGCTGGGATAGGTCGCTCGGTGAGCCATGGCGGCCTCCGTAGGAATGCAGCGGCAGCCTCTGTGTGGGTATGTGGCCCCAGGGGGAGCCTCGGCTCATCATGTGCAGTCCCTCCCGGCTGCCTCTCTGCCCATTTTTCCCCGGGGTAACCGGCGGCTATGTGCAGATTATATCTTTTCCCAGGTACGTTGGCTGTTATAATTGTGGCGTATGGCGCACTCACAGACTGGCTCGGGGTCATGGGAAGAATCCTGTGCCGTGTGAGCGAACTCCTTCTCAGCCCCCTCTCCTGAGCCACGGTCACCCTGACCTGTCCGGGCTGCGGCGGTGGAATGGCTTCCCAGTTTTCCCATTATGTTATACATTGGGCCGAAACAACTAATCGATTAATCGACAACTAATCGAAGATTAAAATAGTTGTCAACTATTTCCATTATCGATTAATCGGTGTTGATTAATCGTCCTGTGTACAGCACACACTGTTTAGAGTCAGACTGAGTTAAACGTAAATAAACTCAGCTTTGGAGCTGACTGGAGAAGACGTGTCGCTGCTTTACTAGGTATGATTTAGCTCTAGGGTTATAATCAGACATAGCCAGTTTTTATTCCGTTTAAAAACAGTAGCAAAACTAGAACATAAACCATAGGATACTGCCACTGGGTGAAGGAGCTGTATTCCGGTGTTTTATCCTTACTTGAAGCTGAAGTCCTGTGCCACCACCCCACCCTCCCTGTCACACCCTCTATGGTCAGGAACTGCCATTCCCTCCCTTTCCCCAAACTCACTCCCACACTCAGATCCGGTCTATTGTCCATACTCACTCCCTCTCACAAGCAGGTCAAGTCACTTGAGCAAAGTCACTCCCTTCCACCTCCAGTCCCTCCTCCCACTCAGTTTGTTCATGAAATTATTTAAAAGGGACACTCTATGCACCCTGACCACTTTAGCTTATTAACCCCGTTTTCATGCTGACATCATCTATGACCAGGTGCTTGTAGCCACGTTTATTTGAGAAAGCAAACATGGGCTTAGGCTAATGTCAGACGAGCGCATTTTGTACGGAATGTGCGTCCGTGCTCAACGGACGTACATTCTGACTGACGACAAGGTAGTGGCCACACAGTCTGTTTTTTTCACTGACGTTATTTTTGACTGATGTAGCAGGGAAAATAAATCAAAATGCAAAATCATTTTGTCCGTCAAAAATGTTGAACGCACAAATGCAGTCCCGTCTGACCTCGTTCATTACTCACACACAAAGCTATGTGAACGTTGCGCACTCCGCACGTCCGTTCTAGCGGTTTTATGTTCTTGCTTAACCTCCGTCCGTTTGCCGCGTCCGTTGTGCTTCCGCACTTCTTCACACCTTAAACGAGGCGCTCAATCTAGCACAATTAACAACAAGCAGAAAACAAGGCGTTCGGGTCCAAAATTTTGCAAAAAAGGCTCATGTAAAAATCAAAAACATGTCCGAGGGATCACCACAACATCTACTTGGGCACCAAGCAAATCAAATATGGTCTGGGGAAACTCATCGAGATATAAAGACAAAAGTGCGTAGTGAGGGGTAGGATAGGTCTCAGTCCGTTAGTTCTCCGTTGGGTCCGGGGAAAGACCCGCTGCTGCAAGGTTCAGCCCAGGCCATTCCAGGGTCGGTGATCGTGTATAGCATATTATCATGTGTTACCACCAGCGTGCCCGCCGGGCCCCACCGATATCGAATCCCTTTCTTGCGTAATACGGATGTCACATCCTTAAATCGTCGGTGGGCCATCAAGGTTTGAAACGGGAGATCGTGGTATGGTGCCTGGGTAGAGCACTCAAATTGCACCGGGTCTCGTGCACCAGGAGTGGTCATAATTTTCACTTTAAAAGCGACATCACAAAAGGTGACAACAACGTCCCTCGGCGCCCCTTTAGGGGACGTCGCAGGCCTCCTAACCCGAAACACAGAACCAGTTACATCCGGAGTGTCCAGTGGGAGCCCAACCACCTGAAGGGCTAGACGGGTGGCATAGGGCAACAACTCCTCCGCTGAAACCGAGTCCGGGATGCCCCTGAACCTAATGTTACGGCATCGGTGCCTAGATTCCAACATCTCCACAGATCGGGTCAGGACCTCCACCTGGGATCGGAGGGCAGCGACCTGTCCAGATAGATGAGTTTACTCTGACTTCACCTCAGAGGTTGCCGTCCGTACCTCCGTCACTTGGGCACATACTGCTTCAACCTCCTCCCGGACTGCAGCCACATCTGGTCTCCAAAAGTCCCGGATCTCCCGTAGTTCGTCTAGTATTTTGCGGAGGTCGCCTTTCGTAGAAGGAAGGTGGTCATCTTCCCCCCTTAACTGGGGTATGGCAGAACTCACCCCGGTGCAACCAGCTCCACCCCGACCACCTGCGCCCGAGGCACCAGGCCCAAAACAGGCTGTCTATCAGAGGGCTCACTGCTGGCAACAGAGAACTTAGAATCTTCAGCTGAGTCCTCACCAGTCAGTACCTGAGCGGACTCCAAGGCCGGTGAAGGCGCCGCCAGTGCAGCCTTTCTTTTTTTCTGTGCCCTCTTCTTTGCAGCTGCGAGTTCTGCGGCTGGGGGGAGAGCCAAGAAATCCCCGCTCCGTCCCCAAGTGGCCAGGAACTGCCATCTTCTCCAAACGATGCATAGGTTGGAGGGAGAGACAAGGACACCATCTTCCGTCCAGGAGCAGCCCCACTCACCAGCGTTTCTTGAATGTCCCTCTGTCGGATGTCTCCCTTTGTCGACCGGCTGCCAGGCATGTCAAAAGAAGCACTGCAGGCACAAAGATGCTATCAGCCCGCACGAGGGCTTCGAAAATGGCCACCGTCACCAGGCCCAAATCGGATCGAGATCACCTTAGGGCGCGCAATCCTAGGGCAGGCACGATGCGCAGAGAGTCCCCAGACCAACTGAGTACAGCGAGACACTGCGGAATAAGAGGAAAAAGGCTGGAAAATCAATTGCTGTGCAGAGCTCCTCTGAAACGCGGCGGCCGCTCGCTGTTGCTGTTAACTCCGCCCCCTTATTTATTTTTTTACATAAAATTCCTTTTAAGTAAACAATTTTTTTTTCTATTTTTCTTTATCCGATGAATCGACTAATCGAAATAATAAGTCGGCCAACTAATCGATTATGAGAATAATCGTTAGTTGCAGCCCTAGTTATACAGCACCAACACTATCCGTAGCGCTGTATAATTAAGATGTATAAAAACATTTCGAAAGTCTAGAAATCAGGTGGTGTGGGGGGGGGGGGAATCCAGATTAAACGAGAGATCCAGTGTCTGTATTCTATATTGTGACTCCCATGCACATGTGTAACTCCTAATACTGAGGGATGACAAACTCCAATCTGTGTAAACAGCTCTTATTAACAAATGTGATTACCCCCCCTTCAGAGCAAAGGCCACAGCGCTGCCTCTTGCACTCTCCCCGTTACCCTCTCCAGGGCGCAGAGTTCTGTGATTTTACCAGGAAATAGCCGCACATTTGCATACTATGATCTGTTGACAGTTTTGTCGGTTTTCTAGTTTCTATTTCCTGTTCAGTTTATTTTTGTGTCTCTTGTTTTTATTATTTATTTCTTAAAGGATGAGTAAATTAGTCTGTTTCAACTTTACAGATTCAGAGCAGCTGCCTCTAAACTCTGTTAATGCAATACTCGCCACCCAGGACATACTTGAAAACGAGAGAAATCTCAATGTATCCTTCCTGGTAACATACTTTCCAAAAAAAAAAAAAGAGGGCTGCTATTCTTTTAGTGATAAGCATTGCGCAACCACTGCTACAAATTGCAAAACAACTCTAAACATAATATCCTATTCTGGCAGAGCCGGTAATGAAGAGCCACTAGGCCAGGGGTCGGAAAACTAGGTCCTCCAGAAAGCTAGGAGCTGCACTTCCCTGGGTGTTTAGTCAACCTGATGAGTGGCTGTGCATCATGGGAGATCATGGGAACATCAGGCGGGCCAGGTTTGCTGATCCCCTGCGTTAGAGGAAAGATTGGTTATGAGACGTTAAGCATGTGCGTCCCCTATTACTGGTATTTTACTCCATGTGCGGTTATGAACTTGGTAGCTCCTGTGTTTTACTGGAAATATATTGAGTTATTGGTAGTAACATCGCAAACCGTGCAGCCTATAGGACCTCATTGGTAAACAGTGTACACGCGGTCTAGCGGAGAGTTCCCTCTATCTTCCAGGGCCACTGGTTGGACGCTAGGTAGCATTTGTTTCCAATGTCTTTCTGCATGCAGTGAGAGGTGATGGATCGTGCATCCTCTGCACCAGAATTTAGAAAATTTAATTTTTCAGTGTAGTTATTTTTTTATTCTTTTAACATGAATTTGCTTTTGAAAAATCACTTAACATCAGTTTCTTGCTGCTGTTTTGTTTATTACCGGCTACAAGGGAGAATAACCAATGACCTTGTGGTCACTCGTTATTCTCCGTCTGTCGGCATACTAGCACTTACTGTACGTACAGAAAGCGTTTGCAGTAACCTGCCGGAGGGAAAGTTTGCAGCACGGCTGGAATAGGAATGGAGCCGTTAGTGGCTTTGCCAGAATAGGGACCGATCTAGTTACTAGGGATGCACCGATACCGATACTAGTATCGGTATCGGGGCCGATATTGCCGTTTGCACGAGTACTTGTTACTCGTGCAAACGGCCCGATACATCCCGCCGATACCGGAAGCCGGCGCTGGGCCGGCTTGCCGGTATCCGCGGGGCTGGGGAAGCTGGCCGCGTGCATGAAAAGCACGCGGCCAGCGTTCCCCTTCGGAGCGCCAAATACTCACCCTTCCTGAAGTTCCGGTCTCTGGGCAGTGATGCGGTCACGTGGCCGCCGGGCGCTCCTGTGACGCGGCCTCTCGGCTGGAGGCAGCGTCACAGATGCGCCCGGCGGCCACGTGACCGCATCACTGCCCAGAGACCGGAACTTCAGGAAGGGTGAGTATTTGGCGCGCCGGAGGGGAACGCTGGCCGCGTGCTTTACATGCACACGGCCAGCTTCCCCAGTGTTCGAGCTGGGGGCCAATCCATGAGAGCTGCGGGCAAATCCATGAGAGCTGCGGGCAAATCCATGAGAGCTGCGGGGCCAATCCATGAGACCTGCGGGGCCAATCCATGAGACCTGCGGGGCCAATCCATGAGAGCTGGGGGCCAATCCATGAGACCTGGGGGCCAATCCATGAGACCTGGGGGCAAATCCATGAGACCTGGGGGCAAATCCATGAGAGCTGGGGGCAAATCCATGAGACCTGGGGGCAAATCCATGAGAGCTGGGGGCAAATCCATGAGAGCTGGGGGCCAATCCATGAGACCTGGGGGCAAATCCATGAGAGCTGGGGGCCAATCCATGAGACCTGGGGGCAAATCCATGAGACCTGGGGGCAAATCCATGAGAGCTGGGGGCCAATCCATGAGACCTGGGGGTAAATCCATGAGAGCTGGGGGCCAATCCATGAGACCTGGGGGCAAATCCATGAGAGCTGGGGGCCAATCCATGAGACCTGGGGGCCAATCCATGAGAGCTGGGGGCCAATCCATGAGACCTGGGGGCCAATCCATGAGACCTGAGGGCCAATCCATGAGACCTGGGGGTAAATCCATGAGACCTGGGGGTAAATCCATGAGACCTGGGGGTAACCCCATGTGAGCTGGGGCAAACCCATGTGAGCTGGGGGCAAACCCATGTGAGCTGGGGCAAATCCATGTGAGCTGCGGTCAATCTCATATAAATTTTTATGAGGTCTGTTCCTATTGGAAAGCGTCACATGACATTAAATAAAAGTATCGGTACTCGGTATCGGTGAGTACTTTTAAAAAGTATCGGTACTCGTACTCGGTCTTAAAAAAGTGGTATCGGTGCATCCCTACTAGTTACCCTTCCTAAAATAAACATTACCTTTTTTTATTTTTGGTCTGATCTCAACCTTTTGATTGCACAACTTGCCACACACAAAGTTTTGTTTTTGTTATTACCAATGCTTCTGTAACAGGAACAGATCCACAGCGTTGTTCAATGTGGAGTCGAGAATTAATCTAACCAAACGACAGACTAACATTAGCATTTGTGCCATGTTGCTGTCCTGCTAGAAATGAGGGTTAAGGCTAGGGTCAAACGAGCGCATTCTGAGCAGACTGTGCGCCCGTGCACAACGGACAGACGTACTGCCGGAAGATACTGCAGACAACACACGATCCGTTTTTTTTAATGGACGTAGGAAAAAAAGGGAACTATGGGAAATAAAATGAATACGAAAAATGATAAAAATTGATACAGCCATTTTGTGCGTCAAGATGCTGGACGTCGCAAATGCGGTACGTCTGACATCTCATCACTCACACAGAACGCTAGGCGGACGTGGCGCACTCTGCGCATCCGTCCTAGCAGTTTTACGTTCTTGCCTAACTTGCGTCCGTTTGCCGCGTCTGTACTTCATGTGTGGGGGGCGCTATTGGTCATAATTCTATGCTACAACGTATGTTAAAATGTGCGGCAACACGGACGTGATCACTGCATTCGTCTGGCACTGGTCTAAAGGTAAACTGAAAGCCAAGATCATCTTTCATTGCATAATCCTGTAATCTAGGAGCTGGTGGCAATCTGGGTGTCCTGTATTTGTCAAGCGGTGTGTAAACGGAATAATATAGGGTTTGAAAGGATTGGGGTGGCATATAGGTTAATCAATGACGCCTCGGCAATCCCTTTTTAATACCTTTTAATATTGATTGTGCACACATAACATCCTGCGGCTTCCTGTTAGCTGTGGTAGTCACTTTGGGGGGGGGGGGTGTTGAATTCATGAGCAAGTGCCCAGCCAGTCCAATGGCTCTGAACGTCAGTGTGTAGAGAGCCATTGGCGAGGCCTAGGCTTCTAAGCCTTGGAACCTTTATAGTGCAGCGACCTGTGTCTTGTTTAGGCCCCGTTCACAATGTGCGATTTATCGCGCGGATTTTGCCGCGACGTTGCAGCAAAATCCGCACGACATTGCGCGGTGTAGCTTCTCCAATGCATTTCAATGGAGCTGTTCACATCTTGCCACGCGACGTCGCATGTCGCGGTAGCATGTCGCTGGTACATGACCCTTTTTTTGCTATCTGCGATTTGCATTGGTGGGGCTTTGCAAAAATCGCACAAAACTGCTACATCGCGCGCTATGTCGCGAATATGAAAATCGCGCGACTTTTAAATCGCAGTGTGAACGGGGCCTTAGACTTTGTGTTCAATTAAAAGCCAGGTGTAAACATAACTAGAGCTGTGATACACTTGACAGTCAGTGATACTTTAAACTACATTCTGACTTGTTGCCCTGGATAGATGGTCAGTATACCCCCCTTTTTATGAGTGGGGCGGCAGAAAGGATCTTTAAGGCTCCTGGCTCTGTTGACTAACCAATATACAGGGGACAATAGGTTCAATGATGCTATACTTGCCAGCGTCAACTCGGGTATTTGTACTAGGATCCATTGGGTAATGCTCCTGATTAACGTGGGCAAGTAGCCGAGCCAACAAAATGTACATCTCAACAATTAGAGCTATGTTGAACATCTTGGCACCTACACAGGCTTGGTGAATGGTTCCCACTGTCTAAGAATTATCAATCATTACATTCATTTTATTTTTTGTCTGATCTTATGAAGGTACGGTTAATTTTGACCCACCCACCCATTTTAGCATAAGCGATTCTTTTAAGCTTACCTTAACCCCTTAAGGACGCCTGCATTTGGCAGGCTTTAATGCTGCAGGACGGTATGGAACGTCCGCGACGTCCGGAGCCCAGCGGGCAGTGATACTCACCTCCCCGGCGGGTCCCACGCATATCTGGCTTCCATGAAGCCTGATCTGCATTTTTTATAGCCCCCCGGCACACTGACATCATGGTGCTGGGCACGATGGCATAAGTTTCATGCGCATAAACCCCTGCCGGAGCAGGGGAAGCACCTGAAGGGGAGGGGGGATCCTTTGGATCCCTCTATCTCCCCATCTCCGGGGGCTAGGAGGCTGTGGCCAAAATCGCTGGAAAGGTCACAGCCTGACCTTTCCAGCGATCTATGGGGTTAACCCCTTTGTTGCCAGGTCGCGATCTAGCACCAATCGGTGCAGGATCGCGGCCCATTTCTGGTGGGGCCGCCATCTTGGATGGCAGCCCCACCTCTGGGTCCTCCCCCTCGCGTCAACTGACTCATCGCGCCATGCGCGATGATGTCAGTTAACCGGGGAACCCCTAGCTGCAAAGGGATTTCCAAAGGAAATCCCATGGAGGATATAGGGGGTTCAAAGAACCCCCCCCTATATCCTGATCGATGGCAGCTAGGGGGTCATGTCTTATACTGTTGGAAAGGCCAGAGCATGGCCTGTCCAATGATATGAAACATGACCAGGTTACAAGTAAAATTAAAGTGTAGAAAAATAAAAAAATTATAAAATTTATTAATAAAAAAATAAAACCGTGCTTTTTTTTTTTTTTTTTAATGCAACACTATTATTCACATTTCAATTTTAATGTGAACAATGATGCTTCACTAATCATTTATTTGGGGGGGGGGTATCTAAAATCACGTAATTTCTCCAAAAAAATAAATAAATAAATAAATATGGGTTCCCGTTCTAATTTTTTTACCCATGGAATATAACCACAAGGGCTCGGATAATAAAATGCGAAAAAAATACTTTACACACTGTGGATGATTTAAATTTTATTGAAAATTCTCATTTTTTTACATTTTTTGGTATACCATTCTGGCAGGGCATGACGTATACATATAATCATGATATATTACGAATCTGCCGAGTCTGCCGGAAAGAACAATATATAATTTGTCTGGGTGGTATAATAATACGTGACTTAAAACCGCGTTTAAACATGATGAGCAAAAACGATCAAAATGAGCTAGGGATGCACCGATACCATTTTTTTAAGACCGAGTACAAGTACCGATACTTTTTAAAAGTACTCACCAATACCAAGTACCGATACTTTTATTTAATGTCATGTGAACGCATTTCAATAAGTACAGACCTCATATAAAATGCCCCCAGCTCATATATTGCCCCAAGCTCACACATTGACCCAGCTCAGAGTGCCCCCTAGCTCATATTGGCCCCACGCTCACGCAGCTGCCAGGCTCCTCCGGCGTCTTCTCTCTTCGAGCGGCTGCAGGCAGCGGTTGTAGCCCGGCCGCTCGTTGGGAACCATGTGCACAGCCTCAGTCACGTGAACTCTGCGATCTCACGAAATCGGGGCTGTGCACGTGGTTCTCAACGAGCGGCCGGGCTACAACCTCTGCCTGCGGCCGCTCGAAGGAGGAAGATGCCGGAGGAGCCTGACAGCGTACCAACGAAACCGGCCGGCAAGCCAGCCCAGCGCTGGCTTCCGGTATCAGTTTAGGTACCGGGGGAACCTGCACAAGTACCAAGTACTCGTGCAGGTCCCGGTATTGGCACAGATACTAGTATCGGTGCATCCCTAAAATGAGCCCAGCAAACTTCACTTCCCAAAGAGCGCCAAAGTTGTAAAATTGCTCCCGTCCTTAAGGGGTTAATACCTATACCAGGGTCTATGTGCTGTTACATTGTGATGACAGATCTGCTTCTTCCTAAGGCAGGCGCTATCAATGCCTGAACACTGAAGTGCTCAACTAGTCTAATACCGCTCAGTGCAGTCTGTGCAGACACGAAAAGGAATTGGCCATTCAGCGATGCAGTAGGTGTATGTTGCTGTGTTCGAGGGAAAGTTGTCACAGCCCTAGTGGGGGCTCTCAGTACATTTATCCATTTCAATTTAGATGGATATTGTGGCTAGAGACACGGTGTCACTTTAAGTTGGCCAAAAGATTTTGTATTTGGAGAGCACTGCATGTCAGGTCACTCGACCAGCGTGGTACCAGATCTAGAGCACGATGCTAGGTCAGCCCGACATAGAAATGTTCCACCTATGTCTGTTTTGATATTGAGGATTAGATTGCTTAGTAAAAGGTCGTACATTAGTAGGGTAATAATGAGTAAAATATATAGTATGTACAGTAGTGGAACAGTGTTATTCTTCTATAGGCTTGGCTACTCCTGACTATGTCAAAAAGATTGCCATTTACTTTAAATTCCATATGATCAAGCCTGCAGACTGTACAGCGATCAACCACTTTAATTTTGACACAGTAATGCTACATCTTCTAACATACTGGTTAGGGATGCACCGATACCACTTTTTTTAAGTACAAGTACCAATACTTTTCTTCAGGTACTCACTGATACCAAGTACCGATACTTTTATTTAAAGTCATGTGACGCTTTTTCAATGAATAATTTAGGATTTTTGTTGAAAGCCTGTCCAGTTTATGTTGATAATGAAATGTTTGGCCAGACATCCCATTTACCCACTGCACAACCTGACCTCACACATAGACCTCAAATACATGTATACCCCGCACATGCCTCAATATGTATAAACCCCACACAGACCTCAATATGCATATACCCCTCTGCTAGCATTCCCCTCGCTGGTCACGTGGTCTGAGGGTTTGGCTGGAAGCCCTCTCAGAGGACCACGTGACGTGGCAGCCAGCGATCAGACAACACGGCCAGCAAAGGGGGCTCTTAATGCATTCTGCTAGCAGCCCCAGCCCCTTGGACACCAGGAAGCCAGTCCAGAGCTGGCTTCTGGGTATCGGTAGAGGTATCAGGGCATTTGCACGAGTACCAAGTACTCGTGCAAATGCTGGTATTGACACCGATACTGGTGTCGGTGCATCCCTAATGCACTCCATTACTGTGCTTGGATTGAGAGTTTGAAAACCCTCTACTGTGAGGGCCTTTGGTTTTTGAGGGCATTTTTGTGTTGTGTTGATTGCTTTAAATACTGCTTAACCCAATTACTCTTGCGCTAACATTGTTTGCAATGTGTCCAAGCCCGCAATCTATTAAATTAGGGAAAAGTCAGTAAATCCATGCCTGTTACAATGTGCTCTTTCAAATTATCTGGTTGGATATGTAGTGATGCCTCAAAATGCAATACATATTTATATAGACCTATACAGTATATGTAATGTTGCACTGATGGACACAAGTCCCTTATTTTATTTGTCCTGCTTTACAACGTTGTTCTGCTGTGTATGTGTGTGTTGCATTTTAGGTGAAATGTATGCTTATGAATATGTACATGGATCAGTATGTATCACAGTTAAGCGGAGGATGAGTTGCACTGGAGCTCAGCAGTAGGACAGCACTTGCAGCGTTGTAAAAACAAAGGACGAGTCCTCCTTTCACCTTCTGGCAAAGTTAATAGTCAAGAGGATACTTTATAATAAACCAAAAGCATATAATTTTAAAGAGGGGCACATAAACACGGACATGGTGGGGGGGGGGGTAACACTCCATCCCTTCCCACTGACCCACCGTACCTAATATACAGCATTTATTCTTATTCTACTCTGAAACACCTTCCTCTCCTTATGGCAAAGATAAAATACATCACAATGCAGTCCCTGGGTGTTGTGGTTGTAATGTTTGGTAGGTTGTATGTAGTCTGCTATAATGAGTCTATGAATGTAGTTCCTGACCTGTATTTTTTTTGCCCCAAACTAAAAATCAGAGCAAATATGTGCTGTTTTTCTGAAGAGAAGATATTTTGCCTGTCCCTAAAAAGGTTCTGGAAGAGCTAGGCCAAGGCCAAGTGCATTTTAGTGAATATTGACTTTTCAAAGAATGCTTTGCTTGGAATGAGCACCTTGCTATAAGGAAAAGCAAAATCGGTGTGATGGTCGTGAATTAATTCTGGCATTTGTGATAAAGGGTGTGTATCTGCATACACACATACATATATTTTCACTAACTTTGGTTAACCACGTTTAAAAACTGATACACCGAAAAAAAAAAGGCTCAGCCGTCTTCCAAGCTCGTGCGCCGGCCGAGGAGGCAGTTCAGCCGGCCTCCAGGCTCAGGCGAGTCCCCGGCTCGGCCTGGAGGCCCAGCCGAGCCGGGACTCGCCCGAGTCTGAAGGCCGGTGTTGTATCAAAACTGGTTGCCTGTGAAAGGCTGTTCGGTAATTTCTGTAACTCCGCCCCTCACAGCAGCCTGCAAGCATCTCCTATCACTCACAGGCAATCCCTTCTGTATATGTAGGTATGCCCGAGAGTGATAGGAGTTGGATACAGCAGGATCTCACCAAGAGGCATAAAAAAAATCGTATGTTATCTGCTGCTGCTGCAGGACGCTGGCTAGAGGGGAGGCACATTAGGGCTATGGAGGCAGGATGTGGGAGGTGCAATCTGCCTTTCAATTTAGCCAGCACAGGACGTAGGAGCCAGGTCCTATGTAGCATGTAGGATTCATGGAGGACTCGCTGGAGGACTCAGGGCTGATGCAGGTGAGTATGTGTAGGCAACATACTCACCTACTTCGGCCCTGAGCGCAAACGGTGACAGTCGCTGTCGCAGGCTGCTCGGCCGGCCTTCCGGATCAGGCGAGTCCCCGGCTCGGCTAGGCCTTGAAGGCCCAGCCGAGGGCTCGCCTGAGCCTGGCCGAGCAGCCTGCGACAGCCGGAGGACCGTCACCGCTGGAGCTCAGGGCCGAAGTAGGAGGATGTAGGTGCAATCAATCAGCCATCTGGGCCTGGAGGCCCGGCCGAGCAAGCTGCTCGGCCAGACTCAAGAGACCCCCCCCGATTCGGCTTTCGAGGCCGAGCCGGGGGCTCGCATGAGCCTGGAGGCCGGTCGAGCTGCCTCGAGGCCGTCTTCCAAGCTCAGACGAGCCCCCGGCTTGGCCTAGAGGCCCAGCCTAGGGCTCGCCTGAGCTTGGAGGCCGGCCGAGCAGGGGGCTCGGGCGGGCCTCCAGGCCCAGGTGATGGATTTTGTTGGGGTGCGGGTGAGAGCGTTGCATACTCACCTACATCGGCCCTGAGTCCTCCAGCGGTGGCAGTCCCCCTGCATCCAGTGTGTTGTCGCCAGTATGACGTCACGGAAGCCTTTGACCCCGGAAGTCTTTGACCATGGGTCAAAGGCTTTCGTGACGTCATCCCGGCGACCGACACAGAGAGCGGACACTGGATGCAGGAGGGCTGCCACCGCTGGAGGACTGAGGGCCGATGCAGGTGAGTATGTGTAGGCAACATACTCGCCTACACCCTCCTACTTCGGCCACGAGCTCCAGCGGTGACAGTCTTCCGGCTGTCGCAACCTGCTCGGCCGGCCTTCGGGATCAGGCGAGTCCCCGGCTCGGCTGGGCCTTAAAGGCCCAGTCGAGCCGGGGGCTCGCCTGATCCCGGAGGCCGGCCGAGCAGCCTGCGACAGCCGGAGGACTGTAACCGCTGGAGCTCATGGCCGAAGTAGGTTCAGCCATCTGGGCCTGGAGGGCCGGCCGAGCAAGCTGCCGAATTTTCTCCCGAATTTTGGGTTTCGATGCACCACTTTCAAATTGGAATATGTATCGTTCATGTACATGTTAGAAATGTAACATTTTATGCTTTTTAACGTCCCTGTATGCCTTTTGTCTTTCTTAGGTGTCTTGGCTTCGTCTTGAAACCGCTTCTTTGTTATTGAAGACATCTTTGCTGTGTAATTAATGTGGGCTCATTAATATCCAGCTCACAACCGTGTCTTCAATCATTGTACACTTGTTTTTAACCTGCGTATTTTACAATGAACAGACAGAGTGATGAAGAAAGCAACAGTAGTGGAAATTCAAGGTCAGCTTGTGTTTTGTGTGACCCAAAATGTTTTGTTTTTCTTCTTTCTCTGATCTCTGTATGTGTTGAGCTCCATTTTCAACTTTTCCTATAAAATGTAAGGTTACACATTCTTTTTATCTGCACTTGTTGGGCAGTGTACTCATATTCTGTGCTGTTAACGAGATTTTGGCAGATTACGTGCCTTTTGTAGTTTGCATGGTAGATCAGTCCTGGCTTGGAGACTTTTGCCTGATGCCTATTGGAACTTTGAATATGATATGTATTGAAATAATGAATGCAAAAAATTTCCGGAGCTTGATGGAATATGAAGTCGAGCCTCTTTATGAACCCTTTTGCATGTTGTACATGTCCTTCCACCATATATGATTTAAGACCTTTCTATTGATCAACCTAATCTCCCTTAGTTGATGAACCTACAGGCAGGCTTAAAAGGATGGATAGACTGATTATATCAGTGGCTGACATTCGTCAAATTACTGCTAATCTAGATCTGCATTTTATTTGCTGATAATTGGCCAAGGAGGCTCACTACAACCATGACACGCGGACTTCCATATCATAGCACAGCTCAGATCTGGGGCTTCTCCCACAGACAGCAGGCTGACATCTTTGCTGTCAGCCCTCCCTGTATGACTTTCCCTGCTCACTATTGCGCATGATGACTGAAGTAGGACTTTCCTTCTCATTGGCAGGGAATACCCTATGCATGGTCGTCTGGACCTCTCTATGATAATTTTTGTCCTACAGCAGGGGTCCGCATCCTCACGCCTGTGTTTTGGACCTACACTCCGCTTGAGGGTCTGTCAAACAAATGAGTAGCTGAGCGTTTTGGGAGATGTACTTCCTAAAAATATGGAGGGCTATGGTTGCTGACCCCTTGCGTACAGGGTGTTATGATATCATTGTAAAGGCCACAGTTTAGAAATGGCAATGTTGTTTCTAAAAAGCTTAAATAATTTTTAAAAAATTTTTTAAATTGAATAAATGGGCACAGGGCAAGGTTTAAAATGTTATTAAACACATTCCGTTGAGCAGGAGCTGCGCTCTGAGGGAGAAAAGGTGAGTAAAATATGCCTCGATAAAACCCAGAAGAATTTTTTTGCGCATTGGTTTGGAGCAGCTACTGCCCAATTATTTAAGGACACTCTATTTTTCAGTAGTGTTCCTTTTTAATGGGATGTCAGATTTTTTTTTTTTTTTTCCACAACTTTAGGGGCCCTATTGCATGCTTAACGCCAAAACGTGCGTTTTTTTTGTGTTAAACGTTAACGCACGAAAATCACGCTGGAATTGCATTCCTCGTACATTTTTTCATCCGTCGGGAAATTACGCTCGTAAAACCGGCGAGCAAAGTACAGTTGCGCGCGGAAATCAGTGAGTGCAATGTAACTTTTAAACGCGAGTCCGTCAACAGACGTACGTTCTGACGGAAGATAAGGTATCTTTTTTGACGGATCTAGTAAAATAAAACCTGCGCATCGACGTTCTCCTTTGTGAATCTGCAATTTGGTACGGTCAGGTTGTTACACTTTGCCGTTACCACCAGCTTTTCAAAGACGTTAAAATTATGCGCGCAAATGTTGTCCGTTACATTTTGCGCTAAGATTGTAATAACATGCGTGCACAATGTTAAGTATAGGATGCGCGCGCTAAATTGCGCTTGCAAAGGGTTCACGCAGGGTCACTCACGTTAGACGTTAACGCACATTTTGTGTGCGAATGTCGTAATATGATGTTCAGCACAAAGGGTTTTACCCCTCGCGTTAATGCGTTTTTTCGCACGCGCAAAATTGTGTGCAAGCAATGTAATAGGGCCCTAAATGTTCAGAATATCGGCATAAGCAATCATCCAGAAAGGGTGCTGATAATCAATATCTGTATTGGCTTTGGAAAAAAGATCAGTCTATCCCTATTTAAAAGTTCGTCTGACCTGTCTTGATACCAGGCATGAGTTTGTTAAATGTGAGAATTTGGGGGATGTAAAAATAATATAATGCCATTGTTCACTTCTCCACAAGATGTGAACAGTGTTTTTTCCTTCTTTCCCATGTTGAATGCAGTAAAAATTATTTTTCATTGCGGTTTTTCATTGTGCAAATGGAGGTGTCTAACTTTTATAATTTGTTTTTTTTTGTCTAGTGTTTTACCAAAATGTTATTCTGTAGCTTGTTGTCCACCACATTTTTGTTTTATAAACACCGTAACCCTAATTTTTTTTTTTTTTTTTTTTTTTTTTTAATTCTCAGGCAACTAATCCTTTTTCTTTTAAAAAAAAAGTGCCAGAATAATGCCTTTCTTTGAGGTTGTGCAAGGTGTATGATAGGGCTCCTAAATCCAGGGTGACTCAATCCAAACATATGGGACATTGTTTTTCTCAAGACCCATGGAGGACTAGTCTTTAATAGATTTATGTAATCTGTTGGACTTGTATTTCTCAGTAAAGAGGACTTTAATGCTTTGTATTAAACAATCCACTTTTTTTTATAAAGTAGAAAATATAGACAAATCCTATTCAAAGGGCAATTCAGTATTTTACACATTACCCTTCTGTTCATAAAATCATTTCAAGTACCTTGAAGGATATATCTGAGATATTTGGCTAAAACTTAGTGAATTCATGGCATATTTTGTTATGTTCTACACAGTATTGTTCTTTCAACTTTGAAACGTCTTGCACTGTTATCCCAAGTCATTGTTTTGTAAATATAAATCTTCTGTCATTGTTTCTACTTCTTAAAATGCAAAACAGCCATTCAGATGACTCCGGTTCCGGATCCGGATCTAGCTCTGGAAGTAGTAGTGATGGCAGCAGTAGCCAGTCTGGAAGCAGCGATTCGGACAGTGGTTCAGAGTCCGGAAACCAATCAGACTCTGATTCAGAGAGCTCAGGAGAAGAGAAGATTGTCCAGTCTAAGCCACCAAGATTGGATGGTGCGGAGGTAAGTCTGCTAAAACCCCCCCCCCCTTTTTTTTTTTCTCAAGCATGGAAGTAATGCATATTTATTAATACCTTTTGTTAATATTTATTGTTGGTGTTGTTTTTTGTTTTTTTAAATAAGCTATCTGTTTTTTACAGTTCTGGAAATCAAATCCTAGTATTCTTGCTGTGCAAAGGTCTGCTATGCTGAGAAAGCAACAGCAGCAGCAACTGCAGAGACCACCACAGCCATCATCAAACAGCAGCTCAGAAGAGGTAACGTTTTGTTATTTTATTAAAGAGACAGTGTCTGGCCCAGCACAAGTCGTGCTCGTTTGACAGGGATTCACTCTTTATATATGTTAGCAATTATTTGCTGTCACATAAATTGGGGGGATTCCATGTCCCGAACGTGCTAATCGTAGACCTGTTATACAGGAAGGCTCTTCACAAAGTCCTTGCAGCCTGATTGACTGATCTTCTCCACCGCTGAAGGACAGTAGTGCATTGCTGTGCGACAGCTCCCCAGCTAGCTTCTTCCAAAGAGGTTTAAACATGGTGGTGGATCGCTGTGAAATGCGATATCTTATCAAGGCCAATGCAGTATCCATTCTTTGATGCAATATTGCAGCAAAAGTACACCTGGTCTCTGCCGGTGCACTTTTATACTGTACAGCTTGATTCAAACTGATTTTAAACTTTTAAGACTGCAGAGATTTTTGTAACCACCACCAGGAAATCATGCGCTATAACCAATTCAAGGAACAGACGCCTGCATGGTACCTGCATGATGCACAAGGGATAATTCATGTTTAGCCCATGCTCGCTTGTCTTTAAAACAGGAAATTCGTTTTTAATATGGTTATGGAATAGTTTTAAATTTAGTAGAAAGCGTGACGTGTACCACATTTAATTTCAGGGCTTGATAAATGTAGTCTTTGGGAAGCGGCTCAAAAGAAGCATCCATAAATTTCATGTCACGTAGAACTAATGCAAATTCTAATATACATTTATCTCTTCCCCCCCCCCCCCCAATTGACAAATGATAATCTACAGACTGGGCACACGTTATTATTATTTTCATTATTTGTATAGCGCCAACAGTTTCTACAGCGCTTTACAATAACCAAATGTAGCAAGATACAGATAAATGGACATAGGATGGAAACACTAGGTGTAGAGGGTCCTGCTCATAGGAGTTTACAATCTAGAGGGATTGGGGTTGAGGAAGACAAGGGGAATTTTACTGGACGACTGGAACATTAGTGCCAGTGGTTCAGGAATGGTGGGGTCATAAAAGCTTCAATCATGTGTGAGTAGGTTAGCAGAGGGAGGAGTTTCATCAGTGATGTGGTAGCTAATCTGAAGAGATTGGTTTTGAGGGATTTCGTGAAGGCCCGAAGATCAGGGGAGATTTTGATAGGGCGAGGCAAGTCCTACCACAGGATCGGAGCTGCCCTTGAGAAGTCTTGGAGGCAAGAGTTGGCTGTGCAGGTGTAGATCGCCTGCTGACCGGAGTTGTCTAGACAGGACGTGTTATTCAGAAGACTCTTAAATCCAGAATTTCCAGAGCCTTCTGAATTTTAGACTTTGCTCCTTGATGCTCCCGATGACTCCTGCTTGCAAATGCTCTTCCGATGGCTGCAGCAATACGGGGAACATGCCGATGGACTCTATTGCCGCTCCAGCATGTGGCATGCTGTCTCTGTGCCGCATGTCCCTTGGAAAGGGCTGCTCCGCATCTCCCAGCGTATGTACATACTGCAGCAGAAAGTTGATTGCGGCTGCCCTGCCATATTCCCCTTCCCCATCGATTCTGGATTCCTGGCAGTTCCAGATATGGGGTGCTTAACCTGTATTTCAAAGCCACAGATTTCTTTAACTGTCACAATAGCATTTTCATGTTGTAATTTTGTTTTATGTAAAATTATTCCCACCCAGGATTCCTCCAGCAGTGAAGATTCCGATGAAGATTCTTCTAGCGACAAGAAAAAACACAATGAGTAAGTTAAACGTAAAGACCCTCTCCTGATTGAGCACATTTTGATTTAGAAACACAACCTGCCTTTGGTCATCTACAATGCTTCTTGGTGCTGGTGTTATTTTCATTAACTTGCGTGCACATTGGTGTCCACTGCCAAGTATTCGTGAAGCTCCAATTCTAATTCCTAAAACTGGTGCTTTTTTAATCTAAGCAAATCCACAACAAATCCATTTGAGCATTAACCGCTATATGTTTAATTGTTACACCAGGCCTGCTTTAGTCTTGAAATACTTGTCAGCTGGTGTCTTTCTCCATGGTGGTAGCCATTCTTCTCAAGCACAAAGCTTTTGTGTTGTGCAATTTGTAGCATTGCTTATCACCTCCTGGCTCTTGTTCTTAATCTCTCTGCTGTACATTTACTCGTGCTTTTGATTTCATTTTGTCAGTGACACACTATATGTATGTAAAGGCTGTGTGCGTGCGTCTTTTTGTTTGTCATTGCATATGAATAGATTTGGGTTAAAATGTAATTTTTTTATTTTTTTTATATGGAAATTTAGTTCTGCTAATTAGTCTGTTTGCCAGCATAGAATAAAACATTGGAGTCCTAGTAGTTAAAGAATTCCCAAGCTTTAATATAATTCTTATGCAGCGTACAAATTAGTCTTTAAAACCATCTGCTTTGCATTTATTAGATATTCGTATAATGCTGTGTGGCTCAGCTTATTGGGCTGCAAAGAAAAACTCTTTGCCCTGTCCATGCCCTCTTATTTGATGGTATGAGAAGCCCTTTGACATGATGTTGGTGATCTATCCACATCAGAGATGGGCATAAACATCCCTCAATAGTTTATGTACTTATGAGGTAATTTCCTGTTTGATGTTAGCATCAATTTTAGCCTTAGAAATACTACATGTACATATATTTATGTAGTTTGAACCACCCAAACAGTGTGCCATGACATTGGAGAAAGATCAGTCTTCTTGGCAAGAATGGAGAGAATTTGTTAGTTTGCTTGGCTTGTACTATGCCTAAATAAAAGAATGAGATTCAATTTTTCCCTCGGGGTGTACTGAATCGTTTGTATGTGTGTGAGGGGGCCCGCTTGCATGTTATAACGTTTCATTGTTTCCGCCCTCTCAATATGTCCAGTGAAGATTGGCAGATGTCCATCTCAGGTTCTGGTAGTGGCTCTTCATCGTCAAGTTCCAGTTCAGATTCCGAATCGGGGGGGGATAGACAGAAAAGCAGCAGTAGGGACAGCGAATCTGACTATGAGCCGAGCCATAAAGTTAAGAAAGCCCAAAACAGGTAAGGGGTAGAACTTAATGCTAAGATTCTATTTTATTTGGTTTGTTTCTGAACATGTAGCCAGTTCCAGGTTGCTGAGCAATACAGCTTTTATGAAGAGTGTACATTAAATTGACTCTAGAAGTCTTCCAAAATGTAGATTCACCTAAATAAAACTGCCACATTGTGTTTCAATGAAAATACATCAGCACGTGAAAGGAGCAGAGCACCTATCCGCATTTGCATTTTGGTCTTGGTTTTATCCTTATCACAGGTTTATGTTAACATTTTAACCAAATATCTGTTTTTTTTATAGTAAGTGGCCTGTTATGAGGTCTTGTCAATAGTATCTAACGTTTTAATAGCTCCATAGCTTTGACTGGTTCTTATACCTGCCCGGTGCATAACTGCTGCCGCAACATCCCTTTCCCTTTAATAATTGTGATGGTATTCAAAGTTTCCTGCCACTGCGCTGAAATGTTGACAACTCCTTGTTTGAATAGTAGCTGAACTTAATGTAGCCTTGCTGAGTGCTCTAGTGTTATAGCAAGGCTTGACAAATTTATTGGCCAGGAAGCCAAGGCTGCTTACAATTGTATTCTCACTCTTAGAAGTTATGATAAATAGATTTTAGAGGTTTTTACATGAATCGAAGTAGTTAACTATGAAGTTTTGCGTAAATTTGCCAAGGCCAGGTCTAGGTCATCTTAAAATATGTAGAAGTATAAAAATAAAGGCTGCAGGGCTGCCTTAAAGGGATACGCTATTAAAAGAGTTCCTTTTTTTTCCACTTACATAATTGGGCAGATACTGCTGAAAGCATCTGCCCAGTTATATTTTTGGTTGATTTTTACTCACCTTTTTGTTCCACGCCGCGTACTCCTCCACTTTGGCTTAGGGACTCCTAAACCCAGATGTCCCTGAAGCTTTTCTGCACAATTTACAGCTTCGTTTATTAAACCACAAATTGCGCAGCACTATGGGACGTGCACACTTTGCGTATGGCAAGTTCAGTAGCCCTTCCACAGAACGATTGATCAGATCTGCACAGATTTGATCCACTAGTTGCCTCTCTGAGACCGCTCGCTACAGCAGAAGGTCTCCGAGAGAGCGAGAGATGGGCACATTATCTGTGTGCTGTTGTAACTGGTGACAGATTTGGTAACCAGCAGCCGGGAGACTAACAGACCTGGCTGCTGTTGACGCTGTGTTGGGTGGAAGGAACCCCTCCACTTCGCCCCACAACTTCAGGCAGAGCTTGGAAGAGGGGCTCATATCTTTACCACTTTAAAACTACAAAATGGTCAGGATGAATGGTGTCCCTTTTTTAATTTTTTTTTTTTTCTATCATTGGCAATGGCATGTTGAATTTTCCAAAATTTTCATGGTTTTAAAGTAGGGCAGGCGACAACTAAGCAGCTCACTGTCATCCATTTAAAGATCTACTAAACATTCATTAATATAAGTGGCTACTCCATTTCACATTACTAAATGTTTACATATTGAAAGCAGATTTCTAATAAAAGGTGTTATCTCTGCATTCAGAAACCCATTGTCTGTCCCCCCGGGTAGCTGTAATATTAATGAGGCCATATTGCATTCTTGGTTTCACTGTGCCTTTTAATGAATAATGGCATGCAAAGCATGTCACATTCTTTAAAACATTGTGTTCTTTTTGTAATGACCTGCTTAAGGACAGAAGCCTTGAATTCTCCCCTTGACTGTAAAGTATTTTCTGCATTATTGAATTAACTTGGTAAATAGTTTGGTTTGGCGATGTCTCGTCATAATCTATATTCTGTGTACCTTTTTATACCGGTTATTGTTGATTTTATGACCAAAAGGTGGAAATAATCTTTCTTGGTTCATTCATCTATCCATAGTAGCTTTGGAGCTGGGTATTGCTGGTTAAAGGAACGCTGTATGAAGTGTGGCCACTCAATATTATTTGAGTGGTCACCAAGCCATAAGTGTTTTTGCCCCCTCTTCTTCCTGTATTGGGATTTCAGAGAGCTAATTTAGCCCACTGGGTGCTGGGATCTGTTGTGCATAGAGCCTGTGCACTGATATAGACTTAGGTTGCGGTCACACGAGCGCACTGTATGCGTCCTTCTGACCCCCTCCGCGTTCGTCGCGGCTTGTCGGGGAGAACCACACTACAATAGTATCGTGCATGACACAGGATGTGCTGGGAAAACCTCTCTCTCTTCCCCCCTCCCCCCCATCCCATCAAAAAGCTACGACAGATGTAGGATAGGCCTGTAAAGTGCAATCCTCTATAGGGCATCCGATCGGAAGAATCGTCCACTCTCACGTTCGTGTTGCCGCACAGTTTATCGTCTGTCGTAGCATAGAATCATGAGCAATAGAGACCCACACACGAAGTACGCACGTGGCAAACGGACGCAAGTTAGGCAAGAACGTAAAACTGCTAGATGGACGCGCAGAGTGCACCACGTCCGAGTAGCGTTCTGTGTGAGTGAGATGTCAGGCGCAGCGCAATTGCGACGTCCAGCACCTTGACACACAAAATGCCTTTTCATATCCTTTTCAAATTTTTATTTTTCGTATTCATTTTGTTTCCCATAACTCCTTTTTTTTTTTTTTCTACGCCCGTCAACAAAAACTGACCGTGTGGAATCTACAGTAGCTCCGCCCGTTGAGCACGCACTCAGAGTGCGCTCAGACTGTGTTCGTCTAACATTAGCCTTACAGTGCGCTCAGCGCTGCAAGGCTCGCAAATCCCCCCCCCCCCCCATGGAGGATGGCGCTTTGCAGCCTGTCGAACGTGCGTCGTAGCGTTTGACAGGGAGGCTTTCAGAACACCCACCGTAGTGCATGCAATTCGTGCATGTACTACAGCGTGTGGCAGGCCCTGTCGAAGCGACGGATGCCGGGAGGCACGTCAGTACGGGCACACGTAGTGCGCTCGTCTGACCCTGGCCTAAATGTTACCATAATGTAAATATTTTGTTTTTACCGTTAAGTCTTACTGATATATGATCCGGATATTTTACTCCGGCGTTTTGTCAAAATTATTTTATTTCCTATGGAAGTGATGGGCTTTGGTACTTGTTTTCAACAAAATGTATACTTGAATGTAAGATAATGTAGAAAAGTATACAAAATAAAGGTTAAAGGATACTCTTTGCTAAAAACGGGGTGGAGGAAGAGTTCAATATTAAACCCTCTCAGCGTTCAGCTATAAAATATATTTTAGAAGTCCCTTTGTTTCAGCCCCGGGGTCCACTCAGTGCTGTTTTGCTGTGACAGGTCTGCGTCATCCTGCAGTAAACTGTCAGGGCACTATCAGCTGGTGTGAGCTAGCCCTAGCGTCAGCATGTTTTTGCATTAGCGCCAGATTAATACAGTCTAGCACCTGACCAACAGATCGTTTGCCTCCCACTAGAAACAGGAAAAATCACTTAGCCCATGGTAATTTGCGATTCGTAGCGCGAGCTTACTGTACTTGCTGTGTCCCATACTTAACATGGGGAGCGCTGGAGAGCACTTGCGCTATTGTAACCAACAGATCACTTGGTGCCTGCGCTGATTTTTGGACGCAAGCTAATTGCAAAAATTTTCCTACTGCTCAACCCTGGTGGTAACTCCAGAAAAAAACAAAAACAGGTCCTCACCCAAAATTAACAGGAATGCAGCACAGGTGTTCTCTTGGCCCCATACACCATAGTAATGGATCTGGTCAGCAATGTTGCAGTAGGCTCTATTATGATACATATGTATCCTTTATCCACATATATCCGAATTCTAATATATTGGCTAATTTTAAACATTTTATGCTGGGGGTTATTCATAGTATGTAAGCAGCTGATTTAGTGTGACAGTGTGGACCATGTTTAAAGGGACACATGGATAAGTCTTGCCCTGAAACCTGTATTATTTATATGCTGCAGCAGGGAAATTATTGTTGCTCACCTGGCCTTCCTTTTGGATCTATTAAATGCTTTGTAATGATTCTACATGCTATCGGGTGGTATTTATCATGCAATGCCCATCAGCCTTTATTAATGTAGGTGTGCATATAAACATGGATAATACGGCCACCTTGGAGGATTTTAATAATGCAGTTGTGAGGGCTCTTCGCTGGATGTTTATTAAAAAGGGGGTGTAGTGATTGTTGGCGCTATGGGCCGTTTAGTTAAGTATGTTCTTGATGCTCCGCGCGGCCCCAAGGGGTATGTTTGACACCCGAAAAACACAAAGATTAGTAGAGAGGTATCCCTTTAGGCACGTGGAATGTGTGGTATTCAATGAGTATATGGACTTGTATATAGAGGATTTTTAACCATGCACTGGTATACATAATGAACCCGCAAGGGGTGACGGCATGAATATGAATGGCGTATTATCTATACTTTATATTTGAAAAGTGATCAACTTAAAAGCAATAAACTATAAGTCAGTTTATAAGACAATGTATTCCACTACAAGTTGCAGATAAGCATATAGACAAATCTTAAATGGACCTTTTTAAAGCTCAGTCGCATTAGACTTGGTAGTGCGTATTGCCACTACCCTCTGGGAATAGTCATAGAGAGTCCAGTGAATTCGGGTAGTGAATTTTTTTCTATCGCTCCCACAATCTTGTGCGGATATAGCCTCCCACAGAGAGCAGACCCGATGGAGTTCCTAGGCGTCCTGTAACATATGTAGAAGGAAAGAGATGGTTGTGTAGTATACAGCAGTGCCGGCCCCTGTCGATCCCCCTAGGGGGTACTTACGGGATACAGAGCCCCTGACCTGGCTCTGAGGGGGGTCTCGCTTGCAGGATATTTCATGGCAACCCTCAGCCCTCTTGGAACCTGTGATCTGTTTGCTTGTAATAAGTGTGTGTGTCTATAAAAGGTCAATGAGTTTCTGGACTCCTGACAGACCCTTGCATCTCACCTTCCACGCACCTAAAGGGATACCTCTCTCTTCGCTGGATGTGTTCATACTTATACAAGCTTGTGAGGGCAGAGGATAGGTATGGCCTGGCACTCTGCACCGGTAAAAAACCTTCTGTACACAAGCCCTGGATCTCAGCCCGAGTTTTAGTGTTTTCCTAGCGTGCTCTAAATGACCTTTTACACAGACTCCCGTAGACAAGGCGTTCTGTTTTGTGGGGTCGTCAGGCACTATCTTTTAGCGACTTGCGCTAGATTTCTCTGTTAGCAATGGCATTTTAGCTCGGACCAGGTGATAGGCCCCTCAGTAGGATGCTTTTAATGAAAATGCATGGAGTCATTGGTAGACCAGCAATGCACGGCACTGTATTGCTGTTCGTAACTCTCTAGAAAGCCCTTTGCACTGGAAGGCTGTCCCAGCTCCCTATACATCTTGGAGGAAAAGACCTTCTGCTCGCCCTGACAATTTAAAATGATTTTATAAAGACTTAAGTGTCCCTTTTGGAGGAAGCTACCTAGTACATGGTCTTATGTGGAGTGTATTGCTGTTCTAGTGAAGACCTCCATTATCGGTGATAAGATGATGCATGTTAAATGCTCTCTAGTAAACCATACAAAAGCTCCTTTTGTACACTCTGTTTTTTAATGAAATGGTTGTACACAACACCCTCTCCTCTGCCTCTTCCCTTTCAACTAGGGAATGGTCACCTGGTAAACATCCGGTACGTTAGGGCACTCTACTAAAGCTATATCAGTCTTTTTAAATGTACATTTTCCAGACATTACATGAAGTTTTAATATGTCAGAGCTCATGATCCGATATAGCTGGGCTAATTGTCAGTATTGAATTATGGCACTGTTCTGAATTAGAACGTGCTAGAAACGTATAAACAATTTTTGTTAAAAATGCCAAATTTTACACCCCTCATCTTATTATGTTGCTCTTTTGTTCCACAGAACATGCTCTGACACAAAGATGCACAATTCGTGATGAACAGTTCTTATTCAAACAAATTTCTCTCCCTATCCAGGTCTAAAGCCAAAAATGGTAAGAAAAGTTCTAGTCAAAAGAAGAGGGCCGATTCATCCGACGACGATTACGATAAGAGAGTTTCTCGGCGGCAAGCCACTGTTAACGTCAGTTATAAAGAGGATGAAGAAATGAAAACTGATTCTGATGACCTTCTGGAAGTGTGCGGAGAAGACGTTCCACAGCCAGAAGAAGATGAATTTGAAACTATAGAAAGAGTAATGGATTCCCGATTTGGACGAAAAGGAGGTACAAGATTACACTTCTGCCTGAAATGTTTCAACTTTTTATTTTTGAGAAGTATGTGCTAATCTAAACATTCAGTGTTTTTTTTTTTTGTGTGTGTGAAAGATTATAGTTTTTGCCTTTTTTAAAGGACATTGGTGTCTTGACGCTCTATTGAATTTTAAATGGTCATACCTGGCCTCTTCACTCCTTGGGTGTTCAGTCAGGCTGATTTATTTAAAGGGATTATTCAGAGCGCACTGAAATTTCAGAGCGCTCTCCTTCAGCACACTTCATTCCCTGACCCTGCGGTGAATCAGTATTCACTGCAGGTTCCCTGAAGTGCACCGTATCGATCCGATTATCCACCGAATGCATCCTACGATCCACCGAACGTATCGGGGGGGGGAGAAAACGACAAGCTGCCGAACGGTTAAAAAAAGGCATCTTTTTGCAAAAAAAAAAACAACTAGTGAAATATGCCTGGAAATAATTTCTAAGATCCTATGAATAACAATAAAAAGGTCTGTTACAGAATAAAAAAAGCCATGTAAAAAAATCTGAATCAAAAATTTTGCAGAAAAATGCCTAAAATTGAAGAAAAAAATTTAAATTGAATAAGTATTCAATGCAAAATGGGATTTTTTTTTTCTTTGACACCTATCGTATGAAACCACCAAAAATCTGAGCCTTTCGCCAGCTGTTCGGTGTTCTCTGAATAGATTAACCGTTACACTTCTATGGGGTTTCCACTTTCCACTGCTGCCAAAGGTCATCGTATTTCACTGGCAATTCGCTAATATTTGGTGATTTTTGCCAGCTTTTTGAATAACAAATGGCCACGAAATTGCATCATATGGGGAAATTCACCGTTCGGTGCTCTTTGAAAAAACCCTTAAATGGCAGAGCTTATGACTGCTTACAAAGCTGTCAATCAGTCCATACTGAATATCTGTCAAGGGTGTAGAACCAACCATCAGATTGTTTGAATGCCAAGCTGCTCGACAGCCCAGCTTCAACCAAAGCGGATGCTGTCAGACCTGAACAGCATAGAGGGAAAGCTCCAAGATGGAAAGATTTTTTTTTTTTTTTTTAAAGGATGCTTTCAGGTAAAAAAAAAAAATCGGATTTGTGTAGGCTCATGAGCCATTTACCTTTGGAGCAGGGATGTCCAAACTCTGGCATGCCAGATGTTGCAGAACTACAATTCCTATCTATTATTATTATTCTTTATTTATAAAGCGCCAGCATATTCCGCAGCGCTGTACAATAAACACAGTATAGACAGGGTTACAATACATTGAACAACATTTGACAAACAGTACAGGAGGAGATGAGGGCCCTATTCCCGTAGGAACTCACAATCTGGGAGGGTGTAGGTTGGAAACAGGAGGAGAGGACTGTGAGGTGAGAGTGATTGATGGTTGTGTCAGTGAGTTGGGTGGTAGGCTTCCCTAAATAGGAATGTTTTCAGGGAGCGTTTGAAGGAAGAGAAGTTAGGGGAAAGTCTGACAGTACGAGGGAGAGCGTTCCAGAGAGTGGGGGCTGCGCGTGAGAAATCCTGCAGTCTATCATGGGAAGAGGTGATGCGGGGAGAAGCTAGGCGCAGGTCACTGTTTGACCTTAGGGAGCGGGCTGGGGTGTATTTGGTGATTAGTGAGGACAGGTAGTGGGGAGCTGAGTTAGTGAGGGTTTTGTAGGTAAGGATAAGGATTATGAACTTAATTCTGCAGTGGATGGGGAGCCAGTGAAGGGACTCGCAGAGGGGAGCGGCAGAGACAGAGCGGCGGGTGAGGTGAATTAGCCTGGCGGAGGCGTTCAGGATGGATTGTAGGGGGGAGAGGCGGGACAGAGGGAGGCCAGATAAGAGATTATTGCAATAGTCGAGTCGGGAGATTACCATGGCGTGTATGAGTTGTTTTGTGGTGACAGCGGTAAGAAATGGCCGAATTCTGGAAATATTACGCAGTTGGTATCGGCAGGAGGAGGAAAGAGACTTGATGTGGGGGATGAAGGAAAGAGCAGAGTCAAGTGTAACTCCAAGGCAGCGAACTTGGTTTGATGGGGAGATTACACACAAATATTTCTAGGAATTTTGGGTCGGCAAGATCTCTGAGTTTGCAGATCCCCTGTTTCTCCTGTCAGCTCTCTTCTGAGCAAATAATGTCTGACAACGGTTGAAATTAATCTTTTATTATGCCATCAGTTTACAGACTCATGTGTTTGAGTTTCAGATAACATTTAAAGCACGTTGAATAGGATATTTTAAAAGCTTTTTTTTTTTTTTCTTCAGTAACTGGAGGTACTACAACTATTTATGCTGTGGAAGCAGATGGGGATCCGAATGCAGGTTTTGAACGAGCAAAGGAGCCTGGCGAGATTCAGTATTTAATCAAATGGAAAGGTTGGTCCAGTATCCACAACACATGGGAAACTGAAGAGACTCTAAAGCAGCAAAATGTGAAAGGAATGAAGAAAATGGACAACTACAAGAAAAAAGAGCAAGAAAAAAAAAGATGGTAAGTCTATAGAACACCTAGCAAGGTTCATAACATTCCTCAATATAATATTTTTATAGTGATGTGTTGTTCTGGTGCCACGCAATTAACTGGGATATTCTGGTGTTTATCAAGTGAAAGGTACCTTCTAACCACCACGAGCCTTTAGTGTAACCCAAGTGGTTAAGCTTGGTAGTACACGGTACCATATATTCCAAACCAGCCAGTGTCTCCCAAAGCACTCATATTGGATTGACTGAATGTACAAGCGTCCAGATCCTGCCTCCTGGATTTCAAATGTTGCAGGAAGTAACCGCTTCCAGATCCATACGCTGGGTTGAAGGTGCATATTCATACGTGTTAAAATGAGAGGATGGTGTGGAAGAGTCAAGGGGAGTTATAATTGTAATCCTTTGGTTTCCCCTTCTCTTTATATCTCACAATGCCCTCAAGTTAATTGAATCCTTTCCTCCTTAGTTGGAATATGTTAAGCATTTAACTTTCTTGTTTTACCACCAGGTTGAAAATGGCATCGCCTGAAGATATAGAGTATTACAACTGCCAGCAGGAACTCACTGATGATCTTCATAAACAGTATCAGATTGTGGAGAGAATCATAGGTAAAATAGATGTTCTTCACTTGAATTTAAAAAAAAAAAACACACACACTTGACAATTTGAAAACACTGTCGCGGGTTATAAATTTGAAGTGGCCTTTTCCTGTCGCAGATGATCCAGATTAATGTTTTTCGTGTGTACAAGTATCTATACAGCAGCTATCCATCTTTTAATATTCATTGTTTCTTTCCACCTATTTGCCCCAATGTTTTTTTGTCATGTTCATATACAACAAACTGTCAGGGCAGATCTCCACACCTGAATTTCCAGGAGTGTAAATCGAGGGATGGCAAACTTGGCCTTCCAGATGTTTTGGAACGATGTTTCCTTAAAGACGAAGTCAACCTAATAAATGCTATATAGCTGTAGAGACCCAGGTTCGAATCCCAGCCACAGCTCCTCTCCAGTAAGTGTCCTTGGGCAACTCACCTAACAGTACATACTCACCACCCAGGACATACTTGAAAATGAGAGAAAGCTTAATGTATCCTCCCTGGTAAAATACTTTCTCAAAAAGAAAAACCCTGAAAACCTAATAAGTGGCTGAGCATCATGGGATCAGTTTCAAAACATCTGAAAGGCCAAGGTTGCTGACGCCTGGTGTAAATGTTGACTTTTAAGGGGCTTATTTAGTAAGTGCTGGTACAACATGTTCACTGTGAAGCTTCTTTTGGATTTAACTTTTTCGAAAGCTGGAATTTGGTTTAAAACAGACACTTACGGAATAGTCTCCTTCATCTTGCTTGGTTTATAACAAAGAAATTTCTTGACGCATGTGGTCATGCAAATTTCGTCCTCCAATGTATTCTTCAATTTCACTGTCCCCTCAGTGGTCCACTTTTGTTGGTATATAGTTAATTATGAATGAATGCGCTATACAGGCAAGTGTCAAATATACATAACCCTCAACAGTAGGCTTTAGACCACTGCAAATATGCTATATTGTGCTGAGAAATTTCACAACTTGAGGTGGTGTGTGTGGGCGAATATAAGATATCTCTATCTGATACTGATTTGGAGAACATCTTCATTTTATACTTTGTTTTGCAGCACATTCAAATCAAAAATCAGCAGCGGGCTATCCTGATTATTTTTGCAAGTGGCAAGGACTCCCGTACTCAGAGTGCAGTTGGGAGGATGGTGCACTTATTGCAAGAAAGTTTCAAACCCGCATCGATGAATACATAGCCCGAAATCAGTCCAAAACCATTCCTTCAAAAGACTGTAAGGTGAGCAAGGACTAAATAAACTTTGAACATCTTTAGAATTGGTGAATATAAGTGAAAAAGGGGTTTCCAGTCCTTTTTAACTCTGAAACTTGACTTTTTAAAATAAAAACATGGGGTTGTCTGTGCATGAGATGTATGAGCGGGTTTTGGATGTTTGCATATCTGAGCCATTACGATGCAGGCTTCTCGAGTCTGCCTCGCCTAAACGCAAATTAAATATAAATGTAATGATGACTATTTTTGTTCCTGCTTTCCCGTTCTTTTTCCTGTGAAACATTTGAGTGGTAACAAAGGTTACTACAATAAGAAAAAAAGAATTTGAATATGTTGGTGACCATTGCCCAGTCCTGAAAAAGCTATGCTTACAGGTTATTTTGTTGTCAGGTTTTAAAGATGAGACCGAGATTTGTAGCCTTGAAGAAGCAGCCGTCTTACATTGGATCAAGTGATGCAATGGAGCTGAGGGACTATCAGCTAAATGGTTTAAATTGGCTAGCCCATTCCTGGTGCAAGTAAGTACTCTTTCATTTTAAGAAATGAGACTGTGTGTAGTGGTGTTTCTAATTTACCACAATATACAAATTACCATATATCTTATTTTGATTACATTTTTTTTTTCTTTCTCTCAATTTTCAGAGGAAACAGTTGTATTCTGGCTGACGAAATGGGATTGGGAAAAACTATTCAGACCATTTCCTTCCTAAATTATTTATTCCACGAACACCAGCTATATGGACCTTTTTTAATCGTCGTTCCACTTTCTACTCTGACTTCCTGGCAAAGGGAAATTCAAATATGGGCACCCTTAATGAATGCTGTTGTGTACCTGGGTGACATTAACAGCAGAAATGTGGTAAGTAGTGCTTGATAAATAAAGGTTATTGCACATGTTTGAGCTAAAACTAGTTTTGTCTACTGGGTAAACTAGATTTTTTTTTTTTTTTCCTTTTTTCCCCTTGCAATTTTTACTTACTGCAAAATGTTTTATTTGCCTTTTTGTTAAATGTGTACAGTCCACCACTTAAACAGTTTTTGTAGTCTTTTGGACTTGGACAACGTACTTTGCTGATGGGACCTCTTCCACTCCAGCACTGCAGAACATGCTGTAGCACAATCAAGGGGTGCGCTGGAACATGCTGCACAGAGCCAGCAAGAAACACTCTGGTGCTGCTCAGTATGTCCTCACGGGTGCTTTGCAGCATGCCTTTCACTGATGCTTTTACAGTGTGCCCTGCTGCTCCCCTGTCACATCTTCCTTTCCCTGTTTCTTTAGAATTTTTCCTCCTTCCAGAAATTGGTTATGTTCTCATGTCACATATGAGAAACACCTGGGCTCCCTGCTTTTCAGAAATCGGGCTCTCAACCTGTATATTTCTTATTGGCAAGTTGCCACGTATATGTTATGTGTGTGTTAGGCAGTTGCTGCTTTTGCGAGGTGGGATTCTAGTATGTAATGACTTCAATAAATGGCAATGTTTCCTTCTACAGTCGCCTTGAATGGCATTTGTTAGGGATGTGCAATTAGTTTCGTATCGATTTAGATTTTTTTCCGTACGAAATTTACCATTTTCGTGCTTCCGAGGGCATCCCGAATCCGAAATGTTAACCGCACAAAATTTCAGATCGCGTCGATTCGGTTGAGCTGGTTTTTCATTTTATGCTGCATTATTATACTGTAGAGATGCTGCCCAGCAATGGTGCGGAATCATATGCTGCATTGAAACCTATGGGTTAAAAAGCCTTGTTTCTTCAAAAAAGTTAAACTTAAGCATTTTTTTGGGTGACATTTTAAAAAAATCTTAAAAGAATAAATAAAGAAACTTTAATTCTATTGGTAGTAAATCTACTTCCCATTCTTAAATAAGCAATAAAAAAACAAATAACTCATTAAAAAACTAAAAACCAAACTGAACCGAATGGCCAAAACGACCTGAATCGATCTGAAATTTCAAATCGATATCGAAACGACCCGAAACGAAAAAAAAATTTCAGCGGTGCACATCTCTAGCATTTGTATTGGCTGTATTATTATACAATTCCGCAATATAAAATCTTCCTTTCCATTTACAGATTCGCACTCATGAGTGGATGCACCCACAGACAAAGAGATTAAAATTTAACATCCTGCTAACAACTTACGAGATTCTGCTAAAGGACAAAGTAAGCAGAACATGAACATATTTTGTGTTTGCATGTAAACAGATGTCTGAATTATGGTAACACTTAGATTTTGTGTCTTAGCCGGGTTTCAGATTTTCCTGAGAAACCAGTTAAATTTTGTAGTTGGCCATTCTGTGTGTGTGTGTGTGTGGTATTCTGAATGATATTGGTCATGAGATATATAACACACGCACATGTGACAAATTATTAAAATAGTCGGCAAAGTCGATGTTCAGCTGCACTTTTTAAAAAAAATAAATAAATACTTTCTCCAAAAAAAATTTAAAAAAAAATATATATATTTTACCAGGAAGGATACATTGAGATTTCTCTCGTTTTCAAGTATGTCCACTTGGGAGTTTTCTTCAGGACAGCTGTGCAAATGCTCCTGCATTCTTTAGCTTACCTATATAATTCAAAAAGCAGGGAAGTTATGTTTTTTTTTTTTTACTCTTGCCAGACAGCACCGTGTTGCATGGGGGGGCGGCAATGCGTGCCTTTGGCAGTCTGTCAGCTGTCACAATCAAGGGTAGATGCAGGGGCGTCGTAACGTGGGGGTGCGGCCCGCACCAGGTGATACCCGCCCTTAGGGTGACACCGTCACCCTAAGGGCGGGTGTCTCACCCTGCACCGCGTGTTCGCACCCTGCGAGCGTCCGAAGCTATGCAGCTTTGGCACTCGCCTGGGGTAAACACGTCACCAGCCGAGTTCTCGCGAGATCGCGGCTGGTCATGTGGCTCCCCCAGGTGAGCGCCCAAGCTCCATGCCGGACGCTCAGAGGGAGCAGAACACACGGCGCAGGAGGTGAGTTGGGGGCAAATCCATGAGCTGCTGGGACTGGGCATATCCATGAGCTGGGGGCAGTATATCCATGCGAGGAGCTGGGGCAGTATATCCATGAGAGGAGCTGGGGCAATATATATCCATGAGAGGAGCTGGGGCAATATATATCCATGGGTGAGCTGCTGGGGCAATATATATCCATGAGAGGAGCTGGGGCAATATATATCCATGAGAGGAGCTGGGGCAATATATATCCATGAGAGGAGCTGGGGCAATATATATCCATGGGTGAGCTGCTGGGGGCAATATATATCCATGGGTGAGCTGCTGGGGGCAATATATATCCATGGGTGCTTTCACTGCATTCGAACAGGCACGTACTTGCTGGCAGTTGGCAAAAATTTGTGTGAGCATATGATAGAGCTCCTCCACAATAAACCTCACAGTAATGTGCGCTGTGTGTATGAGCATTCAGTGTTCTATGGGAGTAATGATTTAGGAGTAAGAGTAGTAAAAAAAAATCCGTAAAACTCGGGGGGGGGGGGGTGACACCATAAGTTACCGCACCGGGTGACACCAACCCTAGTGACACCACTGGGTAGATGTGCCCTGTCAAATGCTTAATTGCCGCTGTAAAGTGCTTTTGCCCATGGCAGAGACAAATCAAGGAAGCTTAAATGTATCCAGATAGATTTTTTTTTTTTTTTTGGTCACTTGCCTTAGTGACCACATTGTACTAAACATGGAAAAAATTGTAGATCAATCTACTTGAATTGCAAATCCTGAAATTGTGCCTCCTTTGTCATGTATTAGTGTTTATGCTTGCTATATGATAACTGTTCATATTCCTTTTTAGTCTTTTTTAGGTGGCATTAACTGGGCCTTTATAGGAGTTGATGAAGCTCATAGGTTAAAGAATGACGACTCTTTGTTGTACAAGTCATTAATCGATTTCAAATCTAATCACCGCCTTCTGATCACTGGAACACCATTACAGAACTCGCTTAAAGAACTTTGGTCTTTGCTTCACTTCATCATGCCTGAAAAGTAAGCTTTGTATTTATGCAATAACGAAAGTGTGTGTGCGTGTGTGTTTGTGTGTATGTATTAATGAGCTATCAAACACTTTTTAATTAAGACCAGATCAAATCTCTCTAATTGAGAAGCATTGGCATTATGAGAGTTGATATTAAACATACAAATGTACTTTAAAATTCTGCAGGTTTTCTTCTTGGGAAGACTTTGAAGAGGAGCATGGGAAAGGCAGAGAATATGGTTATGCCAGTCTTCACAGGGAACTTGAGCCGTTCCTACTGAGAAGAGTGAAGAAAGATGTGGAGAAATCTTTACCTGCTAAAGTGGAACGAATATTGAGGATTGAAATGAGTGCTTTGCAGAAACAGTACTACAAGTAAGGATGTGCTTTCACTGTGTGCTGCTAAATGGGTTGTTTTATTTTCTTTCGATTATTCTTGTAAAACTAGTACACTTCTTTAATGAGCACCTTTACCAAAAATGTTGGGCTCTTTTGCCTGGGAATCCCTCAAGTTGCTGGGGCATGCTGTAATGGTGAGGGCCAACTTTGATCTGAGAGCAATCCTATAGGACAGCCCTCCACGCAGACTGTATATCTGAATGACTGACTGTCAGTGCTCTGACATGACCCCTGAGGGCCAAACACGTATTGTAACATAATGTCCCCTGGTTATCTCTGCCCACAGAGGGCGAAACATGGTATTGCTGTCACAGGAATGAGGGGAGTACTGTGATATCTCAAGGGTTGAGTTGTAGCATTGATCTTTAAAACCAGTACGGTGTCTGTCCCCTGAAGGAACCTTGCAAAGTACACCCTTATTGCTGCTGCTCAGGTGCATTCGAAGTCACGTGAGTTCTAAATGTCTTTGTTAGACACTTCTAGAATTCAAGTGTAAAAGTGGCTCAGTTTAATGGGCAATTAAAAAACATCGAGTTGCATTCATAATCTTATGAAAAATACTAGCATTTAATACCATATGGGGTGTTTCTAGGTTTTTTTTATATAGATCTTCAGTTGGATGGTCATTATCCAGCGCTAGAGGTGTGTTTAGACGCCAACTCATTCTACTGCTCGGCAGACAATTCCCAAATTTTCCTAGTCCCGGTGACGGAAAGTTTGGATTTTAATAAGGACTCGGATGCGAGTATTTGCAATCTCTTTCTTTATTACTCCTATAGCAGTAAAGAAGAGTGATAACAAGAACCAGAAAAAAACATGTCAAACCCCCAACGTGGGGTAACCCTCCTCTTAGTAAGTCCAGCCCCCTAGCCTATAAACAGTCTGAGCTGGAGCAGTAACGCCCTCTTTCTTCATGCGACTGGAACCACAAGATCAAGGAACAGGTAACGGTAGATCCATCCGGAAAACACGCCGATCCCGTGAGGACTCACAATCCACAGATCATCAATTCGCTGTAAGAAGAACAGAAACACGAAGGCAGGCATTAGGAAAGGAACACTACCGAACCCTCGGTTTCCCGCCTCCCAATCAACAGGAGGACAACCCATCTCAAACCATGCGCTGCGCATAGATACAATCATCCTGGCCGGTCTAGAACACACCCCCCTCAGGGCGGGAGAGGTGGGAAATACTCGCCTCCGAGTCCTTATTAAAATCCAAACTTTCCGTCACCGGGACTAGGAAAATTTGGGAATTTTAAGGCAGGCCTCGGAGGCTTCATATTTGCAAGTTCAACGCATCAGTGCCTGTGACCAATGAGAGACCGGCTTAAAGTAAAACGTACGAAACGTAGATCCACGCGACCAATCCGCCGACTTCATAATGTCCTCTAGGCGACAACCCGCCATAAAAGCATTAGAAGCCGCAGCACTACGGATGGAATGAGCGCCGAAGCGCGAAATGTCCACCCCAGCAATATCTAACAGCCAACGAGCCCAACGAGCCAGAGTGGGCGAGCTAACAGGGTTATGAGGAACCCGAAATGAAACAAATAATGGGGATCCCGGCAAAGGATGAAGAGCCAAAGTACGATTTTCATATTCCTGAAGACAAAGAACCGGACACAACTCCGGTATCAACGGAAAAGCTGGAAAAAACACAGTACGAATCGCCGTCTTAGTACGTCTCGAGACATCGAAACAAACGCCGTCCGGTGAGAAAGAACGGACACCAAAATCCCCGACACGCTTACAGGAGATAAGGCAAAACAAAACCAACAGTTTGGCCGACAACTGGCGCAGTGACAACGAGGCATTGCACGGCCATGCGCGAAGGAAAGTCACCACTAGCGTAACGTCCCACGTAGATGAATATCGTGGTGTCGGGGGGCGAGACAGACGCACTCCCTTAAGAAGACGACAAACCAGAGGGTGTCTACCCAATGGAGAGTTATCAAAACCCAGGTGGCCCGCCGACAAAGCCGACCGGTACACATTAATAGTACGGAAAGCCAATCCCGAATCAAACAAAGAGGACAGGAAATCTAGAACCGAGTTTAGAGGGGCAGAAGTGGAATCCTCATCCCTTCGCAAACACCAGCCGTGCCAAGCTGTCCAAGCAGAGCGATAGGCCCCTCTCGTGCCTGGAGCCCAAGCGTGCTGGAGTAACTCCTCAGTTCTTGGCGAAATGCCTGTGGCCCGCCATGAGAACCGGAAATCCACCAGACCACAAGGGCCAAACGACCTTCCCGCAACAGAGGGTGAGGGAGGCCGTCCGTTCCCGTCAGTAGGGACGGCGAGGTCGGGATCCGCCTGGGCGGGGTCAGGGAATACCTCAACAGAAGGGGAAACCACGGTTGGGACCGCCAGTATGGGGTCACTAAAACCATCTCCGACCCGGTGTCGCAGAGACGCCTCAAAACACGTAACAATAGCTGAAACGGAGGGAAGGCGTAAAGCCGGCCCTCCGGCCACACCTGAGCGAAGGCGTCCGTGCCTTCCGCCTCTGGATCCGGACGCCAACTGTAAAACCTCGGTAATTGTCGATTCAGTCTGGATGCCAACAGATCCATCTGGAGAGGACCCCATAGTCCGGTGATGGTGGCAAACACCGATGGCGCCAGGCGCCAATCCCCCGAGTCCGTCAAATGGCGAGAATTCCAGTCCGCCACTGTGTTGGCGAGACCTGGAAGATACTGAGCCACCACAAACAGACCGCGGGGAAGACAAAAATCCCAAAGGTCGGCAGCTGCCGACGTCAGAGCCACAGAACGAGCCCCCCCTAGGGCATTGATATAGCGGACCGCCGATAGGTTGTCCAGTTTCAGGATGGCCCGTATCTTGGGAGTAGGAACGCTCAGGGTCATACTGCGCGAATCTAGGAGGAAACCCAGAAATTCCAGACAACGAGTGGGTATCAACAAAGACTTTTCCACATTGATCAGGAAACCCAGGTCCTGTAACAGGGAGAGTGTCCATGACAAGTGTACTTGAAGGGACATCGAAGAATCCGACATCAGCAGGATGTCGTCCAGGTAGATCACGAGTCGGACGCCCCTCACCCGGAGGGATTCTACCACCGGTTTCATAAGCTTCGTGAAGCACCACGGAGCGGATGAAAGGCCGAAAGGAAGGCACGCGAAGCGCCACATGCGGCCGCGCCAAGGGAAACACAGGAAGTCTCTGGAAGCCGGCGCCATAGGGACGGTTAGGTACGCGTCTTTCAGGTCTAATTTGACAAGCCAATCTCGTTCGCTGAGTAAATCCCTGAGGGTATGAAACCCTTCCATTTGGAAATGACGGTAGGACACCCCCAAATTGAGTTCCCTGAGGTTTATGACAGGGCGTGTCCCGCCCCCTTTCTTCGCAACCAGGAACAAATTGCTCACAAACCTGGGTGAGTCCCAAGGGACTTCCTCTATGGCCCCTTTGGATGCCAGGGCCACCACCTCGTCTTGAACTAAGTGCTCTTGCTCCACAGAAAAACTGAGTGGTCGTGGAGCGATATGGAGGGACAGCCTCGAAGTCTATCTCGAACCCTTTGACCGTGTTTAAAACCCATGGGTCTGCAGTGATCAACTCCCATTTTGGAAGAAAATGTCGAATACGGCCCCCCACCCGAACAGATGCATGAGGAACAATACATGGAAGACTTACCATTCTGTCGTCGAGCACGAAATTGGGTTCTGCCACCTCGGAATCCGCGGCCTCTCCAGGCCTGAGCCCTGGCCGAGGAACCATAAGGGGGGGGGACCAGAGTCGGTGGCATTAGAGGTACGAAATGATCCTCTCGTAATGCCCGTAGATCCGGCGCGGCTGATAGAGCGGCCCCTTCCTCTACTAGCCCTATCGAAAACCTTTTTGGGAAATACCTTCTTAATGGCTGTTTCCACTTTATCCAGCGCGGTAAAAGCGCTGGTGTATGTTTTTTATAAAACATATTTTTTATAAAACCATCTCCGAAGAGAAGGCCTTGAGCCTTGGCCCCTTTATCTTTATTGGCCATAGAAGTAAGTTGAGGATCCATCCTCAGAATCATAGACTTGCGTCTCTCCGCGGCTAGAGCCGCATTAGCACCGCCCAACAGGCACAAAGAGCGTTGTATCCAGCCCGTGGCGTCCTCTAAGTCCAAGGGAGTACCTTGTAAGCGAGCATCCTCCACCACGTCAAGGAGGTATATCAACGGTGATGCAACATCCAACACCTTGTCTTCACAGACCCTGAAGGCCATATCCACCCCTTTCTTGGGGGACCGTCCCTTGTTGGTCATGAACTTTACAAAATCCTCATCAACCACCGGGGTGAGACAAGTTTTGCCCGCGGTGGTAGGGCGAGGGCATTCCGCCCTCATATTCACCCTGGTCTCTTTATCCATAGGGAGCCGCATGTGGGCATCCACCCACATCTCCACATGAGGCATCGGGGACCATGCCGTGGAGTGTGGATGTAAGACCCCTGCCGGGGAAAACATCAGGCGGCCCTGAGGGTCACACACAACCTCTTTAGCAGACAGTAAAGGTGGTGGGGGCCTTTCCTCCTCAGCCCACAGGCCAACATCATGTGGAGCGTATAACTCAATCGCACCATCATCCTCCCCATGCTCAGGTTCCTCACTCTCTGAGTCAGTGATTTTGGGGAGTCGGCCAGAACCCGTAGGTAAAGGCCTATCTTTAGAGACCGCAACCAGTGCCCCGCGGTCAGGGGCTCTCTTGTGCGAGGACACCTCGCCATCATCAGAAAGCAGAGTATCGGGGATGCTAGCCCCTCTTGGAGGACTATCAATGTGCTTAGTCTTAGCACGTTTCTTAAGGCTAGATGACACAGAGCCAGAGGGTATAACCGGGTCAACAGGGAGAACCGGGCCTGTATCAGGAGCGGGGGGGGCCGCATTAAAAGAAGCCACCGCTTCATCCATGGTCCTTCTGAAGGACAGAGACAGGGTGGAGACAGCTGAAGAGAGCGACCGGGTAATGGACGCCTGTAAAGCTGCCTCCATGGCTGCAAAACGGGCTGCCGTTTTTGAGCGCTTTCTCGGTGGTGGAGGGGAGGCAAAAGCATCGGAGTGCTCAGAACGCCTGGAGCTCCCAGCGGAATCTGATTCCCCTGTAAGGGGAGACTTGTCGCCCCCAGAAGGGTTCAAACGGGCCATATTCAATAATAATAGTCCCCAGAGAACGTACCCAGTCGAAGGAGCCGGTGGATGTGCGAAAACGCGTGGACACACGCGGTCATGTGATGCCCAAGATGGCCGCCGGGATCTCGCGCTAGTCTCCCGCGAGATCTCGGGCGGCCTCGAGGACACCAGTGCGCAAGGACGAGGGAGTTCGTGCGAGCGCCGCTGCCTGCAAGAGACAGGCACACCAAAAACCAGCGAAAGCTGTAACCAATGGTGGGAAACTCGGGAGGGACCTATAGGTCCAGACCCGCCGAGTTTTCCCGCCGAGCGGGCGCTGACCCCCGCGGTTATAGCCGGGGTAAGTCAGCACCCGATGTGAATATAAAAACTGAGTTAAAATTCAAAATCTGAAAAGAAAAACATATAACAGTAAAAACATAGAGGAGAAAATTATACTTATCTTGTCCTGAACAGGAGCAGTAAAGAAAGAGGGCGTTACTGCTCCAGCTCAGACTAAGAGGAGGGTTACCCCACGTTGGGGGTTTGACATGTTTTTTTCTGGTTCTTGTTATCACTCTTCTTTACTGCTATAGGAGTAATAAAGAAAGAGATTGCAAATATGAAGCCTCCGAGGCCTGCCTTAAAATCCTGATGATACAGTTCTTCAAAATATGGGGAAGTGTAGTTATTTTTTTTTTTTTTTTTTCCCCATCAGGGAAACTTGAGGGGAGTATAACATTCAGTTTTACCATTAATTTTCTTTCCCCTGTGTTCAGTTTCAGTACTTGGTCATACGCATGTTTTGTTTCCTCTAATAACCCCATTTGTCAAATTTTAATGTGAAAAATCCCACCAGATGTATTTCATGCTTTATTTTTTTTTTAATGCTCATGATTTCTTTTGTTTTCAGGTGGATCTTAACAAGAAATTATAAGGCTCTTAGCAAAGGTTCAAAAGGCAGTACATCTGGCTTTCTGAACGTCATGATGGAGTTAAAGAAGTGTTGCAACCATTGCTACCTCATAAAGCCCCCGGATGACAATGAGTTTTACAACAGACAAGAAGCTTTACAGGTAAAATACATGTATGTAAGGCATATTGCCTTTAGATGTCACTGTAGTGCGTTTAAGGTATGCTCTGTTGCCTTCTAATGGGACTCTGACTGGTTCTAGAAGATTTATTTACCTCTCTGGGGACCCGGTGTGGCTGGCCAACGGAGGTGTGCTGTCCAGGGCCCAAGCAGGCCGTTTAGCTGCATGAGGGTGCTGTGGTCAGCCATCTTGGGCCTACCTCACGGTTCCGGCTGTCTCACTACTTTGACCCCCTTGTGGATTTGTTCCTGGCTGGGAACTCACTACGGAGACGGAGGGCCCTCGTCTCCCGATTGCTGCGGAATCTAGTGTGGCGTCCGAGACTGGTGAGTCCAGGAATCAGGTCCTCCCCCCTCCGAAGACAAGAAGATGGCCGCCATTGCGGGCCTTGATGCCTGCTTGGCACTATTAGAGGGGGATGACCTGAGCCCCCTCACGAAGGGGACTTGGCGCCAATTAATGGCTGTTCTGCGGGGCTGCAGCGGAACCCCATCCTTGAGTGCTGCTGGGAGGGAGGGGCCCTTACTCGGTGACACTGGAACGGAATCGGAGGCTGAATTTAGCGAGGAACCTGCTGGAATTGATGCTGGAAGCGCTGCGCCACTGGTCGACCCTGAGGCGCCGGGGGAGACCCTAGAGCGGCGCGGTGAGTTAGCGACACAGCATGCTGTGCCCGGCGGTTCGGTAGGGAATCCCGAGCTACCGGCCGCACATTCCTACGGGCCGCCTGAGGAAGCAGAAGGTCCAGGGGAGCCGCCGTCTGGGGAATCCTTCTTCCCTGGCTGCGATGACGACTTTCCTGTCCTAGAAGAGATCAAGCTCATCGCGTAACCCCCCCCCCCCCCCCCGAGAAAGCTGAGCTGTGGAAGACACAGCACATCGAAAGGCCATTTATGGGCGAGTTGGTGTCACCTTCCTGGCCCTGTGCTGCGATCACCGCTGTGCGTGGAGTGGCCTGGAGATTCAGTGCTCGTCGCGACCTATGGAAGGTACCCTGGCTGGATGGAGGTGTTCTCCCGGCTCTTTTCCTTGACACGGGATGAAGAGGACTGCTTAGATTTCCTGTCTTGACTTTCCTGATGTGGCGACCTACCTCGTGGCGATTTCCCCTTCTTCCTTCTCCATTGATGTGCCTCTCTGCTTTGAATAACCATTTTTCACCCCTTTCCCCCTTTTTTTTGTTCGTATCTTCCGAATAATAAAAAATGAGACTTATCTAGCCACATAGTAAATATTTTTCTTACAGCGGACTTTTTTTTTTTTTTTTTTTTCTCTGCTTTTATTATTTTTCTGTGGCTGTGTTTCAGTTGACTGCTTTGGGTGGTCTAGTGTGGCCCCCAAATCTCAAGCCGATGTTGTCCCCTCCACCCTCTTTATTTTATTTTTTATTATTATTTATTTATTTTTATTTATTTTTGGCATATCCAGGATGTCTCGGGAGGTGTTACAGTGGCCTGGTGCCCAGTTGGGTCCCCCGAGTACCCGGGCCTGGTGTCATTACTCCCTCTGGCCCCCACCCATGGTGTTGTATCCGTGCGGAAACTTGCCAGAGCAGGCACAATACTGGCCTTTGCCATTTTTTTCCCATTTCCTCTCCACCCCTTCCCCCCCCCCCAATCTGACGCCCCCGGCTGTGTATTCCCTGGAATATTATTTGGGTTTTTCTTTCTATCCTCTTACATTTGGATGAGACCCCCCTATTGGGGATGATTTTGCTGACATACAGCTGTAGTCAGATGACTTTTTATATATGCATGTTCTAGAGGAGACCCCCCTATTGGGGATGATTTTGCTGATATATTCTTGTTTGCTGTGCCTATGCTGACTGTTTTGAACGTTCTCCTTCCTATGACATTATGGCCCTGCGAGGCCATTTTATTTGCTTGTTTTGCTGACTTTATTTCAAAATAAAAACCTTTTAAATACAAAAAAAAAGAAAAATAGACACCCCCCCCCCCTCCATAATATTGGGCAGCTTCTTTCCTAATGGTTTATTTTTGGTGCTTTTTATAAACCTTATTTGTCTCTTGCCGACTCTTCCTCTCCCCTTCTACTCTTCCTCTCCCCTTCTACTCTTCCTCTCCCCTTCTACTCTTCCTCTCCCCTTCTACTCTTCCTCTCCCCTTCTACTCTTCCTCTCCCCTTCTACTCTTCCTCTCCCCTTCTACTCTTCCTCTCCCCTTCTACTCTTCCTCTCCCCTTCTACTCTTCCTCTCCCCTTCTCCTTTTTCTCTCACCTACTTCTCTCTCCTCCTCCTTCTCAAAAATCCTCTCTGCTGGTGTTGCCAGGTGAGGTGGAGGAAACGCCTCTAATTCACCCAGCGATTTCACCAGATCTTGGCAGAAGGGGGGGGGGCACTCCTCAAATCCTTATCACTCTACTCTAAGTCTATGAAGTCTCACTCAGTCTCACTGAGTTTATCACTCAGTCTAAATCTATGAAGTGGTCAGGATGTTTCTTTTAATAGAATTCCTATGTATTTTTTCATTAAAAAATTCTTGCAGTGTATCCTTGTCTTGTAAGAGGAAGTTGTTTGTGTTTTTTTTGTCTGTAGAAAATACTAGGACCTGCTATAAAAGTGTGAAAAATTAACTTCGCTGCAAGTGTTGTGTGTTCCTTCTAGAAAATGGCTTAATGTCATGGAAGTGTTATTTTACACAGGGCAGTTGAATGAAAACGGCCCTTCTCATTTTTATTACATTGGTTCTTGTGATTGAATATGTTTTTAAATTACCAATATGTAAATTCTCCCCAGCAGAGGATTTATTTTATTCAGGTAGTTATCCAGTAAGCACTGGTGTTACAGTGCCAATAATAGATGGGGTTTCTCAAAACTGAAAACCAAACGGCAAAAGGAGTGGTCTTGGTGTAAAATCTGTCCTTTTACTGGTTTTGTAGCCACTGAAATACTATTGATTCTCACCAGTATTTGCAACGCCAGCAAACCGACGCATGGTGGATAATCGCCATCATAACAACTATAATGCTAAGTTGATCTTTTATTTTAAAAGGATATTGTAGTTCCAGGATGTCACGTCCAATTTTGACAGGATAAGGTAGGCTGTGATTAACATGTACCAAGATCAGTATGTGTTTTGGCCATGTTATACTGTCCTGATATGTGCCAATTCACATTATCCTGAGATTATAATATAATATATATATATATTATTATTTTTTACCACAGCAGCCTGGTCCCTGAATTGGCCAATGTCAACCACTAACATTTCTTAGAAATGAATAATTTAGCTTATGTTTTGTCTTTATCTCCATCCAGCATTTAATTAGAAGTAGTGGGAAGCTGATTCTTCTTGACAAATTGTTGATTCGGTTAAGAGAGCGAGGGAACAGAGTTTTGATTTTCTCACAAATGGTACGGATGCTGGACATCCTTGCGGAATATTTAAAGTCACGGCTGTTCCCTTTTCAGGTAAGCTACTTTTTTACTGTATTGAAAGTGGTCATTATAATTTATTAGTAGCTTTCCTAAGACTTTTTCCCTTTTCTAGAGGCTCGATGGATCCATTAAAGGAGAGCTCAGGAAGCAGGCACTTGATCATTTCAACGCGGATGGATCTGAGGTAAGAGATTGTTTTTGTCAACCTTCTGAACATGTATGTCACGTCAGACTGCATGCTTGCTTTTCGTGTGTCCTTTATTTGATCAACTCGGCAAGAGGCCTCACTGCCAAAGACCAAATATTTGTATATTAAAGATCCAGATAAGTGCCACTGGAGGGAAATATTGTTTTAGTTATTTTAAAATAAGGATTTTGTTAGGGAGAAATTCTGAACATTTAATTTATTCATGCACTTAAGGTGTTTTGAGTGGGTAGTCTAAGCTACAGAGAGGGTTCCACTCGAAGTTGGGATAATTGTCGTATATCTGTAGCCCCATTTCTTGCAGACATTTTAAAGGTGCTTTTTTTTTTGTTTGTTTTTTATAGGACTGTATATGCTAAATATTATAGATCCTCATATTAAAATTGTAATTTACAGAGCAACAATCTGTTAATCAGGTGTTTTTTCCCTAAGTTTTTCAAGTTGTTAAAGGTAGAGTGCATTTTTGATAATATTGTATATAATGCGTTGTTTTAATTTACAGGATTTCTGCTTCTTGCTGTCAACCAGAGCTGGAGGTCTAGGTATCAATCTAGCATCTGCGGATACGGTTGTTATATTTGATTCTGATTGGAACCCTCAAAATGATCTGCAGGCTCAAGCGAGAGCCCACAGGATTGGACAAAAGAAACAGGTACTGCTTTTCTTAAATCTGAAATCTATATTCACATATATGTTGTTAACAAAGCTTTGTTAGGCAGACCTTACCCTGGTTTTGAGAATCTTGTCTCCTGTTCAAAACATTTGATAAAATGGTTTGATTTTGACGCATTACTTTTTAAATTATTCATTATGTATGCCCTGGAGAAGACTATATTCTTAATAAACCGGAATATGTTCTAACATTATGAAAAAATTGCACATAGACCAAAACCTCAATGTCCTTTTTTATATCTTGTTTTAGGTGAACATTTATCGGTTGGTCACTAAGGGATCTGTAGAAGAAGAAATTATTGAAAGAGCAAAAAAGAAAATGGTTCTTGATCATCTTGTAATTCAGCGCATGGACACAACAGGCAAAACCGTTTTACATACAGGGTCAACACCATCAAGGTATTCAGATGTACCATTTTTTTTTTATTATGTTACAACATCAGAGTCCTTTATGAAGGTGGAAAAAAAATAACTTTTCCTTTCATTTCCTTGAAGTTCTACACCTTTTAATAAAGAAGAGTTAGCTGCTATTTTAAAGTTTGGTGCTGAAGAGCTGTTTAAAGAGCCAGAAGGGGAAGAGGAAGAACCACAGGTAACGAGAACTTGCCAAGTCATTTCCTATAAACATAAACGCCACTTCAATTATCATAATTCACCAATTTACAGTATTTAAATACATTCTGCCCTGTGCACAGGAAATGGATATTGATGAAATCTTGAAGAGGGCAGAAACCCGTGAAAACGAAGGCGGCCCCTTGACTGTTGGCGATGAGCTGCTTTCCCAGTTCAAGGTATCGTATGTGTGCATATCTTGTGTGTTTACAATGTAAGAAATGTATTGGTCCTTTTTTAGAGGTTTTAGTATATATGGCGGGACAATGGTGAGAGGCTGTGAGAATATCACTAGGCTTATTATAGCTATGTAGTTCTATGGTTTTGAATAGCTTGGTAAAATAAACAATTTGTGGTCTGCTGTTAGTAGCGGAATAAGTTTGTTAATGTCAGAAGTGCCTCTGTATTTATATAAAAAATGAATATACATGTCCTGATGGAAAAATCTATACACCTAAACCCATCACCTCATGTCTGAGTGTTAGCATCCTCAACTCTGTCAGCATATGGCATGGGTAGCTTTCACTTCCTCAGATTCCCTTGCATTATTTCTTAAGACTTTCTTCGAAATACCCCTTTCCATTATTTGCTTTACTTTTTGTTTTGCCCCATACTGTAGTAAGACTTTGTTTTCGCAATATATGTACTTTTTTTTTTCTTCTTTTTCTTCTTCTTCAAAAGGTTGCTAACTTTTCGACTATGGATGAAGATGATATTGTGGAACCTGAGCGCAATACAAAGTCCTGGGAAGAGATTATTCCTAATGATCAGAGGAGACGAATGGAAGAAGAGGAACGGCAGAAAGAGCTCCAGGAAATCTATCTTCTTCCAAGAATGAGAAACTGCGCAAAGCAAGTAAGTAGTTTGGCCTTTTATGAACAGTTTACTCATTACTCTAAGACCGTGGTCAGCATACTTGGGGCCCCCCCCCAAGTTGTTTTGGCTTTAAATTTCCTAAGGGGCTCTAACGATTGCCTGATCATCATGGAAGATGTAGCTTTAAAACCTCTGGAGGACCCAGGTTACCTACCTCTGCTTCAAGGACGTGCGGTGAGGTCAGTGGCTGGTGAGGCACTGGCATGTAAAGGACATGTGCACCTCTATGTGCAGCAGACTGCTTCCTACAAAGTGTGTTCTACAGAGAGCTGCTGGATATAATGCTTCATACAGTGTGTTCTACAGAGAGCTGCTGTATAAACTAACAATCTAGCAGCTCTCTGTATATCACACCCTGTGTAGGAAGCAGTCGATCCAGCAGCTCTCTGTATAACAAACACTGTATGAAGCATTATATCCAGCAGCTCTCTGTATAACACACACTTTGTAGGAAGCAGTCTGCTAACTGGGTAGACGGTTTCCTACACTGTGTGTTATACAGAGAGCTGCTGGATATAATGCTTCCTACACATAGCACCAGCTTTGTAATACTACCCTAACTTAACCAGAACAATTATAGTCTATGGAGTTGTTAAGTTAGCACCAGCTTTGTAATACTGCCCACAGTGTGTTATACAGAGAGGATCCCAGGCAGGATAAAAACCAATATAAGGAGGGGGGCTTTAAATCCCCTGGCCAGTGCTACACGGGGGGGGGGCACACTCACCCTTCAGGAAGCAAATGTAGCCCCCCCCCCAGGGTGTTGAGGGTGATCTGCACAGTGCTGTCCTTCCTCCTTGGGCTCTTATCATCCACGATCAGGCCACCCAGAAGCTGCTCACTGACCCTCTCCTCCTGCACTCCAGCCTGTATGGGAGGCTGCCTGGCCTATCATTGACAGGAAGGGGCATGTCTAGCTGCTAGATGTGCCCCTTCCTGTCAATCAGAGGCAGTCCTCCAATGCAGGCATTTTTTGGAATAGCTTCAGCCAATGGTGCTTTTCCATTGGTTCAAGCTTTTCCAATGCTCTGTGCGTCTCTGCAGCACTAATGAGCAGTGATCAGGAAGTAGGCAGCACTTGTCTCTATGACGTGCGCTGCACACTTCTTGAGCAGCTTACGTGATTAGCGCTGCGGGGAAGCGTCCTGCTGCGCAAATTGCGTAGGCTGCTGTGAAAACTAATGCCCGCAGAGGACGAAGCTGACGGCGGGGGAACGTGGAGCAGGTGAGTTAATGACTTCACTTTTTTACTTATTGGCAGGTGAGACTCTGTCTCACCTGCCTCCCCTGACTGCACGTCCCTGCTCTGCTTTAAAAGATACAGAATTGTGTTTGTCTATTAAAAAGGCATTTGTCTAATGAGATACTTGGGTGTCTCTCGTCTGCTGCCCTGGACATAAAATTTTGGGCAGCAAGCAGCCAAGTTTTTTTTCACTCAACCCTTTGGACAGGCAGATCACCTCTGTTCAGCTGAACCAGATTCTTGTTTAGTTGTTTTTCTTTAGCTCTCTTCCACAATTTCCACAGGCTGCTTGGAGCATGCTACCGTTTTGCTCAAAAGGTGAATGTCCCATGTACTGGGTTGTACACTGTACTTGAAACCTGAATATATATTGTTTGTGTATAATGCAGGGCTCGACGAAACCCAGGCTCCAGGTCACCATGTGATCGAACTTGTCTGGGGATACATGTATCTGAGGTCTGGTTAATTAAAGTGCAACTGTCATGGACTAAATGACTTTTGCCCATTTGGCAGGGCACCTACACTATATTGCCAAAAGTATTCGCTCACCCATCCAAATAATCAGAATCCGGTGTTCCAATCACTTCCATGGCCATAGGTGTATAAAATCAAGCCCCTAGGCATGCAGACTGTTTTTACAAACCTTTGTGATAGAATGGGTCGCTCTCAGGAGCTCAGTGAATTCCAGCGTGGAACTGTGATAGGATGCCACCTGTGCAACAGATCCAGTTGTGAAATTTCCTCGCTCCTAAATATTCCAGTCAACTGTCAGTTGTATTATTATAAGAACGTGGAAGTGTTTGGGAACGACAACAACTCAGCCACGAAGTGGTAGGCCACGTAAACTGACGGAGCGGGGTCAGCGGATGCCGAGGCGCATAGTGTGAAGAGGTCGCCAACTTTCTGCAGAGTCAATCGCTAGAGACCTCCAAACTTAATGTGGCCTTCAGATTAGCTCAAGAACAGTGCGTAGAGAGCTTCATGGAATGGGTTTCCATGGCCGAGCAGCTACATCCAAGCCATACATCACCAAGTGCAATGCAAAGTGTCAGATGCAGTGGTGTAAAGCACGCTGCCACTGGACTCTAGAGCAGTCGAGATGCGTTCTCTGGAGTGACGAATCGCGCTTCTCCATCTGGCAATCTGATGGACGAGTCTGGGTTTGGTGGTTGCCTGGAGAACGGTACTTGTCTGACTGCTTTGTGCCAAGTGTAAAGTTTGGAGGGGGGGGGGATTATGGTGTGCGGTTGTTTTTCAGGAGCTGGGCTTGGCCCCTTAGTTCCAGTGAAAGGAACTCTGAATTCTTCAGCATACCAAGACATTTTGGACAATTCCATGCTCCCAACTTTGTGGGAACAGTTTGGAGCTGGCTCCTTCCTCTTCCAACATGACTGTGCACAAAGCAAGGTCCATAAAGACATGGATGACAGTCTGGTGTGGATGAACTTGACTGGCCTGCACAGAGTCCTGACCTCAGCCCGATAGAACACCATTGGGATGAATTAGAGAGGAGACGGAGAGCCAGGCCTTCTCGTCCAACATCATTGTGTGACCTCACAAATGCGCTTCTGGAAGAATGGTCAAAAATTCCCATAAGCACACTCCTAAACCTTGTGGACAGCCTTCCCAGAAAAATTGAAGCGGTTATAGCTGCAAAGGGTGGACCAACGTCATATTGAACCCTATGGATTAGGAATGGGATGTCGCTTAAGTTCATATGCGAGTCAAGGCAGGTGAGCGAATACTTTTGGCAATATAGTGTACTTGTGTCTGAGGTCTGGTTGGTGGGTGTATGCAGGCCTGTGCAGAGGATAAATTGAGTGTTTTGTCATACATTTCAATATTAAAATAAATTGGACAGGTTTTCAGCAAAATCCTAAATTATTTATTGGAAAGTGGTCACCTGACCTTAAATAAAAGTAGGGGTACTCAGTCTTAAAATAATGGTATTGGTGCATCGCTATCCAACACATTACAAATTATGTGATGTGCAGCTAGTCTCCCACGCCCTCCCGACCAGTCCAGTCCTACAGACAGGCAGAGCAGAACATAATGAAATTTCTGCGGAACACTTTCTCTTCAGTGGCTGAAATTTATAGCGCTCATTAGCCCCGTAGAGTGCAGATAATATCTTTGCACTCAGAGCATAGACAACAGCAGTGGGATTTCTCTTCCTCCCCCTCCTCCTTGGATAATACTCCCATTGTGACGTCACGCCTTCGCCGCTGTGAGCTTTATTGCTGTGGACCTCTGTGATATGCTCATACACACTATACACTGATACTATTTGTTGCAGGATGAATACCAATAATGTGCATTTAGTTGTTGAAAGTAAAGCTTTTAGTCTGAAGAAAAACTGGGCTCCTAGCTTTGGTAGCTGGCTTCTAGAATCAAAGTTAATTTGCCAAGCCCAGTTCTAATGTGCTCAGGGCCTGACTCCCAGCCCCCTAGATCGTGTATAGAACATGCTCACAGATTGTATTATTAAACGTATGTCTACACATTGCTGTCGTGTGTAAAGCAAAACCCCTGTCTGTACTGTGTTTTGCATACACCTTGAATGTCAGATGCTTGTGGGACCTATCCCCTCCCACTGATGTCAACACTCATGGGTGTGATGATCTCAGAAACGGCACAGAGCATGCCCTTTCCAATGATTCCATGCAGGACCAGGGTTTATGTAAAAACAAATGTTATATTGTTTTTCCTAATACAGCGCTATTGTTGACTTTTTTTTTAAATTTATGAAGTGAACAATTATGCTGCACTGTGGAGCTCTATGATACACTCATACACACCACACATTACAGTATCCCAGAGCTCCATAGCAATAAAACTCGCTCATACACAGCGCACATTACTGTGCGTTTTATTGCCATGGAGCTCTGGGATATGGTCATGCACACCACACCTTACTGTGAGTTACCTGTCATGCTGAGCGCTGAGATTGTTTAACCCAAAATATTGTTTAGCGTTCTAGCCGTGACATTTAGTGTGTGATGTTTGTTTTTGTTTTTTTGCCATTTATCTGTGTTCTGGAAAGCTATGTAAGTTAATTTTAAATTTTCTCAGTTTACAATTTATGACACCAGATTTGTGTAGAAATAGCGAATTTTCAAAAATTTCAATATACAGCATATCTGCACCTGATATTGGTTATCAGCGTGAAAGGTTTCCGATTATCGGTACTGGAACAATGATATCTGTCTATTCCCTACTCTGAAGGTTTGGAAGTCTAATAAAGCTATCGTCCTGTTCTTCGATTATAAAATAAAAACAATTTATCTGAAATGATCTCCATGTTTATTTGTTTTAGAACTGGTGTTCATGGGTGTGGCATTTAACCATGTTGGAAAGATTTAACGATGTTGACGTTTTCAGAAACGTTTTGCACTTTATTCTTTATCCGTCTCCTTTTAAAGCAGATATGCTGATATGAAGTTGCTGTTTACAGGTCGATTTATAATTGGGGTTTCATTTTAATTTTTTTAGGCAAGTTTTAATGGAGGTGAAGGCAGGCGTAGCAGAAACAGAAGATATTCTGGCTCTGACAGCGATTCAATGTCTGATCACAAGCGTCCTAAAAAACGTGGTAGACCCAGGACTATTCCAAGAGAAAACATCAAAGGCTTCAGTGATGCCGAAATACGGAGGTGATTTCAGTTTGGTTTTTTTTCTCTCCCCTCCTTGGTAATTTGAATATCCACAACACTTTTTTTGTATTTAGATTTAGGTGATCTAACTTGACTGGATTCTTTTTTTTTTTTTTTGCTTCTAGGTTTATCAAGAGTTACAAAAAGTTTGGCTGTCCACTTGAAAGGTAGGAATTTTTCAAATGTTGGGTTTATTAAAGCCGTGTTTGTCCTTTGGCTTGACCGTTAAATCTTTAAATCTTTTGTTGGGTGGCATGAAAAATATTAAGTATATACAATTTTCTTTTTAGGTTGGATGCCATAGCTCGGGATGCTGAATTGGTGGATAAGTCTGAAATAGACCTCAGAAGACTTGCAGAGCTGGTTCAGAATGGGTGTTGTAAAGCTTTACGGGATAATTCATCTGGCACAGAAAGAACTGGTATGTTATCTGTAAAATGATAAATAACACATGTTTACAGGTTATGTGTCACATATTATTGCTTTTATTAGAGTTCACATAATTGAAGTCTATTCAGAGAAAGGTGAAAATCAGGAGAAGAGAAGAATATCGAGACCAAATAGCCGATTTGGAAAGTAAGATAAAGGAGAGAATTTTTCTGGTTTGGCTATTTTGACCTAGATTTTTCACTTCTTCTGCCAATTCTCTTGAGTTTCACCTTTCTTTGAATAGACATGTATAGGGTTTTTGAAAAACTAAATTTAGCCTCATTTTCAAGTTGTTTTTTCCAACGACCCTTTTCCTCACGTCATTCACTGTAATGCCGTTACGGCTTTATGGTAAACCCAGGTCTCAAAATTTCCACTCGCCTGCTCGCATTTGGCGAGTGAAAATTACATGAGGGCGAGTGGGAATGCAGAGGCAGGGCAGGATAAGGGGTTAGGTGGGGCAACTAGTGGCGAGTAACTCTTAAGGCTTGGCTAGTAGCTTGGGACTTGAAATTTTGAGCCCTGGTAAACCGATATGTGATTACCTAAAAACGTAGACTTAAAGTACTTTATGCGTTTTAATGTGACGTTATTTTACGTGAAACTGCATGATATGAACTATAAAGAAAAGCAATAACAATGGTCATTTTCCACTTGAATTTATTATTGAAAGCCGTATGTAATTCTGGGTAGCAGATTGCCTAAAACTAGCAACTTTAGCCTTGCTGACATGTAGCACATATATTTTTTCCTATGGTGTTTGGACTACTTTATTTTATACCTTCACATATCTATGCTCGCTTTTTTTCAATTTGAATGATGTGGTTTATTAATCCTGCATTTGTTTTGCTTTTTTGTTTTGTAGGTGGTCGGCGTGGGAAAATGAAAGGACCGACATTCCGTATCTCAGGGGTGCAAGTGAATGCCAAACTTGTCAGTTCTCACGAAGAAGAATTGGCGCCATTGCACAAGTCTATTCCATCAGATCCTGAAGAAAGAAAAAGGTGCGCGTGGGTTTTTGTTCAGTGTTCCTTTTATTGACTAGTAGTATTACATGTGTTTCAGTGAAAACCTATTGATTGCAGCATGACAATTGGTTCCCCCGAGTATCAAACTAAATGATACAAACATTATTTATACTGCAGGTTTTGCTATCATATTTGTGTATGATTTGAAAATATCTGATGCAACTCATCCCTCTGCTCACCTACTCACACATGATTGAAGCCACTTCTATGGCCCCACCATTCCCAAACCACTGGCACTAATGATCCTGCCATAAAATTTCCCTAGTCTTCCTCAACCCCAATCCCTCTAGACTGTAAAATCCTATGAGCAGGGCCCTCTACATCTCTTGTTTCCATCATATGTCCGTTTATCTGTATCTCGTTCCCTTTGGTTATTGTCAAGCGCTGCGGAAACTGTTTGCACTATATAAATGACCATAATAATATAGGTTTATTAGTTACATGAATTATGAATCTCTAACTACTCTCACCTGTTTTACAAACTGTTTAGATATGTGATGCCGTGCCACACCAAAGCGGCTCATTTTGATATAGACTGGGGCAAAGAAGATGACTCAAATCTTTTAATTGGCATCTATGAGTATGGATATGGCAGCTGGGAAATGATTAAAATGGATCCTGACCTCAACTTAACACAAAAGGTATTTTTAGTTTAGACCCCTTTGATTAGTTTATATGCCGATATTTCTTTATTCGGCAATGTCCTTCTTTAAAAAAAAATTATTATTTTTCACTCAAAGGTATTTTTGTTTGTTTTTGCTCAACTTAACATGGACAACCTGTGGTTTGCATTATAATTGAATATGTATTTTGCTTGAGGTTACAATAACAGCTTTTGACTGCTCAGTGTTTGTGAGGTGCCAAAACCTAGTCCTTGCTGATCAAACATCTACAAATTGTGAAGGTTTTTAACATTTTGTTAACTAATTTAACAATTCCATCCTTTTCCTTGCATTTTGATTTGGATGAAATTGAATATCTTGTTTTCTAATGCAGTTTTTTTCCTTTTCCTATAGATCTTGCCTGATGATCCTGATAAGAAACCCCAAGCCAAGCAATTACAAACCAGGGCAGACTACCTCATCAAACTTCTCAGCAAAGATCTAGCTAGGAAAGAAGCACAACGACTTTCCGGAGGGGTACGTTATGATTGCGTTTGAAGCGTTGCAATGTACTTAATGGGTGGTTGTCTTTTTGAACGTTCTTAGAATTATATCATTGTTGTCCTTTGAGGTCCCACTCCGATTTTAGCTCAACTAAAAAAATAAACAGGTTTTCATTCAGTCAGACCCATCTTCCCAGATTGACTTGCAAGGAAAGACTTCACAGGAGTTAAAGGATAGCTCATTATAGGTTCTGCTGGCCCTTAGGACGGTGCGAATGACGAGCCTCAAGGCAAGTGTTTGTAGGTTTGCTTTATAAAGGTTCTAAAAATAAAAGCGTTTTGTTTTAAATATTTATTTTTAGGGAAATTCTAAACGGAGAAAAACTAGAACAAAAAAGAGCAAAACTGCTAAGCCTGTAAAAGTGGAAGAAAAAAGTGAATCCTCTCCGCCTACCTCTGAAAAGTCAGAAGAAGAAGATGACAAGGTATGCAATTTATCCCTCATAATTGACAGGCAAAGGATTTCATATGTATACATGAGCATGTGTTTAGAAATCGTATTTCAGCTCTGGGCACATATAGTTACAAGCTTTTATATAACAGTTTCTGCTGCGTTTACAATAACCAAAGGGAACGAGATACAGATAAACGGACGTAGGATGGAAACAAGAGGGGTAGAGGGCCCTGCTCATAGGAGCTTACAGTCTACATGGGTTGAGGTTGAGGAGGACAAGGAGTTTCACTGGATGTCCGGATCATTAGTGCCAGTAGTTTTAGGAATGTTGGGCCATGGTAACTGCTTCAATCATGTGTGAGTAGTAGAGCAGAGGGGTGCGTTGCAACAATGATGTGGTACGCTAATCTGAAAAAATGGGTTTTGAGGCCTGGAATCCAAAGGAGCTGATCAGTTTGACTAGAGAGGCCATATAGAATGTAAAAAAGAAGAGGGCCCAGTACTAAACCTTGGGGCACTCCAGCAGAGACAGACTGCCGGGAGAAGGTACTTCCAGAAAATGAGACCCCAAACGATCGTAGAACGAGAACCATGAAAGAATCGTACATTGAAGGCCTAGAGTTTGAAGGAGGAGCGAGTGGTCAACTGCATCAAAGGCGGCAGAGAGGTCAAGAAGGATCAGTCAGAAAGTAGCACCCATTTCATTTAGCAGTTACAAGGTCATTGGTCAGTTTCGCAAGAGCAGTTTCCATCAAGTGCAGAGGGTCGATCAGATGGGCATATGCAAGCTTTTCAAGGAGCTCGGAGGCAAAGGGGAGCAGGGACACGGTGCGGTGGTTGGAGGGAGCAGTCGGCTCCAGAGACAGCTTTTTTTAGGCACGGGACTACCGTGGCATGTTTGAGAGGAGCGGGAAAGACCCCAGAGGATAAGGATAGGTTAAAGGTGTGGGTCAAGGACGGTTTTGGTTTATAAAGCGCTAACACGTTCTGTAACGCTGGTCAATAGGTGAGACAGAATAACAAATATACATAAAAGTTAAACGCACAGAACAGTAGGAGAGAGGGACCCTGCTCGGGAGCTTACAATCTGAGAGGGGTGACACACATGCTATATTATATTCATAGTTGTACTTGCATTGTATTTTGTTCCAAGTGTAAAGTCTAGGTCAGATGTATGATCTATAGAATGGATCTCCGAACGAAGACTGAGCAATTGGAAATAATGTTCCACATATTTGCTTGTATACTCTCATTTATATCATACATTATAAGCAAGACCCCCTTATTAAACATGGCACACTCCCTAAAACACCCCCCCCCCTTAGAGATTATATGTTCACATGTAATTTTGCATAGTTGATAATTGAACAAGATTAAAAAAGTTTTTTTCATCGAGGGAAAATCAAGAGTTCTGAATGCTCAGTCAGGATAGCAATCTGAAGCTAGCAGCAGAAGACAACAGTCTGGTCTGGTGTTGGTATCCTTTTAGAGCTTGCTTTTGAATGAATGGGGGGATAAACGGAAACGGAACAAAAACCGCTTAAGAACCGGAAACGCCCAATATGGTATGGGATGTTTTCCACGTTCACATTACAGTGTCCAATAAACAGAAAGAAATATGTGCGCGATTGAGAGTAATGTACAAAAATATATGGATATGTTCAGAAACTTTGTACAATATATACATTGCGCATAACAAGGGGGAAGGATTTGAAAATGATATTGGGAGAAGAATGAAGGATCATAGGAACAGGTAAGCTTTAGGGTGGAGGTAGTGTGACTCGGACCCTTGCGTTTTTAATAAAAGTACAACTCCTGAAAGGTTCGTTTAGTTCTGTGGGAGATCCAGCATACCATGAGGTGTATTAATGGGGCTTTGCAGTTATTTATCACCGCAAAAAATGCCATTTTTTTTTTTCTTTTTTTCCAATTGAAGGCTTGATCTGAAACATTTACGAGTAAACTGAAGTATGGCTTAAAGGGATACTCTAGGCAACATGACCACCTAAGCTTTTTTAGGTGGTCATGATGCCCTGAGTATTCCCCTGCCTGTCCCCCCTCCCTCCGCTCAGCAGATCAGCTGAAAAAGCTGATAACAGCTGAGAGACGCGGAGGACTTTACTCCGCCCTCCCAGCTGTCATTCAGCAGAGCGGGAATCATATTTCCCGCTTCTGCCGACTATTGCCGAGTAGGAGACGTCATCGGCTTTCAGCGCGATGACGTCTCCAACTCGCCGCAGTTGCTGGCGGCAGCCTGAGGATTAGTGTTGCGCACATCCTCTTGCGCGCAACACTAATCCTCAGCAGATGGAGCCGGGAGGAAGCCTGCCGATTGGCTGGCTTACGTGAGAGGCGCACATGCGCGCTCCTCACGTAAACCAGACCAGAAGGCAACTGAAAGCAAGGACGGGAGGGGAGTATAAAAAAGAGACGCCGCTGGAAACAAGTGGATTTTAGGGTAAGTATTACAGTTACAAAAAATAAATAAAAAATCCCTACCTAGTTAGTGAGATAGTTAGGGATAGTTTAATGTAAAAATACGGGGTGGGGGGGATTTTTGATTAGAGTGTTACTTTAACGTTCAGCAGTGGCGGAAGTACCAGGGTCGCAGTCAGCGCCGGAATCTGGGAGCCGCACGCTGGCCGTCCCTCTCCCTGCGAGCGGCCACTGACATGCAGCTTGGCCGCTCACGTGGGAGAGAAACCACCTGACCAGCGCACGAGATCCTCGCGAGACCTCTGCGCTGATCAGGTGGTTTCCGGCGAGCGGCCAAGACGCATGTTTCCAGCGGCCGCTCGCCAAGGAGAAGAACACCTGGGGCCAGCAGAGGTAAGAGCTGGGGGGCCCTTATACCCATGAGCTGGGGGGCCCTTATACCCATGAGCTGGGGGGCCCTTATACCCATGAGCTGGGGGGCCCTTATACCCATGAGCTGGGGGGCCCTTATACCCATGTGCTGGGGGGCATACCCATGTGTGAGCTGGGGCAAATCCATGTGTGAGCTGGGGCAGTATGAATATATATATATCGGGGGGGATATACATGTGAGCTGGGGGCATTTTTATATGGTCTGTTCTTATTGGAAAGCGTCACATAACATTAAAGAAAAGTATCGGTACTCGGTATCGGTGAGTACTTTTAAAAAGTATCGGTACTCGTACTTGGTCTTAAAAAAGTGGTATCGGTGCATCTCTAGGCAATACTATCTTTGTTTTATTTTGCAGTGAAAAATAAGTAAAAATACATAGATTTTTTGGGGGGGGGGGCCTTCGTGGATTCTTGCACCGGGGCCCTCAGGTTGCTAGTTACGCCACTGACGTTCAGAAAATATTTCTCTTATCCAATGTGTTCTTGTTTAGGAGGATAGTGCATCTGTGAAAGCGTACAACAAGAAAAGTAAACCTGAAATAGAAAGTGAGGACCGCATAGAGCCTGAAGTAAATGTAAAAAAGGAAACCGAGGAAAAGAAAGAAGTTAAAGAAAGCAAGAAAGAACTCAAAAAGGAGAAAAAAGAACGGGAAGAAAAGCGAGAATCTAGTGAAAAGGAAAGTAAAGACAAAAAGGAGGCGACAAAGGCTAAAGAGCCAGTAAAAGAAATAAAAGAAGAAAAAGTGAGTATAAGCACATGGCTGCAATTCTAAACCACAAGTGCCATGTAATTTGAACATGTAGAGCAGGCCTCAAAATTTCAAGTCCTGAGCTACTAGCCAGGCCTTAAGAGTTACTCGCCACTAGTTGCCCCACCTAACCCCTATCCAGCATTGCCTCTGCATTCCCACTCGCCAAATGCGAGCAGGCGAGTGGAAATTTTGAGGCCTGATGTAGAGTGTGTCTTCATTATTTTGCGCACGCAGTATGGAGTCATAGTCCAACTTACCTCTGTGCGCCCGTACTGACGTGCTTATCAGCGTCAGTCGCAGCGTTTTGATGCTGCAACGGGGCCAGTCACCCGCTTGTGCACACGCACGAAATGCGTGCAACAAGCGTCCGTTATCCAAGCCTCTCCATCAAAGCGCTAGGACACGCGTTGGAGCTGCAAAGCCCGATTCTCCATGGAGGATCGCGCTTTGCAGCGCTGAACGCACGAACTGCGCTCAGCGAGGTGGCCAGATGGGCGCCGAGTTGAAGGAACGTCCACTCTCATGGACGTTCCTTCCACACTCCAAAGACGCTCGTCTGACACTAGCCTAATCTGAGACCGATGAGACTTTTTACTTCATTCTGTTCTTACATTCTTTTTATTGTTTCAACTAGGTGAGTGAAGTAAAGCCTGAAAAAGAGAAAACCAAGAAAAACATAAGTGCTGAAACACCAGTTCATATTACTGCTAGTAGCGAGCCTGTACCCATTTCTGAGGAGGCAGAGGAACTTGATCAAAAGACATTCAGTGTTGTAAGTAGAGTTCACGTTTTCTCTATAGATGGAGCATGTTAATATTGATATATTTCATGATGGTTTTAACATAAAACAATAGACACTCTGTTCAAGGCCAATATTCAGTTTAATCAACTGATAAAGCGTTAATTTGTGTAATTATGCATTAAATTACTCTCGTAATTTCAGGTTTTTTTTATTTTTTTTTTGGGGTAATTTATCTCATTTCTAGTTAAAGGGACTTTCGGCACCAACTCCCAGGTTTTTGCAACAAAACAATCTGTTTTCTAGTATTGATATACAAAATTTAAACTGGTTTATGCCAACAAAGTTTATATTGGAAATGGATAAACCTCTGCAAAATCCTAACAAAAATTTTTGTTTCAATCATTTTTTACGTTTGTCTATTTTTGCTGTTAATTCCTTAAAGGGACACTACCACTTACACAAGTAATCTAATTACAGTTTATGTATTACAAGCAAAACCACCTTAAAAAAAAAAACAGCAGCATGTGTTTTATAAGTAATTGCATGTAAATAGGAAAAATAAAATTGTGCTTTTTTTTTTTTTTTTTATCTCCCTACCATTTTTGGTTTTTTATTTTTTTTCTTCCATGAGGCAACATTACCAAAGGTTTTTCTATATTTCTGTGGTTCATATACAGGATTTAACAGTTTAATTAATTACATGGAGGTTATGTTTAGATACAGCTGTAGGGGACTATTGTTCTTCAGGCTACTCAAAATAAGAGATGGCAGCTAAATGAGATAAAACAGGGATCTTAAAAGACTTCTACCCTCTGGTGATGTCCTTTGAATACACCCCACAACAATACAGTGATCTACCCATAGACTCCATTCTATGGCCATTGCCACAAAGTGAAGAGCAAGTGATGGAAAGATACAGTGTTGGAGGGGCAATTTTCAACACAAAATATTACACGATGTATACACCCAGTGATGCAGAGTAAAATATTTTCTTAACTAAACAAACAAGAAAAACAAATCACATGTAAGATATCAGCAACATAAAATATACACAATAAGGACATTTAAATTTTCTGGTGGTAGTGTCCTTTTTAAGGCCGGCGTCAGACAAACACCATTAGCACGTCTATGTTGCTGCGGTTTAATGTCTGTCGTAGCATAGAATCGTGATCAATAGAAACCCACACACGAAGTACATGCGCACGCACCATGCAGGTGGCAACGGACGCCATTTAGGCAAGAACATAATACCGCTAAGACTGACGCGCAGAGTGCGCCATGTCCGCATAGAGTTCTGTGTACGTGATGACACTAAGTCAGACAGAGCGCATTTGCGACGTCCAGCACCTTGACGCACAAGATGGCTTTTCATATCATTTTTCATATTAATTTTGTTTACCATAATTCCCTTTTTGTTTCTACGTCCGTCAAAAAAAACGGACCGCGTGGTGTCTACAGTATCTTCCGTCAGTATGTTTGTCAGTTATGCACGCACACAGAGTGCGCTCAGGCTGCGTTCATCTGACATTAGCCCAAGCAGTGTTATGTATGTAGAGCCAGAATATTAATACGTATATCCCCTATATTCATTTGGATTGTGATTTGCTAAACTTTGATTTGTGTTTATTCAGTGCAAGGAGAGAATGCGCCCAGTAAAAGCAGCATTAAAACAGCTGGACCGACCAGAAAAGGGACTGTCTGAGAGAGAACAACTAGAGCACACACGACAGTGTTTGATCAAAATTGGAGATCACATCACCGAGTGCTTGAAAGAGTACTCAAATCCCGATCAAATAAAGCAGTGGCGAAAGTAAGTTGTTGTTAGGGGCCTCGTTTGTAATTTGAAGTATGCTTTTTCTGTGCATCTAGACTGCATAAAAATATTTATTTTTAGTATTGTGCATTGTATGTGACTCGAGCTCTTGCTTTCTTGCTTGTTGGTGTGTTAGAAAGTGTGACAAGCAGAACATGAATTGAGTGTCAATTTTATTAGCAAGTACAGCACACTCAACTTTAACATCGGTTTTGTGTGTATGGTTATAGCTCGATCGCATCCTATCCTAGGGGTTTAAAATCGTCATCACTCAGGATTAAGTATTTTTAAAACCATGATGCATGCAGGTCTCCAGGACACAGATTTTCCGTTCGGTTATCATGTTTATTGTAAAGATGTTCAGGAAAGTAAAACTATTGTTTTTTTTCCTTTTTAATGTGTGCAATACCTGGAGCCTTACAAAAAATTTACACTTTTTTTGGTTTCTTTTATTGTAGAAATTTATGGATCTTTGTTTCAAAGTTCACGGAATTTGATGCAAGGAAACTGCACAAACTATACAAGCATGCTATCAAGAAGCGACAAGAGTCTCAGGTAAAGATTAGCTACCCAACAGGACCTGGTGGCGGCTTACTAGTGAAGCGGGAGATATTGTGCATGTATATTATATGCAAAATTACCTCTGTTTTATGCACGAGACTTCTTACAGGTTTTCAATTTTTCTCAGGGTATGAATACATTTTATGTAGTCTTTTGGGTTTTATGTAACCGTATCTTGTTGGTATTTTAAAGTAGTGATGTGTAGTGATCTGCAGGTGTAAAGTATGTAAAAGAGATACCTAAATTAATATAAATTTCTCTTTTAGCACAATGATCAGAACGTTAGCAGTGGTGTCAACTCTGTTGTTCGACATCCTGGTAAGTTATTGTGTTTTCTTTATTTTATTTTTGTTTCCATTCACTTCTACTTTTGGCTTGATTTTATACTTGATTGAAAAATCTACAGGCTAATGGCAAACTTAAAACTATCAGGGTTATCCAAAGAGATCCGAATTGCTTGAGAAAGGTAACCGAAGGCTGAAAATCAGCGTTCGGTTACCTTTCCTGGCCATTCGGCTATCCAGAGAGCAGGCAATTCGCCAAATACTGGCGAATTGCCTGCACATACGGTGCCTGTTCGGTCCCTGTTCGAGGGCAGTGAATCCCCATAGAGAAGCACTGCTTCGGCTATTCAGAGAACACAAACCAGCAGTGAAAGGTTCCCCTAATGCCCTGTCATTCGGTGGTTTCATTCGGCAAGTTAATTCAGGAGAATCCCATAGGCTTCAATGTTAAAAATATTCCCGTTTTAATTCAATATCTAATAAACCGTTCAGTATAAAATTCTGCAGCAAAAAGTCTCTTTATTTATAGATTTTTTAGGATACTTTAAGCATTTTTCTTATTTTTTTTTTTTTTTTATTAAAAGTCCGATTTTTTTTTTTTTTTTTTTTTCAGTTTACTTATTTTTTTTGTAACAGCCCTCTTTATTATCATTCCCTGGACCTCCTGTGAAAATTTCAGACATTTTCGCTCAGTAGTTTCTTTGCAAACAGCGTTTCTTTTTCCCAGATTCATACAAATGGTTTTTCTAATTTATTCACTGCCTCCTCTACGTCACAGCTGCTTCGGCTCTGTGTGATTCGGCTCATGTTCGGCTCCTGTTCGTCTTTTTCAAAGGTTAATCCAGATGTTTTTGCTTGTTTTCAGCGTGCATTCGGTTAGTTTTCGTCAGGTTTGCGGCAGCTTTTCCCTTCAATTCGGGGACCCTGTGCTGTTTGCTGAATACACCGCAGGGTCACCGAAATGCAATCGGCAAAAGGAACCGAATTGAAGAGAACGAAAAGTCACCGAACGTGCGGTGACTTTTCGAATCTCTTTGGATAACCCTGAAAGTGTGACTAGCCAATCCCCTCCATCCAGGATTGCTACCCTAACCATGACACCTGCAATTAAGAAAGCACTTTTTCTCACAATGCTTTTCCTACTAACACACCCTTTCTCAAGACAGGGTTAAGAAAGGGCAAAAATCACATTTCAGTTACTATCGTAGCCAAGTAAAGTGCCTTTTCAAGTGCCTGGTTCGCCACTCTTTTTCATTTCTGAAATTGCTGAGTTGGTTAGCCTGGGGTGCATTGAGCAGCTTGGTCTGGTTATTCTGTAACTTGTGTGATCCCACACAGTCACAGGGCATTGTAGCACGTTCCTCTAGGGCAATTATGGCACACATTCTCTCTTGCGTAGTGTAGAGTTTTTTCTGTAATCCAAACAAAATATAACCGAAAACAAGACCTAACTCTTCTGCGCCTTTTACTAACAATTACGCATCCTTCCCTATCTTGGGAAAATTATAACAAAAGATGAATGCCAACTTTTGAAACTTTGGCTAACCTTGTTTTCAAGCTGCCAGCCTCTGAGCTTCACCTGGCATAGCTAACGAGAGCCAACCTTGTCAACCACAATTCTAAAATATTTCCACTTACTACTTTTAGGCACTACCTTTTAATGAAAGCTCCAAGAAATGCGTGCTTTATTTATAAAGGTTTTTTTTGTTTTTTTCTTTACCAGGGAGGGTACTTTGAGATTTCTCATTTTCAAGTAGGTTATGGGTTCAAGAACATTGTATTTCTGTAACTTACTGTATTTATTCAAAGTAATAAAATGCAAGATCTTAAAGACAAAACACAAATATACAGATTAACACCGAACATAAATATGTAAGAAATATAGTCGCTATGTTGCATGTTTACAGGTGCATTCTGTATCGAGTATATTAGTAGAGATCTCTTAAGGGACTTTAGACTGGGGGAAGATTTGATGGCGTCTGGGAGGTTATTCCATAATTGCGGTGCTCTGTAGGAAAATGAGGATCAAGTCACTTTCTTTTTGTATTGTGGTATTGCAAGTAAGGTGCTGGTCCTGGATCGGAGGTTATAGGATGAGGGAAGCGGCCTATTCACGTAGGATGGTAGCTTCCCAGAAAAGCTCTTAAACACCAGGTTGGAAAGGTGAAGGGTGCGTCTAGAGTCCAGCGACGGCCAGTTTAGCTCTTTTAACATGTCACAATGATGGGTCATGTAGTTACATTGTAGCGCAAAGCGGCAGAATGAGTTCTACAATGTAGGAAGTTTATGAAGGTGTGTTTGCGGGCAGCTGCGTACACTACATCTCTGTATTCAAAAACCAGCATAAGCATTTGTTGTACAATCTGCTTTCTTACTGGCAGGACTTGTTTCTGTGCGGGGCACCTAGTTTGGGGTAAAATTTAGATGAGTGTTTTTCAAATCCATGGAAATGTCTCATTGATGCTTATTTTTTGGCTGATTTACAGATGTAGAAAGATTGAAGGAAAATACCAACCATGATGACAGCAGCAGAGATAGTTACTCTTCCGACAGACATTTGTCACAGTATCACGATCATCACCATAAAGAACGACACCAGAATGAAAACTTGAAGAGCGAATCCAGAAAAAGACCGTATTCCAGTTTCAGCAATGGGAAAGAGCACAGAGACCGGGATCACCACTACAAACAGGACAGGTAGGATTTCGGTTTTCAGTCCTGTGATTTATTTCTATTAAAGTGTTTGATTTTTGTATCAATTCTACACTGTCTAATTCTTGTTTATCTAAAGGACTATACTACAGCTGAAGGTTGTTGTAGGGTCTAGTTCAGTGTTTCCCAAACCTGTCCTCGGGATCCTCAACAGGCCAGATTTTGCAGATCACTTTGGGAAATGCAGACTGAATCCTGCAATCACTGAGCAGTAAATCATTTCACCTGTGCTGTGCTTCAGATATCTGACAAACCTGGTGAGGCGGAGGGTCCCGAGGACAGGTTTGGGAAACACTGGTCTAGTTGGTAAAGGCTGAAGGCCCTATTCGAAGCTTGGTGTAAACGTAAAGGGATACTCTTAAAAAGCTAAAGTGGCCAGGGTGTGTGGAGTGTCCTTTCAGGTTCCCAAACTGTTGTCAGCAGCCTCTGCCCAATTATTTAAGAGCAATAAAAGCAAATTTTTGTGTGTTTGTGTGTGTGTGTGGTGTCCCTTTTTAATTAGAGTAGTTGTAAACTCCATAGTCTATAATGACTATAGCTTTACAACAGCTGTGGTTAACTTAACACCAATTTTGGAATAGGGCCCTGAGCCTCTGCCCCAGCTTGTATTGCTCAGTGCTTTGCGTAGTGCCTTGTTCCGTGCTCTTTAACAAATAAATATCAACTTAATGCAGGGCTCAAAATTTCAAGTCCCAAGCTACTAACCAGGCCATAAAAGTTACTCGCCACCAGTTGCTCCACCTAACTCCTACCCAGCCATTAACTCTGCGCCTAAACACACTCCCTTAAATTATCTTATGAAATTACACTGTTAAAGGTTTTATTTAGAATAAAGTTACAAAAATAACGTTAATACCCAGATATCAGAACCCAGATACAAGTATACCCAGTCATCCGACCCCAGTGTGAGCAGAGCGAGAAGGCAGGGAAGCTCCTCTTCACCCTCCTGCTGATCCCTACTACCGTGCAGCCTGGGGAAGGGGGGGGCTGCACGGTGGCACTGCCGGAATACGTAGCACAAAATGATTTATTGTGCTGCCTACTCGCCCTCACTTAATTTCCACTCGCCAAATGTGAGTAGGAGAGTGGAAATTTTGAGCCCTGACTTAACTTTGTAGGCATAACACCTTAACAACAAGCTCCAGAGGGAATAAAACGGTCTTACAATTATGATTTTAAAAAATCTACAACGTAAACAGCAGCAATGTACAATGGCTAGTAATAAAAACAAATCTAAAATTAGCAAGTAATTTTGACACATGGGGAATAAGAGGACTCTGCATAAATGCGCTTACAATCTAAGTGGAGTGGGGTGACACCTGGGAAGATAGTTAAGCGAGAAATTTATTGTGATGCATGGGGGCTGTGTGGGAGATGGATCAGGAAACGTGCTGGGGGGTTGGGTTATGGAGTTAACTGATGGGCTTCTCTGAAGTAGTGTAATATATATTTTTTTATTATCATTTTTGAGATGTCTTGCAAGACTGGAGGGACAGGTAGTCGAATGTTACGAGGTATGTAGTTCGAGGGCCAGCTCGGGAAAAGTCCAGAAGGAGAGATTGAGGGTTGTGTGGTTATGGTTGCAGGATTATTATCGTCATCATTTATACAGTGCCAAGCTTCCGCAGTGCTTTACAATAACCAAAGGGAACAAAATACATATAAACGGACCTAAGATGGAAACAAGAGGCGTAGACGGCCCTGCTCATAGGAGCTTACAGTTTAGATGGATTGGGGTTGAGGAAGACAAGAGGATAACAGTTCATTGGCTGAGCGAAGTGATCTAGATGGAGCATACCTGTTGAGATGTAGGCAGGGGCACTGTTTTGGAAGAACTTTGAAACCATAAGACCAAGCACAATATAGTGTTTTTTTTATAATATTGTGGTTATAGCATGTTTATGATTTACTTGTAGGTACCACAGTGAAAGTAAACACAGAAAGCTGGATGACCACAGGAGCAGAGATCACCGATCAAACATGGAAGGAAGTTTGAAAGAACGATCTCACTCGGACCACAGATCTCATTCGGACCATCGTTTACATTCAGATCACCGCTCCAGCTCTGACTACAGTCATCCTAAATCGTCCAGGGATTATCGGTACCATTCAGACTGGCAGATGGACCATCGAGCATCTAGTAGTGGACCAAGGTCACCCTTGGACCAGAGGTCTCCTTATGACTCACGATCTCCACTGGGACGCAGATCACCCTCATCTGATCACAAAAGCACCCCTGAACATATATGGAGTGGACGGAAAACATAACACAAGGCATACAGTCCCGAACTTGACATTAGCCATATTCAGTAAAATATCACAGTGATTGCCTTACATGACTTGAAAGACATGGACTAGATCTGCAGAATTGTTGCAGACGTTGTTACTACTTTCTAGAATGCAAGGTCTATTATCACAACAGAACAGAGAATATTTTTCTACTTAAGATATATGCTGCACTGCTGCAAATGTGGCATTTTTTTTAAAGAAATAGATGTTTTCTATTTCAGAGACCTCAGCACTGCCCATTTAGACTGAATTTTTATTAAAAATGAATAAAATAAAGAGAAAAAAATTAACCTTCACATCCGATTCCCATGAACTTTGTGTTAACCTACGAAACGGCTTTGTCGTTTCACTTGAAGGTTGTTTCCTCAAAAAACAAAAACTTTCAAAAGACTTGGTTGACTTTCCAAAGCTATTTGTTTACATTGTACACTGCAACCACCTTGCCGCTTCTCAACATATGCTTGAATATTTAAAATCCTGTACTTAAACTGTAAAATAGCAAGTTTCTTTACTGTGATCAACTGTAATGGGTTTTCATTTTTTTTTATTTTTTACAAAGTAAACTGCTGTAAATTATTGTAAATTAATTAAATGGACATTTTCTTCCTTTCTCAGGCTTTCTTTGACTGTTCCTTTCCCCACCAACTCAGGCCTTCTCGACTCGTATGGAAAAATATGTATATTCATGACACTTTTTTTAAGCGGTTTTGATGGAATCACTGTTAATGTAAAAAGAAAAAAACCGGGGAAAGGGAACATGAATTCTGTTCATACGTCTTGCAGTGTTCCTCTTTTTACAATACTTTTATTAGAAATGTTTTAAACTTTAAAATCTCAGTGTTGTGATGAATCAGTGGTTAAAACATGTACCATCAAATTTTATTAATTCCTGAAAAGTTTTCATATAGATAAAATAAAGAAAGGCAACTCGGTATACAAACAACTGTACTGTCCAAACTTGCCAAAATAATGCACATGGTTTTTGGGTTTTTCTCCTTTTTGTTTTTTTATTTTTTTAAATGAAATGGGCAATAATGTCAAATGTGCTATGCAGCCAGTATAATTTCCATTAGATTGACTTTGTAAACTGTTAAAGTGCACACTGATTGTATATAGAGTTCCTCTATACATATATACATATATGACAAATTAAATTGAAGAAACACTTTGGCCTCTGTTTTTTTCTTTTCTAGAACTTTGTCACATGAGCATATGTTTTCCTAAATGCACCAAAACCACGTGAATCGGGTTTTTGTGTATTGAAATCAGTAAATGGCAACTGTTTTATGAATAATAAAGTGAACATTTAGGCTAGGGTCAGACGAAAGCATTTTTCCCCGCGACAGTGAAAACGTGCGTCCGAACGCATTGACGTATTTTATCACGGAATGCGCAAAAACGGTCAGACGACGCTCATTTTCAGGCGTGATTTTGTACGGGTCGTCAATACTCTTTTTGCGTCTGGACGTTATGTAGGCTGGACATTAGCAGTGTCTGACATCCCCTAATCACGCACACACGCCGCTATGCCGCAGCTGCGCACTCTGTACGTCAGTACTAGCAGTTCAGCGTTCTCAAAAAAAGCGTTCAAATTCCACTTGCGTTGCACGGCCGGACTTTTGTGCGCCCGTACATCGTATATTGTCCGTCATTGCCCGTCATCTGCTGCTAGTGCGGCCGTAATTATGTGCGCCAGAACGCACGTTAAAAGTGCGCTGGTCTGACCCCAGCCTTAGCCAAGAAACCGGCGATCCAATAAACCTTTTATTTTATCATCTTGCGCATCTTACTTTAGATACATAAACACGGTTCTCAAACTTTAGCCTCACAGATGCTGATGGCTTACAATTTCCATAATTCAGGGCAGTAGATGGGCCAGAGTATCATTGGGTTTGCAGTTCACCAACATATGTGATGATTTTACGATCCATTGGTGCAGGGGTGGGTTAGCTACATTGGCCCTCCAGATATTTTGAAACCACATCACCCATGATGCTCAGATACTCATTAGATTGGCTGAGGCTCATGGCAAAGTGGTTCCAAAACATCTGACCCCCCCACCTCCTGCATTAGTGTGTAGTTTTAGTGAGAGACTTGCATTCAGTAACTTGTAGGTCTCTTGTTTTGTTTTTTTTTTCTTCCCCCTTTTCAGTCTTCTTTCTGGTCGCTCAAACTTTTGAACCGTAGCTGTATTTGTTTTGTTTGGTCTCACACTGGTTTTCTAATAACCTCTATATGGTTGCCTGAGAATTATAAAGCTCCACCAATACATTTTTTTTCTTTTTGAACATCTTTATATTGTAAAATGTACATGCTATGAAATCAAACAGCATTTTTAACGTTAAACAATCTGAAATGTCTTTTTTTTGTTTTTTTTGTTTTTAATATATATTTAAGTAGCTGGCTATGAAGTATCGGGAAATGACTCTGTGTAAAGCAGCGTTTCCCAAACCTGTCCTCAGGACCCACTAACAGGTCAGTTTTTAAGGATCACCTTAGGGAAATGCAGACTGAATCCTGCAATCGCTGAGCTACAAATCATATCCCCTGTGCTGTGCTTCAGATATCTGACAAACCTGGCCTGTCAGCGGCTCCGGAGGACCGGAGTTGTGAAACACTGCTGCAAAGGATCTCGCAATCTGCTTTAATGACGACTACGTTTAGTGTAACCGTTCCGTTCAACTGATCCTATAGAGCAGGGGTCAGAAACCTTGGCCCTTCAGATAATTTGGAACTACATTTGCCGTGAGGCTCTGAGCATCATGAGAGATGTCGTTCTAAAACCTCTGCAATGCCGGGGTTCCTGATCCCTGTTAGACACATGATCAAACCCTCTGACTGCTTTTTAATGGGGTTGACGGTTTGTGGTTTTCCTGCTGCTCATTTAAGTGTCTATTCACAAAACAAAGAAATTGCATGCAATTTCAGTGCACTTTGGCAATTCCATTTCTCTGAAAATATGATGAACTTACCCTTTTAGCAAATGCTCACTGTATTTTACCAGAAATGATGTCTCTGTTATAAGTCATTTGTGACAACCTCTGAATTGCACCGAAACTGCCTTATTGATTTTCCCCAGTTCAGGAGAATTCACTATTTAAATCAATAAAAACTATTTGTCTAAGTAATAGGAAAGGTCGTTTTTAAAATTTATAAAGGCTGTTTCAGAGTTAAAAATATAAAAGATTTTTGTAAAAAAAGGAAAACAAATGGTCTTTAAAAAAAAATATATTACTTTAACCCCCTCGCCTCTGCTGCACGTCATTGGCTGCCACAGGACTGCTTGATATTAGGTGGTCCCACGCCTACCAATGATGCGCTCGACCTGCTGGTATGGGAAGGTGGCCCAAAGGAGGGCCTCAGAGCCTGCAAGTTGCTTTTCTTTCCTGCGGCTTTGTGGACTGCCTTGCCACTGGGAGCTCCCTGGCAGTAAGGAGTTAAATTGAATATATGAAATGATCATCGTGCAATGTTTACAGTTTTATTGAACATATTCACTTAATGGTATAATGTCCGGTTTGTGTTGCTTTTTTTCATATCTGGTGATATTCTGTACATTTAAAGTTATCAGCCAGAAAGGCCCCCCATAATCGGAATTGCTATATACTCTTAACCTCCCTGGCGTTACAATTCTGACAATTTTTTTTCAGCCCCCTAACAGTATTTGTGCGGCTCGGTGGTTAACTTTCAGTGCTGAAAGAGGTATAAGTTAAGAGCTATGGAGGTAGCATCAGTACCAGAAGATCCACCCAATCAAGACAGGTCTGAACTGAGAAGCTACACTAACCAGTGTCCAACCACACACATCAAATGTGACCACCTCTTGTATAACAATTAGAAAAGGTGTGTGTACATACTTTTATTAATGTGTCTGCTGTCTCCTAAATTCACGCCTTCCCCTCAAGCTTAGAATAAGGTAAGTATATAGAAAAAAAAACCATAGGAGATGCATCTGCAATAAAAATCACAAACACATAGTGCAGACATGGTAAAAGCTGTTCATTGAAGCCCCTAGGGCAAATTCCACTCACAGGAAATAAATATCAGCCAGATCAGCTACTCGCCTGACATTGTCTTCGCCCGAAACATTGCCGTAGAATTGACAAGCACTGGTCGCAAAATGCTGGATCAGAACCCACCCTGGGATTGGCTGACACCCAGACCTCAGGACCGGCTTCTACAAAGTGCATAAAATCAAGTGATATAAAAATCAAAAAAACTTCAGGTAGAAACTGCCGACCGGGTGGAGTAGAGGTAACATCACTGCTCTATAACCGTGGAGGCAGACTGTGGAGACACAGGTTCGACCCCGGCCAGAGCACCTCTCCAGTAAGTATCCTTGGGCAAGACACCTAACAGTACATACTCGCCACCCAGGACATACTTGAAAACGAGAGAAATCTCAATGTATCCTTCCTGGTAAAATCCTTTCTCAAAAATAAAATCTAAAAGCAAATATTTAATGGTAACAAGTAATAAAAGTAACATTCAATTCCTTTCGTCTCATAAATTAACAGACTTCATCAGGGACGGTATTGTCTGTGCCATTGTTCTAATATAAACTCAAAATAAGTGTCTTAATTAGTGTTCCTGGAACATTGTGTGTTTAATCAAAAAACACATGATTGCTCCGCCATTACTGGGTCCCGAGCGTGTAGCGTGCGTCCCACTTAACAAGGGTTCCAGCTCCTCCTAAACCGACCTCCTCCTCATCTCGTGCCACCACCACCACCAGGCACTTAAAAAGCGTTTTGGTGAGATCCAGGCAGCAGATGCCAGACCATCTTCCACTCTACATGAAACAGGTGTCTGCAAGTAGGGATGAGCGTTCGGTTCGGATCTGTTCGGAGATCGATTCGAACATCGCCCGGTCGGCTGTTCGTCGAACTCCGAACATTGCCGCATGTTCGCCCACAATGGACCACAATGCACTTTTCCACTGGCCTGAAGCTTGTAATTGGCTACAGCCTTGCGCCTGACCACAGGTCAGGCGCAAGACAGGTGCAAGACTATGCCAATCACGGCTAAGAGCACACTATCAGGATTATTCAGAGAGCGTGAAAAGCTGGAGAATGACTGGAAAATTTCTAGGTCAAAATAGCCGATTTGGAAAGTGAGATGAAAGGGAGAATTTTTCTGGTCTGGCTATTTTGACCTAGAATTTTTCATTCTCCGGTCATTCTCCAGCTTTATACGCTCTCTGAATAACCCTGTATATAAGGCTTCCCTGCCTGCAGCCCCAGTGTGTGTGTTTGCAGTAGTGAATCAGAGAGGAGAGGAGATTGTTCTGTCAGGGTGTATCTGGGAAATAGATTTCTGGGAATTAGAATCTGTGTTGGCACTGCCAGGCTATCAGGGACAGTGTGTTTCAGTGAGTTGTAGGAGATTTCTGGGAATTTGAATCTGTCTTGGCACTGCCAGGCTATCAGGGACAGTGTGTTTCAGTGAGTTGTAGGAGATTTCTGGGAATTTGAATCTGTCTTGGCACTACCAGGCTATCAAGGACAGTGTGTATCAGTGAGTTCTACCAGAGTTCAGCAAATTTGAATCTGTCTTTGCACAGTCTGTTATCAGTCTGCACTCTTCCACAATACCACAGAGGGGTTACTTACGGTGTGAAGGCACTTGCTGCCACCAAAGGCACAATATTTGGGTGCACTGCCACTGACGCCTATACCAGATTCATATCATTTTAATATTGGACCGCAGGGTCCACCACTGCGCTCTTCCACAATACCACAGAGGGGTTACGGTGTGAAGGTACTTGCTGCCACCAAAGGTAAAATATTTGGGTGCACTGCCACTGACGCCTATACCAGATTCATATCATTTTAATTTTTGACCGCAGGGTCCAAACCTGCACTCTTCCACAATACCACAAAGGGGTTACGGTGTGAAGGCACTTGCTGCCACCAAAGGCAAAATATTTGGGTGCACTGACGCCTGTACCAGATTCATATCATTTTAATATTTGACCGCAGGGTCAAGACTGCACTCTTCCACGATACCACAAAGGGGTTACGGTGTGACGGCACTGTTGCCGACACTAACAGGGTAATTCAAAGAGCTCCGAATTGCTTGAGAAAGGTAACCGAACGCTGAAAATCAGCGTTCGGTTAGCTTTCTTGGCCATTCGGCTATCCAGAGAGCAGGCAATTCGCCAAATCGTGGCGAATTGCCTGAACATACGGTGCCTGTTCGATGCCTGTTCGAGGGCAGTGAAATCCCCATGAAAAAGCACTGCTTCGGCTATTCAGAGAACACAAACCAGCAGTGAAAGGTTCCCCTAATGCCCTGCCATTCGGTGGTTTAATTCGGCAAGTTTATTCAGGAGAATCCCATAGGCTTCAATGTTAAAAATATTCCGGTTTTAATTCAATATCTAATAAACCTTTCATTATAAAATTCTGCAGTAAAGAGTCTCTTTATTTATAGATTTTTTAGGATATTTTAAGCATTTTTCTTATTTTTTATTATTTATTTATTTATTTATTTATTTTAAAAGTCCGATTTTTTTGTTTTATTTTTTTTAAGTTTACTTATTTTTTCTGTAACAGCCCTCTTTATTATCATTCCCTGGACCTCATATGCAAATTTCAGACATTTTCGCTCGTTTCACTTTCACACATTCATACAAACTGTTTTCCTAATTTATTCACTGCCTCTTCTGCGGTGTTGAAGGCTGCGATCGGCTCCTGTTCGGGTTTTTCTGTGGTTTTCGGCAGGTTAATCCAGATTTTTTGCGGGTTTTCGGCGTGCATTCGCTGGGTTTTGCGGTTAGTTTTCGGCAGGTTTGCGGCAGCTTTTCCCTGCAATTCGGGGACCATGTGGTGCTTGCTGAATACACCGCAGGGTCACCGAAATGGGATCGGCAAAACAAACCGAATTGAAGAGAACGAAAAGTCACCGAACGTGCGGTGACTTTTCAAATCTCTTTGAATAACCCTGCATAGGCCCAATTTTAAAGCACTGTTACTTTCATTCAAAGCCTGCATAAGTTTCACCATAATTTAGCCAAAAAATCACTAAACTTGTTCTGCATGTCCTAAAATGTCTCCTCTTTTCATACAGGCTGCAGCCCCAAGCAGTTGTTTATGAATAGATTAAAGGAAGACCATTTACCGTCATTTGAAATGTCATTTTTTTGTTTTTAAATGTTTCTATACATCCTACAAATCCGCCACTTCACGGGCAGGTTATGGGGACCTCCTAGGCACGATATTTGAAGGAATTTTTCGTTTTTATTCTTAACCTTTATTTCATGGAAAACTCACTGTTCCTTTAAAAACTTTTTTTTTTACTTTTTGTCCTTGTTTCCTGTCCCCCAGGGCACTACCTGGACCCCCATACACCTTTTATGGCAAATATCTTGCATATATGCCCTCTTGGAGGGCACTCTAAAAATCGAACTTTCAAGTCCCATTGACTTGCATTGAGTTCGGTTCGGGTTCGAGTTCGAACTCGAACTGTTGAAATTGATCGAGTTCGAATGCGAACCGAACACGGGGTGTTCGGCTCATCACTATTGCAGAGGCCACCGCGGCTCCAACTGCTCCAATGTCTGCTGTGACAACTCCATGAAGTCACCATCCAACAGAAACCAGAGCAGATACAGCTCTGCCGCTTCCATCCCTGCTGTAGTGAGTCCTGTTCTGTCTGTCCCCATCGCATTACCAAACAGCCAAGCTCTAAACCTTTATCTGGAACAAAGACTTCAGTAACTGGATCACTGGATAAAATTATTTCCCTTGCGTCCTCCAATTTTGCTCCTCCAGTTGTATGTTCCAGTCCTGAGGACGTTAGGCACCTTTTCCGACCTGCAAAACCTGCCGTTCCAAACATTTTTTGATGACTAGAAAACACCAATCTATGTTTGCTGACGAATCAAAAAGCAAAAAAAACATTGGTCCCAGTAGTCACCAGTAAAATCCCTGCAGGTCAGGAGCCACCAGCAGTGAAACAAGGAAGATCCGGCTCTTCCTGCAAAACTTTGATCTGGGACCAAAACATCATCAGCCTGGTCAGCTAAAAATTACATCACTCCTGCAACCGTAATCTTTGTTTCTCCAGCTGTGGCTTCCAGCACGGAGGACGGTGTATGAAAACTGAAGGTTAAAAGATCTGCGGGAACGATAAGGAAGAATGAGACCTGTGTGTCCAAAGAAACAGCAGTCAGTGCAGGCATCAAACAGCCACCTGCCCTGGTTGCCAGCAGTGAGATCCCGGCAGATCATCCACCCACAGCAGGGATGAAGGAAGATCTGGCTCCTGCTGCACAGCCTGAAGCTATGATGCCATTAACTCCAGCACATGAAAAATCGCCAAACCGTGCCCCCTCAGAAACACGTGAGGATTCACCCCGTCCCGGTTGGGGTACACCTCTGTATTCCCTCTATTTGGAGGATAGAGAAATGTTTGAACACTACAGACATAAAAAGAAGAAGAAGAGGGACCAGCAGGCATTTCGCTGTAAGCACATTTGTTCCTGTGTGGGATTAAAAAGGATCCAATGATCCCATTAATATTAGGGATGCACCGAAATTTCAGCCACCAAAATTATCGGCTGAAAATGGTGCATTCGGCCGAAAGGAAAAATCAGCCAAAAAAAAAGGAAAAAAGAATCCGTTGAAAATCAGTCATCCGAACCTGGGCCTGGGGGCCCTCCAAGCCGGGGCTCGCCTGAGCCTGGAGGCCGGCCGAGCAGGGCCTGAGCCCTGAATATATTTTCTGAGCATCTGCATTTCTTCCAATATCAATAAAAGGTTTAATAACTGATAATCCGGCCTGATCATGTTTTATTCAAGAATGCAGTTTCCTAAAATCTCCAATGATTTATACTGGTGTGTACATATATAACGATTAGAGCAAAAACATGCTCTGTTTTTCATTAATCTAATGCAGCTGCAAAGCCCTCCATGTGCATTGGGGGAAGCCCTATAAAGAACTCAAAGTTCCGGAGTGCCTTTGCTCAATTAGGGATTGTTTTCTAATTCAGCTGGTGTCCCCTATATTCTGCTATTGCCTATCTGGTTGTGATTTTCCTGCCGCCTGACCTCACTGCGCACTTCTTGCACCTTTGTATCCTGTTCAGCTCTTAGATAACTGGAACCTGTAACATGGCCTGGTGCTCCTATCACTGCCTTGAATAGGCAATTCATGGGAGTTGTAGTTCATAAACATCGGACAGCCCTGATCTAGATAAAAGTAAGACTTTGAAATAGTGTGTTATAACAGAGTGCACTCTATACTGCGCTATTAGTGTTGTCTTAAAGGAACACTCTACTCAAAAATCACCCCCCGTTTTTTTATCCTAACCTATCCCTATTCCCTTAATAAATCTTTATTTTTTTTCTTGTAACTGTAATACTTACCCTAAAATCCACTTGTTTCCAGCGGCGTCTTTTTTTTTTTTTTATACTCACCACCCTCCTCTTCCGCTCCCGTCCTTCTTGCATCCGACTTGCCTTCTGGTTTACGTGAGAAGCGCACATGCGCGCCTCTCTCGTAAGCCAACCAATCGGCAGGCTTCCTCCCGGCTCCCTCTGAGGATTAGTGTTGCGCGCAAGAGGATGTGCGCAACACTAACCCTCAGCCGCTGCCGCAAGCTACTGCGGCGAGTTGGAGACGTCATCGCGCTGAAAGCGCAATGACATCTCCTACTTGGCAAAAGTCGACAGAAGCGGGAAATATGATTCCCGCTCTGCTGACTGACAGCTGGGAGGGCGGAGTAAAGTCCTCCGCTTCTCTCAGCTGTTTTCAGCTTTTTCAGCTGATCGGCTGAGCGGAGGGAGGGGGGACAGAGGGCGGCATACTCCGGGCATCATGACCACCTAAAAAAGCTTAGGTGGTCATGTTGCTTAGAGTGTCCCTTTAATATTTAACGCGCCCAGCAGCGCGTGCATTAGTGTCGTATAACTGGACCTATGGTCATGATACATATTTTATTTTCAACCCATATGATACAGGTGATATGTAAAAGGGAATTATTTGGGCAGTGTCTGTTTTGCACAACATGTGGATAGTGCATAAATAATTAGTAACAATCGACATAGGCGTGTGCAGAGGGTGTGCTTGGTGTGCCCAGACACACCCTAATGTTGGTGAAGAGGTCCTCTTTCACCTGCTATATTTACATTTTAGATGTTCCTTATTTGACTCACGATGAAAAGCATAAAAACTGACTGTATCTCTAAATACAGGCTTATTATTGCTATTGAAAAATGTGTATTTTGAGCAAAGTCTTCTAAATATACGTTTTAAATTAATAAATGTTCCATTGGTGCACACCCTAATGTAACGGGCTGTGCACGCCTGTGTGTGAAATGCTGCAAACAGGTTCAGGAATCAGGATGCGCATTTATTATTGACATCACAAAATATTTGCACGTTTATGGAAAGGAAGTGATTGTGATTGATATAAACTGCAGCATCTTTCCTGGGTGCACGGATCTCTATGTGGGGTGCAATCGATTACCCCCAAAACATTAGGAAACCCTCCATTGTCATAAAACCCCTGTTTCACTGTACACCATCCTTAGAGATGGTATGGTACCCAATGTGTTGGTGGCACCTGCCTAGCTAGGAGGAAGCGGTGGAGCATCTTGGAAAAGGCACTCCGTTAGACACCGGCTAACTCAGACAGGGGATGCTAAAAAGTCCGAGTGGCCAGGAAAATGAGTCAGCATAGCAACTTTGTCATCCCTGGCACAGATATTCGTGAGCCAGACCTGGACTCCAGATGGTTCTGCAGTTCTTGATAGAGCCTGCAGATCTGGCCATGGCTGAGCCTGTAACAAAGGCAGCACTCATCATCAGTCACATCCTCCAAAGTGGGCCATGTACTTTGGACATGAGGTGCCCGCGGGATTCCCTGTGCCCTTTCTACCTCCTGCTGGTGTCGGACACGGTTTCGCCGAATATGGCGATGGACAAGCAGGTAGGCAGCTGCAATGATTCCGACATGCCTGGCTGTATCCATTGTGGGATCAACTATGGAATGGGGCCTTTAGGACATGGGCTGTGCTGCATTTCTTTTTATAGGCTCATGATCTTGCACTTGGCCAGGTTAACCAAGTATGGAATTAGCACCAGCGTTTAGGAGTTGTTAAAAATTTTCACTTCCCGTCTCGACGTTAACTTGCGTCAGCACTGTGTAATACCTCACTTAGGCTGGGTTCACACCTAGGCGTTCCGTTCTAAGCGTGTTGTACGCGCGTTTTTTACTGATGTTTTATTAGCGTTTGTTGCACGTTTGTGTTAATTAGAGACGCGCGTTGTACGTGCGTTTTGTTTGATTGACTGCTGAGAACTCCAATGAGAACTATGGGAATCTTTTTACGGAGGCGTCCAATGAAAAAGACTTCCTGCTGAGCGTCCTGAGAGAGAGAGAGGAGTTTGAGAGAGAGAGTTGTTCCTGAGAGAGTCTGGTGAGCGGAGTTGATTTTATTAATATGGATATGGGCAGAAGGCAATGCACTGCAGCAATAGTTGCACAAGTGCATTTATTGCGTGTGAGAAGAAGGAGAGAGATGAACTACAGGAGAAGCTTTTGGGTCCATCCAGTTATTGCCAACTGACGGCAAAGAGGACAGTTCTGGGCCGTCTATGGAAGCCTTCGGGAACATGCAGAGAAATTCTTTGAGTACGCACGCATGTCAATAAATAGGTGAGTACATGTACCGTGCTTATTGTTGTTGTGTCCCATTCAGGGCCGGCCCAAGACATTGTGCTGCCTGGAGCGAAGGCTAAAATGCTGCCCCCCCCTAAAAAAACACCCACACACCCTGAATATATGGAGGAGCCCTAAAATGACACCCACACACCCTGAATATATGGATATATTTGCCCCCATTTCACATGGATATATAGATTTGCCCCAGCTCACATGGGTATATACTGCCCCCAGCAGCTCATATGGGTATATACTGCCCCCAGCTCACCTCTCACCTCCTCTGCTGGCCCCAGGCTCTGGCGTTCTTCTCCATACGGGGAGGCGAGCGGCTGCTGAGATGCAGCGGCACCGCTCGCTGGGAACCACCTGACCAGCTGCGCATTTCATTTCATTTCATAGTGGCATCATAGATTTGATTGGTTGTGGCGGATGAAGGCATCCTTGAGACTTTTCCACTTGTTCTTCATTGAGGTAACTGTTGAAACAAAACGTAAACATAAACTAAACTAATATTTTTCTTTTTACATTTTCATAGGTATTTGGCGACTGGAAAGTCATTGGTCAGTCTGCACTATGAGTTCCTGATTGGAAAATCCACAGCAAGCAACGTCGTCAGAGAAACTTGCTGTGCCCTATAGGAAATCCTTCACGATCTTGTAATGGCAAAACCAAGCAAGGAGGAGTGGTTGAAACCCAAGTATTTTCGACAATGTGCAATTTTCCAAACTGTCTGGGAGCGCTTGACGGAAAACATATCCGCATCATTAAACCGAAGGGGAGTGGCAGTCGTTTTTTTAATTATAATTTTTTTTTCTCATTTGTCTTGTTTGCGGTATCTGATGCCAACTACTGCTTCAGATACATTGATATTGGGTCCTACGGAAGCAGCTCGGACTCAGCAGTATTTGCCCATACAGACTTTGGGCAAATGCTGCAGCGGGATGAACTAGACCTTCCAGATAATACGACTCTGCCTGGCACCGCCGACCCGGAAATGCCTTTCGTGTTTGTGGGAGACGAGGCATTTGCGCTGGGGGAGCATCTGATGAGGCCCTACTCGAGCCGTGGACTGAGTGTGCAGAAGCGAGTATTATATTATCGTCTAACCCGAGCACGCAGAGTGGTGGAGTGTGCATTTGGCATACTGGCAAATAAATGGCGTATTTTGCACTCGCCAATCAATCTCCGATTGAAGAACGCCATCTCTGTGGTGAAGGCGGCCTGCGTGCTGCACAATTTTGTTAGTCTACGAGATGGATCAATTTTGACGACTCTCTTCTACATAACTTTGAGAATACAAATATCGTCGCCTGCCGTGGTAACAGACATGGAGCCACCGTTCGGGACCAATTTGCTGGATATTTTATGTCACCGGAGGGTGAGGTCTCCTGGCAATTAGAAGCAATTTAATCAGTGATTAGAAAAAAAATAATAAATCTTGGGTAGAAGTTGCTATTTTAATTAATAAAGTTTATTTGTTATTTTACTTATCAGACCCTTGGTTTATTTTTTAGGATTGTGTCTATTACACATCAGCTGCTCTAAAATATTGTTTGCCCCCAGGTCATCCGGGTATATATTTGACCCCAGGTCATACGGGTATAGATTTGCCCCCAGGTCATACGGTTATATATTTGCCCCAGGTCATATGGGTATATATTTGCCCCCAGGTCATCCAGGTATATATTTGCCCCCAGGTCATCCGGGTATACATTTTCCCCCAGGTCATACGGGTATATTTGGCATTACCCCCATACAAAAAACACCAGTACCTCTAGTGTCTTTCTCCCGCTTGCTGCAGGTCTCCCAGTCGGGCCACATCTTTGCGCCGATCTGCTCCCACACTCTCTTCCTGGTTGTCCTGTTTTTGTATGCGCTGTTCCTCTGGTCATATATGCAGGGAAAGGCATATACATGGCGGATGAAGGCCTCGGCGTCTGCAAGGCCCTGTGCAACACGATCCATCTTCCAGCGTTTATCTGCGACGAGAATTCCCCAGGTGGTCTTTGCCACGTGCAGGACGCGCGCTGATGACGCCGTCGGCACGTTTTTTTTTTACTACGGACGCGCACCTTATGACAACGCACGTTCACCCATTGAAGTCAATGGGACGCAACGCTCGGCACTACGCACCAAAGAAGCTCCAGGACTTCATTGCTGCGTAGTACGTTGTGAAGCTCGATCCTGCGCACGTTCAAACGCTAAGGTGTGAACGGGTCCCATAGGAAAGCATGGGATTTCCCCGTTCATGTGTTTTTTAGTGCGCAGGATCGCGCTTCAAAATGCTTAGGTGTGAACGGGGCCGTATCGAGATGCTACAAATTGATTGCACTCCCCAAGTTAAGTAGGAGGCACAAAAAACAGTAAGCACGCGCAAGCTGCAAGGCGCTAACTGATTTTGCACCAGCGTAGCGTCAGGAATGGAATATCGATGTCAAACGTTAAACTTACTTATCCTAGCGCTAACATATCGAGACGCTACATTAGCACCAAAGTGCCCAAAGTTTTTTTTGGTAAGAAAACAGGTCTTTCGCTGTAAACTGCCCACTAGAGGGCAGTAATCACCCTCGTTTTACCACTTTTGAAATTACATGAATTGAAACAAAAAGACCACTAATATCTTATTTATTGATAGATTTCTTTAATATATTTTATTTATTTATAAAGGATTTTACCAGGAAGGATGATTTATTGAATCAGTTTAGAACTTACAAATGTAGTGTTGGTTTACATATACAGAGATTTAAATCAGACATTCTATGCAAACTGAAACAAAAATGACGTCCATGTGCTTTACTCCAACGTGCAAAGTGGACATACTTACAATAAGTACAGGACGTGTCATCTTGATACTAGCATCGACACAGCAATTTGTGCTGCTGATATTCACCTGTCAGGTGGGATCAGAAGATTCAGTCTATAAAACATAAGTAGTGGCAGATCATGCAGGTGAGTATGACAGATACTATTTAAAAAGTTCATGCTAAGGGCTGTGCATTATATCCCCAGAGCTTACAATCTAAGGCTAGGGTCGGACGGACGTGATTTCTACGGACTGTGCGTCCGTGCAGTATGGACGTAGGTTAGTACAGAAGACACAGTAGTGGCCACACAGTCCGTTTTTTTCACTGACGTATATATTTTGACGGATGTAGGAGGGAAAAGAAATTAAAAAGCAAAACCATTTTGTCCGTGAAAAATGCTGGACGTATAAATGCAGTCCGTCTGACCACGTTCCATCACTCACACACAAAGCTATGCGGACGTTGCAGACGCTGCGCACTTTGTGCGGCCGTTCTAGGGGTTGTACGTTCTTGCCTGCCTTGCGTCCGTGGGCCGCGGCCGTTGTGCGTCCGCAGTTCAGTGCGGACGTACTTCGTGTGTCGGGCTCCTATGGACTTTCTGTCATGCTATCACGGACGTACTATTAGGCGCCATCACGGACGTGAACACTACGCTCGTCTGACACCAGCCTAAAGAGATCATGTATCCTGAGACCTAGGACAGCTTGACAAGATAACGATTGTTTGAAAAGTGTAAATATGTCCCATGACATAATTAATGTATCTGTTTGACAGTTTGCAATATTTTTTTTAAATGAATCAAATTATTTCAACTTACAATTCTAGAAATATGCTTATAAAGATGCCCTGACATGCCGGTAAATTCGCACCTTTGTGTCTGTGCGTGTCAGTGTAGAAGAGGAGAAACCTATTCAGAATGTGTCTGTGATGATACACTGTAATGTAGCAATAAAGCATTTTTTGTTACGATGAAGTAGGAAGCAGTTAACATAACATTTAATCATAATAACTAGAAAAAAACTACAAACCATACAGGTGTGTGCAGGTGTACGTGTGAGCACAGGTCTCCTCCAGAAAACAGGTATGTTCACAATCCTGGAGCAGAAAGGCATGAAACTCAGCACACCAGGTGATGAATGAATGTGGCTCAAAGAAGATGTGATTGTACAAGTTGAAGGTAGAGCAGTTATACCAGCTGACCTGATGGCAGATCTGCCATCCACAAAGGAAAGGACTAGGACCTCATCCATCTCTAATGAATAAACATTTAATTATTTAATCTCCATTTTAATCACATCATTTTTTTATATGTTGTAACAGATCTCCGTACCCCACTAGGTCACATGTGTTAATGCTGCTTCCTTACCAGACCCCCATTCTCCCACCAGCAGTCTTTCTCCAGCCCTTAGCCAAAGCTTAAGGACAGACACTCTGAAAAAGCAGTGATAGCATCCCTCAGAAATCAGGCAGCACGCAAATCTTGAGGTTTAGTTAGAACAGACAGCAAGAACAGACTGAGGTTTTAATGAAAATGATATATATATACAGTTGTGTTCAAAATTATTCAACCCCCAATGCTGTAAAGGGTTTTAGGGAATTTAGTGTACATTTGTAATTGTATTCAGAATGAAATCCTACAAGGACTTTTTAAAGAACCATATGCAACTAAAATGACATCAATTGGTTTTGTAATACAGTAAATGTTTCTTTTGTGAATTCTTCATTGACACAATTATTCAACCCCTTAAAGACTACCACTCTGAAGAACAGAGGTTCATTCAAGTGTTTTCAATCAGGTATTGAAAATACCTGTGGATGTCACGGAGCAGCAATAAAGCATAATAAGCACCAATTAGGCAGCTTTAAAATGACTGTGATACTCAGCTCCTTCTAGACATTTACTGGTGTGGTTACAAACATGGTGAAGTCAAGAGAATGGTCCAGGAAGACAAGAGAAGAGGTGATTACTCTTCACAGGAATGGCAATGGCTATAAGAAGATTGCAAAGATGTTAAACATACCAAGAGAGACCATAGGAAGCATCATTCGCAAATTCAAGGCAAAGGGCACTGTTGAAACGCTACAACAAAGAAATGTGGAGAACGAACACTTACAGGGTTATCCAAAGAGATTCGAATTGCTTGAGAAAGGTAACCGAACGCTGAAAATCAGCGTTCGGTTACCTTTCCTGGCCATTCGGCTATCCAGAGAGCAGGCAATTCTCCAAATCCTGGCGAATTGCCTGAACATACGGTGCCTGTTCGGTGCCTATTCGAGGGCAGTGAAATCCCTATAGAGAAGCACTGCTTCGGCTATTCAGAGAACACAAACCAGCAGTGAAAGGTTCCCCTATGCTCTGCCATTCGGTGGTTTAATTCGGCAAATTTATTCAGGAGAATCCCATAGGCTTCAATGTTAAAAATATTCCCGTTTTAATTCAATATCTAATAAACGTTCATTATAAAATTCTGCAGCAAAAAGTCTCTTTATTTATAGATTTTTTAGGATACTTTAAGCATTTTTCTGAATTTTTAAAAAAAAAAAAATAAAAGTCCGATTTTTTTTTTTTTTTTTTTTTCAGTTTGCTTATTTTTTTTTGTAACAGCCCTCTTTATTATCATTCCCTGGACCTCCTGTGAAAATTTCAGACATTTTCGCTCAGTAGTTTCTTTGCAAACAGCGTTTCTTTTTCCCAGATTCATACAAATGGTTTTTCTAATTTATTCACTGCCTCCTCTACGTCACAGCTGCTTCGGCTCTGTGTGATTCGGCTCCTTTTCGGCTCCTTTTCGGCTCCTGTTCGGCTCCTCTTCGAAGGTTAATCCAGATGTTTTTGCTTGTTTTCAGCGTGCATTCGGTTAGGTTTCGTCAGGTTTTCGGCAGCTTTTCCCTGCAATTCGGGGACCCTGTGGTGCTTGCTGAATACACCGCAGGGTCACCGAAATGCAATCGGCAAAAGGAACCGAATTGAAGAGAACGAAAAGTCACCGAACGTGCGGTGACTTTTCGAATCTCTTTGGATAACCCTGTTAGAGCAAAAATGAGAAATATAAAATATATCCCCGTCGCCCAAGGCACCACAAGTGCGGTCCCAATCCGCACCAAATGAACAAAAAAAGGAGAAAAGTTGGTGTTCGGCGTGTCCGCGTACGCGGTATGGGGGAAATATCTAAAAGTAAAAAGAAATAGGCATATAATAATTGGTAAGGAGAAATAACATACAGTATAATTGCTGGGTTAGATGACTCAAAGTTCGTCAAAATGTTCCTAAAAAAGAAAAAAGAGTATAATAGTGAAGTCCAGTCATTAAAAAATGAGGAAATGAAGAGGGGGGGATGGATCCACTCACACTTTCCAGAGCCTCGTTAGGCTCGATCACCTCGCCTGTGGGTGTTTACGTGGCTCACCCAGTAGCTCTCAGGGGTAGACCCGTCTCACAGCCTCGG